>NDFG01000959.1:2021160-2403532 GCA_002167245.1 Sporophila hypoxantha
GSMARATGTTCTCCRGGCGGTGCCACAAGTGAYRWGGRAACACAMRAGGTTTCAACSGTGTTTCYTGGGAAGCCTATGGCACAAGAAGGACTCCTCTCCTCTTGATGAACTGAGAATTGATTGTCTGARGGGTGGTGATGGAATGAAAGTTGAAATTTGGGGGATAGATGTATTGGAAATTTGGTGGGAGGARGAGGAAATGTTTTTGGAAGGTTTTAATTTTCCCTGTGTGTTTTCTTTTCACTTAGGGTTKTAGTTTAGTTAATAAAGTTTTTTTCTTTATTTCTAASTGGGSRCCTRCTTTGCTTATTCCTGGTCACATCTCACAGCAGACACMAGGGAGAGTGTATTTTCATGGGGGCACTGRCATTGCACCAGTGTCAAACCATGACAAGAAACCATTCAGACACAAAATAGAGGAAGACATTCAAAATGGTCTTACTTAGCCTTGCAGTATCAAGGAGGGTGAAGGTTCTGAGAAAGATGCTAGAAACAGATATCAGAAAGAAAAGTATAGCATGTAAAAATAAAAAAGTGAATTATTATGTTTGGATAAGTAAGCATTATTTTTTATRAAAAAATTTGGGAGTGCTCATTATAAAGCAAAAAGTTCCAGGAGCAATAYTTGAAGGAATACTAAAATGAAGGTTGAGTTTGATGTACTTAGAGAGTATTAGTGTTTTAGTGGGATTCACCAGATAATGAAATATTCACAACTAGGCTTAGGAGTGTCAGTCTGTTGGTTAAAGGTCAGTTCTGAATAAGTAGCTAAAGGAGGCTAATTTGCAGTGATGGGATTGATTCTCCAAGGCTATGATGACAATCCACTGTTGTCATTCTCTTAGTTATTTCTGAGAGAACAATTTAGGAAATCTCTGAAGAAAATGTTACACAGAATTTATAATAGGCTTTCAAACTTTGAAAATATTTCCAGGAGTGCTTTAGAGAAAATCCATGGCACCTTGATCCACGTGTTTTTTTCTTGCTTTGGTTTTCTCTTGGTACTGTTGCAGGGCTTCTTAACTCAGCATTGTATTGTCACCCCACAACCTGCTAGTGAGCTGGCTCCTGTCAGCTAACTCTGAAGAGTGGTCAGTTAAGGATTAAGCTATTTTGTTTAAAAGCAGGACATTCTTTTAACTGTCATTCTCTATCCCCTCAAATATAATTTGAACGAATGCATATATGATCTCTGTGCAGTATCCAATCCACTAGCTGGAATCTTTTTGGAAGCATACACTGGATCCAGAGGCTAGGATGTACAACCAGCCTGYTTTGAAGCAAAAGATGGAAAAGAATGTCTTATAGCTACAGTGAACTGACTACACTTAAATGCACAAGTATTTTTAAAGTGGTCTTTATTGTTCAATAGTGGAATAGAGGGAAACTAGGGCATTTGCTCATGATTCAAGTCTTCCAATTTATGACACTGTCTGTAAGCATTATTAAYTATGCCAGCTGTCTTCCACCTCTGTTCTTGGGGGACAATGACAACTCTATTTTCTCTTTTACTTGCTGCAGTGTTCCAGAAGTCAACCTTTGCCATTCTTTCATCTGCTGTGAGGCAAAGAGTGTCAAGAGTTTGAAAGAGCACAGAAGTATTCTCTTAGAACTTTCTTATCTTTGATGGCAATCTGAATTTCTGCTTCCCATTTGTTTTTTAATCTGCTGTGACTTCTYCATTTCACACTACTTTGAATTTCAGAGAGAATGGCTATTTGTCTTTTAAATACATCTGTTTTTTGCTCTTGCAGTTTRGTAATTTATTTTCAGTGTCAGAGTAAGGCAGACTGTTGCATATCAGCATAGACTTTTTTAGATGTGCATGTATGTAAGACATTTTGAGAATTTGCTTTTTTTGGTGAATTGTTTAGATGAATTCTGACCTGATTCAGAGATATGTTATTTTTTTCCATCTAAATTATTTATATATATACATACCCATTTAACATAGAAGATATTAAACTTCTTCTAGAATGAGAGCCTGTCTCTTATACACATCTATACATACCCATTTAACATAGAAGATATTAAACTTCTTCTAGAATGAGAGCTCGAAAATGCAGGTAAATGCGGTTACTCATTTCACATCCATGCCTGATGGAAGCAAATACTGAGTTTGATTCTACTGGAAATACATAAGTTTCTTGAAGCTATAAGTGATCAAGTGATGAGCAGGTAAAATCAGACATGAAATGCAACAAAAATATTTTTTAAAATTTATATTTGTTATATTTGTATCCATGTGAGTGAATAGGRAAAACCTATTTCTTTTAAATCCAAACTTCTATTCTCACTTGATTTGCTATTATGATGTGATAAACCTTATGTAGTGTTTGATATCATCACTACCATAAAGGTAGCCTTTTGTTTCTTTCATACCACAGGAGTAATAAATAAGGGATATTTTTATTGGTCAGAATACAGGTTTTTTCACGAATAAAAAAAAGGGATGTCATCTAGATAGGACATGCATCCTGTGTTTTATGGTCTATTCACATATGAAATCTTTGGAATGGTCTATGAAAGAGACCTTGGAAAGACAGTATACATCTGAGTGTGAGTAAAAGCTACTGGTCTATTATATTAMTATTGGTACTGAATACTAAGGTGTTTGAAACCAAACAGACCTCCACAGGTTCTTGACAGCAACACAAAATTGCCTTTGAGAAACTATACCAAAGAAGTTTCTAGTTGTAATTCTTATAATGCTTGTATCGCCTCYACTAATGACTATGCAAATGTGTTCTACAACAACAAGCAACAACAATAAAAACTCCTGCTTTACAAGGACAAATATTCTTTCTAACTTKTCTTTCTATAGCGCTGTAAATCTTTCCAAATATCCACATTACACCAAGATATGAACAGTCTGAATATTCTGGTTTTAGCTAGTGCAAATACAGATGAACAAAAATCATTTCATTTTACTGGAGTTTCATTGCTTTACAGGGGCAGAGATTTTCATTCTCAGAATTTCATAAAAAAGAACATCAGATTCAATGTTGTGGTAAGCCTTCTGGTAATAAATCAGATAGAGCCTACCTGTATTTCTGTAGTTCAGAGAAAAGTACACCTGCTTTCTGTAATATTTGATAATGTCTAACTTAAATCAGCTAAAAGATTCCTCTTTCTCTTGGAAATTCGAACAGTTGATTTTATTTAACCTTAAATAGAAAAAATTACCTTCCTTGAAATATTCTTTTTTAAGAACAAGGAAATGAATTACCTTGTATTTAGACATTTTGTAAAATGTACAATTAATTGTAACAATAAAGTTAAACCCATTTTGATTTGCATCATTTTGATCTAATGTTACTTTCATGGATTTTTTCCCCATATATCTTGATAATAYATATTAAATTTGGGTCTTTGGTGCATTAGTGTGTTAAATTCAGTAAGCCTTCCTAATAAGTAAATTTATAATAAGRGGCACTTATTTCTTATTTTTTTAAAATTCTATCTTGTTGAAGAGAAATGTTCTTTCATAATTTATGAAAATTTTGTGAAAATTGATAAAAAAAGCTGTWAATACAAAACTGTATTTTTAAAACTGTCTTACTGGGAATTTTGTACCCAGTTTTAATTTTTTCTATCAAGAGMAGTTGCCTTTTCAACAATCCAGAACTCTCAGGCTGTTTTGATCAGCATATAATTACCGATACTTGTTCTCTGTATATAAAGTGTTCTTCAGAACTTTGAAACCCTGTTCAAATTTTCAAAAACATTTTTAGTTGCCTAAACCAAAGTTATTGATTTTTTAAAAAKAATATTAAAACTGAAATTTCTCACAGAAACAGTCAGTCTGACAAGCTCTAATTTAAACTCCTCTTAAAATTTTACAAAATCAATGAATTTTATTGAGCTCTATCAAAAATGTTTCATTTCTATAATTATTTCCAACCTGACCAAAAAAACCGAGTAAACAGCTACATTATTTCTGATGAACTCCTGTAGTCAGACCAAGTTTATAGCAATAATGTGATAATGAGGACAATGTTTTGAAAGATGGTGCACATTTTTAGACATGGAATTTCTTCCTCTCAAACATTATCTTTGTGACTGCTTTGACCATAGAGTCTAATACTGAAGAGTCTAATCTAAAAACCCCACATGGTGCATACACTCTCCATGAATTTATTATCAGAGATAGAGTAGTTAGAATATTCAGGAAGAGGGAGATCTAGCCTCTCCTACGCTGAGGACTAAACACCCTTAGGTATTTTGGAGCACTTACACCCACTGTTCAGTGTAGTGTGCTCAGGTAATGGCAGCCCAGCTGTGCAGGTGTGCCCCTTCCCTTTTTATCATTCTGTTTTCAAGCCCTGAATCTTTTAAATATTACAAGCKCTGCTTTGAGACACTGCACAACAAGTTTGCACTACTGCTGTCTGTATTGGTCCTGTGCTGATCACTTGGTGTCTTTTTGCCARGGGCAGATATAACCAGAAATTAGTAGAACAGAAAAAAAGAAAATGTTGGTTATGAACTTTGCTGTTACAGTACGCAGTAATGCAAAACAATGGACAAATTTACACTCTTTCTAAAAAGAAAGTTCTGTTTCCAAGGTTATTATGTTTTTCAGGGTTTTTTTTTTTTTGGTTTTTTTTTTGGTTTTTTTTTTTTTTGTGTGAGAATGGTAATTCAAAAGCCTCAGCATTATCACCCTCCACCTCACGCCCACACAAAGACATGGCTTACTGTCATGTACTGTCATGACTTAGTTTGTCAACTTAAGAATGAAGGGAAAGGTGGAGAAAAAGAGTGGTGATGTAGGCCACGTTGCCATATATTCAGAAAGGTTAGCTCTCTGATATGAGACCTGAGTTCTTAAACTCACATCTGCTCTGAAGCAGCCTCCCAAAGGCTTTCAGTCCCTATGGATTATGTAGGGTTTCTTGGAGCTAGATGCCTGATCCAAGCAGTGATGTTCACTGAACAGTGTTTCTGATGGAAGAAGGGCGTCCCTTTCCTCCATCAGAAACACTGTTCAGTGAACATCACATTGTTCCCAGGTAGAAAGGATGTTGAGGGCAAAAAGGGAAGATGCCAGGGGCATGTGTCTCCTCTGGCACTCCTCTTCAGCATCTACATATGGACCTTGAACACCTTAGCAAGGACAGAAAGTCACACCAAGAACTTCATAAAGATAGGGAGGACAAATTAAAACTTAGATGATGCAGTTTCAGGTTCTCTTGTTCTGTCACATTATATGTATGCCTTGACATGAGAAGGTCAGAAAAGGAAGAAGAAGCCCTGTGGATAACTAAAAGCTGCAGATTCTTAACATAACAAGCTGATGTTGCTTATCTGGTGGGACATGGTACTCACAGAAGGAATAGAGGTAGATTGGTATCAGATATATTATTGACAATATTAATTTCAGCTTTTGGATGTTGGATTCTTGCACCTACCTAGAAGAGAGACGAGGCTAAATTTGTGTCTCTGACTCACAGMAGTCTAATCCACTAATTTTTATTCCTTTTGAGAAATTGAAAGCTTCTGAGATGCAGTTCACTTTTTAAATACACATTAATCACTGAAGTAGCTTGCTGGTAATGAATTAGARTCTTGTTTCCCACTGGAGCTGACTCAACCCTCTCTGAGTGGTCCCATGCAGAGGAGTGTCTGTGAAGGTCTGCTATTTCTACCCTTCTCTTGATCTATTTTGATCATTGGCTGAGTTGGGAAAGGGATTTTTCATTTTATGTWGAATATTAAGTTTGAACAATGGCTGGCTATGTTGCTTTGTATTAGCTGCTGAAGTAGAAATGTTTACTGTTTTAGAGTAGAGTAGGGCTTAGAAAACCAGTAACTTTTTATATATTTAGAGGAATCATTGAAGATATGAGCATATGGGTTTGGACCTTGTGTTCTGAACAATTAAAAGGATTTCTCTGACCAAAGGCAATAAAATCATATGTCCCTAATTTTGAAGTGAAGCTGTAAAAAGTAACGACTTGGGATTATTTTTTTCCTAAACTGTAGCTGATATGATATGCTAMCTTCTTTGAGAAAATAATTTATCTATTGCAATGAATTTATTTTTTAATCTATTATATTTCAGTTAACTTATTAAATTTTAAATCACTCACCTCCTCAACCATTTCTTCCCTATAAACTAGTTCTATGTTAGAAGAGGGAACCTCTGTGCTCTTTAAAATAACCATTTAGATTGGCAATGCAGAAGGTGCACTAATTAATATAATCAAACCCATAAGCCATTACTGCAAGCTTGAAATGGACAATTTAATGGACTGAGTTTTATGCACTTTCTAATGAAAGTTGACCCTTTTGGTTAATCAGAATTCATAGTAACTCAGCAATGTCTAAGTGTTGCATAAAATTCTTTACCTGAAGCTGGCAAATAGACTGTGGTTAAAGAGGAGAGAAAGGGAAAGCAATAAAAGAGACCTCATAATAATAAAAAAGGCCTCATAAAAGTCCATCATATGCATTAATTCAGGTTAGATATGTGAGACTATTCAATATGCTTTAGAGAAGGAACTATTTCTGAAAGAATAAGGAAATCCATAGTTAGAAAGACACGAGTGGTATTTTAATATAAGTGCTGCAAGTCATTAGTTCCTGSCTTATTAGAGCCAATATAATTCTTCCACTTAGGCTTCAACTAAACAGCCATTAGTTAAGCAAAGTGTCCTAACAGCACTTCAYATCCAAGGCCTAATTTCACGTCAAAGGTATAACTGGTGATGTAGGAACATAAAGGGTTCAATGATGATTTATATCTTTTAAGTACATTCAGTCATTTTTCATTTTCATTGTTGAATTTACTAAATGTTAAGACAAAGCAAGACAAGCAGCCTTGTATTTTAAAGTAGTGGCATAAATATTGCCAAAAAGAAGTAACAAAACTGAGATAATCTTAAAAATGTAGGAGGTTGACCACAAAATTTTAAGATGGAAAAACCATGAAGAGACTGAATCTATGCCCCATTGAGGCAAAAAGAGATGTTAACAAAGATCTGAATTTATTCATGATTGCTAATAAAGTTAACCTTAACTTCCTAACTACTTATGAAACTTTATTTAAATCTGTATTAAATGAGGTTAGTAACTTTTTTCTATTCTCTGTAAATTAAGATTTGTGAATGTTTCATTTTAAGGTCTTATTATTTTTTAAAGAAAAGCCTAATTCTTTAATGGCYTTAAAAATGTAGGGGCAAAAAATACACGAAATGGTAACCTTTTTTTATTTTCAGATGACAAAATAAAAGAAAATAAAAATAGTTCTTTACTTCCTGATCACAGTAAAAAGTTTCTGTGTTAAGAACATTGTAATAATACTCACARATGCCTGATTTTATAAGTACAGTCATGGGTGATTTTACTTGGTGAACAATGTCATTTGTATAGCAGTTCATATATGATATGCACTTGACAATCTTCTTCAAGATTTCCTTCACAGAAGTAGCACCTGGTTTTAATAGAAAGAAAATGAAAAAAGTCACAATTATACCTCACTTCAGKATTACATTATCCATATTTTGAATGACTTTGATAAATAGAGACTATCACTGTTCTGATAGGTAACGGGTATGTGTACAAAGAAATAGTTACTGACAACCTGTGAGTGTCTTGTAGCCACTTCTTAAAATTAACCAATAATTTGGTAATATTGAATTTGTATTTTCATTATATTAAACATTGTTAGAAGGAAAAATCTTTGTGCATTTTTTGCTACTATTTGTGAAATAATGCAAAGAATTTACTCATGTAATTGCAATAGTAAGAGAGCATTGATGAATCTTTAGTATTCTTTCTTTGTAATTTCTAGATTCAATTTATATCCATTCTTTTTTGGGGGTGGGGGATCAGAGGTGGGTACACAAATAAAGAACTAACTTCTGARTTTCAGGGATTTACAATTTTCCTACAAGTAGTGTTTACATTTCTGTGAGTTTTTTATTAATGATTAAAAGTTTTTCAAAATTACTTGCATTGACTGAACCTAAATTCAAATTCTGAAAACTGGTGATTTGAGACCATTTCATTAGCACTTTATATACAGTGTAAATAGAATTTACAAACATTCTAGTTCTCTAATACAGTGCTGTTGGAGGCACGGGTTTAATAGGCTTGATTCCTTTGACAACACTCATATTTTCAAAGACTGTTAAGAACATGAGATCAATAAAATTAAATTATTAAATGCTAGTGCTTAGAACAAGCACAATCAGATGTTTCCTCTTACTTCAGATAATACTCATCAAATTTACACCAAAGRCTTCTACACAAATAATGCTTTCCAGATGATTTGATCTTTCAATTTATTTCTGTATGAGAACACAAAATGCAAGAGGACAAATTGTCTCCTTATTAACCCACTGGATATGAAATATTTCTGTTCATTTAATGGACTTCACTGAAATTAGCTTTCTGTGAGGAAAGACAGATTTTGACCTCTTTGCCTTCTACAATTCAGAAATTACAATTAGTCAGGCAAGAAATCTGTTGCRTAGAAAAGCTCTCCGACAGTTTGTGTAGAACCAGCAGACAGCTTCAATAGCTTCTCATAGTTCCTGGAGGTTTATAATTTGCAAGGAACTTAAGTAACTGTCAGTTCCCTCCTCCTGTCTTCTGTTTCATTAAGTACTCATAAATATGTGGCTGTATAGACAAAAGATGTATGCAAGCATATCAGGGATTATCCTTTAGCAGTATTATTTTATATTAGCTTGTTTCAATGTCTTTTCATGAAGGAATTGCTCAATTTTAATTTTTAATTGTGTTTAAATGCTTTTTTATTGCTATAAAGAGCCTGTTGTGAATGTTATGTAACCTCTTTCCCTAAAATAAAAGAACTAAACTATGTAGGACTTCTCTACGTAGAGGGCTCCTCAGCAAACAGATTGATTCTCTGGGCTCTGTGTGTGTGCAGGAGAGAGACAAAAAACAATCMATTTTCAAGGAAAGTCAGTCAGCACAACCACTCATCTTGCTACACATTTCCTTATCTCAGCRTAATTTTGCTCTTGGTCTCTATCAATATATATATTAAAGAAAACTGGCTAGTTTGTTCTTATCCATGAGTCTTTTAATAAGTTCATTGTCAGCTCTGGCCAATCAGCACTTCAGGCATTCTTCCACTGAGTAGTTTGAGGCAGTAAATGATATACCAAACCAGAAATATTATTGTTGCTTCCTAAGGAATCTGGTTAGTGTTCATTTAATTAAAAATTGTATTCCTACCAAACAGTTAATTTCATTTAACTCCTAGAAGTAATGCAGGGTAAAATATTAAGGAATGCAGGAGCAGATGACTAAAATACACAGGTTTGTTGCATGTTTTAAGTCACATGTCCTTCTCCACAGCAACAATGAAAGTACCTTTTTTATATTATACTTTTTTTTTTTCCAGAAATAGATATGTATGGTTCCTTTTATCAGCTCTTGGTGAGATAAAGCAGTCAGTGCATGAACCGGAAATGACAGCAATAATGTAGTGGCAGAAATTGCATTTTGAAGAAATGGATGCTTTCTCAAATCTGCAAGGCAAAATAGACCATCATGCTCGCAAGCAATGAAAGTGAAGGGGAACAAAGCCACACACTTACAAGTAAATATGTCAATACTGATCTAGTTTGTTAATTTAAGTATGTTWCTTCATCTCTTCCTACCTCATTTTTCTTCTATGCATAACACCTGAATATATTAAAACTAATATGAAATAGCAATATAAATTGCTTTTGCAGGAAATCCCTTTCCTTCCTGAACTTTCTGTTTATAAAAGCTGGTAGGGCAGTGAATTAAAAAAGGATTAAATTCTGTCACTGTATAAATGCAATAAGAATTATATAATTGAACCAGTTGATCCAAACATCTGAGCACTGTGGACAAATTCTCAGATGCAAAAATGTACTCTGGAATATAGAATTTTTTTTATGTGAATCAATACTCCATGTAATAGTAAAGCATTTAGAAAATTATGCAGAAGCTGGGATTCCAAAGTACATCTTAAATCTTGGAGCAAAGTTAAGGACATCATCACACAGACTGAATTACCCTGTTAATTCTAGAGAAGCCAGATTGTTTCCTAGCATCTTCAAGAAGAAGTCAATTTTACTTGTCAGCTCTGCCACACAAAATGAGAATTTCTCTAAAAAGTTTGAATTTTCCCAAAATTTGAAATTTTCTGTGGGCTAAGTTTTGGTCTCTGACACAAGATTAAATCCTCAGAAATAACGCTAAAATTGAGATAGGTATTACTAGAACAAGAAATTTTGAGATTCAGTCAGAAGATAAGAGTTCCAGTGTTCCATTCAGATCCTTCATTATTTTTACACTATGCTTTTTCGTAGAATTGCTGATATAAATACTTTAGCCTCTTTTCCTGGCTCAATTTATCATATTCTGTCTTTATGAGAGGTTGAGTGTGGTTTTGTTCGTGGGGTTTGTTTGTTTGGGTTTTTTTTTTGTTTCATTGTGTTTTGTTTTTGTTTTGTTTTGGTTTTGTTTATCTGCTTATCCGGTATTCCTTAGGATTGTAAGAGACCCAAGAGACACTTCTACAAAAATACTGTGGGGACCTTTATAAAGGATCCCTTTTCTAACACATTCATCTTCAAAATGATTGAACKGTCTGGAAGAATACTCACCAATATAAAATAAATGGATATACTATGTGAGCAAGAACTATTGTACATTCTCTGTCAGCTCCCAACATCCAGCTGTTCTGTGTATCTAAATGATGAGTGAGTGGTGTTTTTTAAGTATACATCTATGAATTTCAATTTATTTTACAAAAATGTATAATGAGAACATAATGGGATGTAGATTTATTATRCAACTAGCAATTTCTTTTCTTCATGAGCTAAGAGAAGAGAAAATTCTCAAAAATTTTCTGTGAAATCCCAAAGGATACTGAGGATATTGATTTAGGAGAAATTACCCCAAACTTATGGCAACCACATTCCTTAAAAATATACCAATACATATGAAAATATTTCTTTGAAGAGCAACTCTACCTGTGTRCATTGCTATTTCTACTGCTGGTGTTTTATCATCCAGTATTATCTTAAATAATATATATTCATTAGAATTAGAAATTACTGATTTGGTCATCTGTGCTTTCAATTTTACTTACAATTTTTTAATAGTTTCCTTCTGTGATATGCCTTGAATGCTTTTGGTGATAATAGCTGTTTTGGCAGGTTATTTCACTATCCAATTGATTTAAATGTTATACAGTGCTTTTTTTACTTTTTGGTCTCCATTTTCTTAATTTCAGGCCTTTTTTTTTTCTATTTCTTACAAGGACAAATTAAGCTAAAACTGCCTTTTTTTATTATTTCCTTTTTTGAAAATTCCTGGAAGGTAGTTATATTTTAATCACCTCTTACTTATATCTTTTGTAGGCTGTAAAAACTCCTTACTCTCAACCTGTCTTCATGTTTCCTAAGCTTTTCAGAACTTTCACTGCTTTTGTGTCTGCCCTAATTATGACATTTTTTATAGTGCAGAGATGAGAATTACAGTGCTCCAAAAGCACCTTGTGCAATTTTTGGTATTACTTATATAAATTTAAATAAAAYATTTGCAATTATTGTCAAGCAGTATTTTACTCTGTTTTAAAAGTATTAGAAAGTGGCCAGTTCAAGATTTGCTGAAGGCAAATATTGTCACCCWATTTAAAAAATTTACTTTAAAGCAATGGAGAACAGGTGCCTTGGTTTCAGTAGTATTTCACTGTATAACTCTTGTTGAAAGTGTTGTTTGATATACTGAGCTGTTTCTTTGGGTGACCTTAAAACAAGCCAACAAATAAAGAGTAAGAAAAAGCTTTCTGTCATAATACAATTGCTTTGATGTCACTTATATTTTCTCATTCGTACCTAACACATAAACCTCCTTGTTCATKACAGTATGAGGGGCCTTTGCTTAAAAAAAATACTACCTAACTTCACTGTCACAAATCAGGATTATCATAATTTTCTATTTATAACAAGCAGCCATTAACAGTGCTTTTATTGCTATTTAGATTTGCTGTATTTTTATTGCTATCTACACTTGCTGACATCAATCCATATGGAGCTGCTCGTTTATCTGCATGCTATATTACATGGGAATAAAGATGCACTTTCTTCCTATTTCTGTGCTGTTTCTTTCTACAACACCATTTAAATGTTGGTCAGTGTAAGGGACTGAAATGAAASTACTGGATCCTGATGTTTAATTGTTTTGCTCCTCAATCTTCTTACAGAGCACATCACTAAGCTCTATTGAAATGAGTCTTGTTTTGTATTGACTTAGCACTTGTCTGCAAAGCTGTTTCCCATCTGTGGGGAAGAACCCCCCAGKCATACACTGCTGCATGGGGTTGGTCCTCCCCAGGAGCAAAGATCTGCACTTCCTCTTGTTGAGCTTCATGAGCTTCCTGTCAGACCATTTCTCCATGATCCCCTTGGATGGCAGAATGACCCTCTGGAATGTCAGCCACTCCCCCCAGTTTTCTGTTGTCTGCAAACTGGCTGAGGCTACACTCAACGCCATCATCCAGGTCACTAATGAAGATGCTAAGCAGGACTAAACTTAACATATATGCCAAGGGTACCCTGCTAGCTACCAGMCTCCAACCAGATTCTGTGTCACTGATCACCACCCTCTGGGTTCACTTTTCAAACAACCTCACTGATGCAGCAGAGCTACCATGAAGACAGGTCTGAAACATAGTCTTGGATCTCTGTCTAGAACTTTGCTGAGAAACATAAATATCTTTACTTCTTAATTTGGTCRAAAAATCTTGTTGTTTCTTAAGGCTTTTTAGTTGGCTAATGGATAATTTTGGTTTGGAAGTCCAAATTTGTGTGTGAGATCAGTTTCTTTCCAAAATGACTGAATTCAAGAACAGATTTATCTTGAATGAAGATTCAAAATTTTGGTAGTATTTCTCCCAAGGTACTTATAATTTAGGCCTCTTTCAGTCTTTCCCTCTCCATCTAATGGCTCACTGTTTGTGTGATACTTTTTCTTGTGACCACATTGAGATCATGGCATTTTGTCATATTTTTCTGTATACTCACCCTATTTTCAACTTGTCTGTAAGTCTCTTATGTTATTGCTGGTCCTTTCCATTTCTTTCCACTTAATGTAACATYTTATATGTTGAGATTACAAATTCAAAATGAAAAAAAAATAGCTAAAAGCCAAGTGTAGTAGCACCACACATTAAGAAATTCTTRTCAGTCTCGTTTCTACTAAATTTTGTTTTGTATTGTAGAAAAATATGAGAAACAAAATGAAATCCTTAATTCTGCTCTGTACTTCTCATAATCTTCTAAATGTTAGAATAGGTGTTGAAATATCTTCCTTCAATATTCTTCTGGTATCTCCTATTTTCTTTAGTCTGGATGGTGCTTTTGAGCATTCTTTGAATTTATGTGCAACCWTAAAAATATCATAGCCTTAGACAGAATGAAAAAATTGTTTTTTCCTTCCCATTCACTTCTWTAGCATACAATTTCAGGCAAATGTAAGCCTTGGTGATAGCAATGATTTTTTTCCCTTAACAGTAACCGCTTCTGCTCTCTAGGAAAAATTGAATTATTGCAGAACACCTTAGCAAAGTTCACCATAAGACAAAATTAATGCAGTAGAAGCTAAAGGCTTATATGGCCCATATGTAATAATATAATGTTTGGGCCTACTTTTAATGAAGGCTGTTTTGACATASTGGATGAAGAGACTGAAGCTGTGGCTGAAGAGATACAGTAGTGCACCTATATGTCTGTATCAGGATTATCTATTTAAAACACATAATAAAGACAGTATTTCTAGTGCTATCTGACAGTATTTTTGTATATTTATTTCTCCCTAACTACTTTATGCAGTTGGCAGCATAAAATTTATGTTGCAGGACTGTGTGCTAAGAATGAGAGAAAAGGACAAACAAATATTCTCTGCTTTAATTGGCAACTTTCTGAAATCCTGAAATCCAAACCTCAGGATGCCTATATGCTGTGTTCCGACTGTAATTATTGCAGTTGCAATTGTTGTTCCAATAACTGAACATGAAAATGATTGATTATGTGTCCAAATGCAGATTTGCTTCCTCTGTAAGTCAACTTGCTTGATTCCAGTAATTAATTGCATGGGTCATTGAATATGAACAGGCTGCAAAGTGCTATAATTTTTAGTGGGTCATAGTTTTCATGAAGTATAAATGTCTGAGACAAAGGCCTGAGGTTGACTACCCAAATWTATCAATAAGATATTAGATATTTAGAAGTTTTGGCATAGCTGGAATTACTCCTGTAAGGTCATTTTTGTGTGGCCAGGCTGAAAGCAATGTACAACCTCTCCTCAAGTGTTATTTTCTTTTTCTTTTTTTTTTTTTTTGTTTTAAATCAGTTTTCAATGCGTAGATTAACCAAAAAGTGCAAGATATTAGAATATGAGGCATTAGACCATTTTAGAGTAAGTAGCTGGCATAGTTTGAATAYGAGAAGGGTAAAATTTCAGCTATGTCTCCAAGGGGAGTATTATTTTATTTTAAAGCAAAGATTTTTTTTCTGCCAATTGAACAAGAATTCTCATGTCAAGGAAGTGAGACTTATGCCTTCCGTTTTTTTTCTTCAGCACAGACTTAGTTAAAAAATAATCAAAAAGATTTTTTTAGAAATCACTGAACTTCTGTAATCAAAGGAGTTAGTTTTTGAAATTCATTATTATTTTCTTCTTTTTCCCTGTCTCCACTCCCACTGCTCTTTCTCTCTTTTCTTTCCCTCTGAATTTTGAGCCTGAAACAACATTAAAACTTATACAAACAAATGTCTTTCTTTCTCTGACATTTATGAAAAAAAATGCGAAGAGGATTTTTATCTGTTTCCATTAAGTATACACTTATAATTCTTTGTCTGAAAAACATATAACATTTAGAAGAGAGGTCTCCCTGATGTATACATTTTTGATTCCTTATCAGCTCTTTTCATTCTGTCAGATCACAGAACTGCAAAAGCCCACCACGGTCATCAAATTCAGTATTGTGCTATCRCAGGCAACAACATTACACTGACCTTTTTATGAGTCATTGAACTGGATCTCAAAATTAACTAGGTGGGATTTGGGGAGCTAGTTTTTTGGGTTTTTTTTCCCTGGTTGAGATACAGCAGTAGGAACTGTTTCATCTTAAAAATTATCTGCTAATGTTACAGATTTGTGATTTTGACCTAAATTTCTAACCTGGCCAACAAAATGCCTGTGGGGCCTGATGACAKGCATCCCAGGGTCCTGATGGAACTGACTAATCCTGTTGCCATGCCACTTTCCATGCTATTTGAAAAGTCTTTTCAGTCAGGCAAAATCCCTGGTGATTAGAAGAAGGGAAACATCACTCCTATTGTACAGAGGGGAGAAAAGAAGACCTGGAGGATGACAGACTAGGGAGATTTGCCTCCCAGTCTATGGAAGAGTTAAGACAAATGCAAGACAAGGAGATGATCCAAGACATCCAGTATGGCTTCACTAAGTGCCAAACAAGCCTGACAATTCTGCTGTCCTGCTGTGATGGAATCACTACAGTGGTCAAAGGAAGACCAACTCATGTCATCTGCTGAGACCTCTGTAAGGCCTTTGACACAGTCCCACAGAACATTCTTGTCTTCAGATTGGAGAGACATGGATCTTTTAAGGTGGACTATTYGATGGATAAGGAACTGGATGGAGGGCCAGAAGGTTGTGGTCAATAACTCCATGTCCAGGTGGATGCTGGTAACAAATGCAGTCCCTCAGGGCACCTTTCTTGAGGCCGGTGTTCTTTYGTGTTTTYATCAGTGACACAGGCAGRGAGATCATATGYACCCTCAGCAAGTTTGCAGATSACACRAARCTGAGGGGTGTGGCTGATGCGCCAGAAGGAAGGGATGTGATCCAGAGGGACCTGGACAAACTTGAGAATTGGGGCCACAAGAACYTCATAAGATTCAAAAAGTCCAAGTGGAAAATGTTGCACCTGGATCAGGGCAATCCCAGGCATGGGTTTGCCTGGGAGAAGTCACTGAGAACAACCTTGCAGATAAGAGCTTGGGGGGTTCTTGTGSATGAAAACCTGGATATGAGCAATGTGCACTTCCAACCCAGAAAGACAGCCCCACCCTAGGCSGCATCAAAAGAGGAGTGGCCAGCAGGTCAAAGGAGGTGATTCTGCCCCTCTGCTCTTCCCATGTAAGGCCCCACCCATAGTGCTCCATCCAGCTCTGGGGTGCTCAGCACAAAAAAGATGTAGGCGCWTTAGAACAGAGCCAAAGAAGGCCTACAAAGATGATCAGGTCTGGAGCGCCTCTCCTATGAAGACAGTCTGAGAGTTGGGATTGTTCAGCCYAGAGAAGGCTCCAGGGGGAGCCTCATTGTCTTTCAGTATTTAAAAGGGGCTTATAAAAAGAAGGRGAGGAACTTTTTACAGGGGCAGACACTGATGGGACAAGAGGGAATGGCTTGAACTGAGGAGAAATTTAGATTACATCTCAGGAAGAAATTCTTTGCTTTGAGACTAGTGARGCATTGGAACAGRTTGTCCAGAGAAGTTGTGAATGCTCTGTACCTGTGAGAGTTCAAGACCAGATTGGAWGGGGCCCTAAGCAGCCTGATCTAGTGAGTGGCTTGCCTGGCCSTGGCTGTGGGGTTGAAACTAAATATCTTTAAGGTCTCTTCCAACCCAAGCCATTTATGATCCCATTAAAAAGAATGGTGGAATGTAACTGTAACTACATTGTAGTTTTGCATGGTTAAACAGGTGCACAATAAAACCTCTGTGTAAATATTATAGCAGTATCARGTAGCTGGTGGTATTATAACTGTGGCAACACAAAGATAAATTGATAATAAAAAGATTGGTTTCTCCACCTTTTTAAAAATTGTTTTCTTAACTCTATACGCCAGGTGTTGCAGCTTTCAGTGGATTTTATATAGATATTATAAGTGTCGGAGGATCTTGACCATTATACATCTGAATAACAATCAGACAGAATTTGAATCCATTTTATAAATATTAATTGTATTCGGAAGTTGGACATTCATTTTACAGGATCATGTTGAGCAACATTTAATGCAAAAAATTACCCCAAAACCAACAGGAATTTTTGTGTTATCAGAAACTGCATAATAGAAACAAAAGTGGCATATCATATCCATTAACTAAAGCACTCAGAGAAAATCAGTAGCAGCACCATTTGTGGAGCTTGCTGCCATAAAAGATGGTTTCCTTACCAATGTCTGCTCTTTCAATGAGTTAAACCTCCTTTAACCTAAACCACAGTTGCTGTAAGGTGATTCTCCTGTGTATTAGCAGTGTATTTATCCCCCATTTTCTCTTTCTTGCCTGGAGAAATACAAACATCAAATGAGGAGTCAAGACCTGCTAAAAAATACATGAAAATTAGAATGGAACTGAAAACCACAGTATTCTGGGTGAAGAGATATCATAGATATGTCTGATAGAAGCCTGTGTCAGTCAGAGCAGGGAGTTGGCTTTGTTTACATTTTTGTATCCCTCAAAGTGGATTTAAAAATAAAAAATAGAGGGTTAGAGAAAAATCAGTTTTTAGCAGAATGTAAAAAAAGCAAGTCAAGTTTCAAATGCTAGAAAATCTACTTACTGGTCAGAGAAACTAGAAATACAAACAGTTTATATGAGAAAATCTATCTACTGAAAACCTTGCAGGAAGGTTTCAGTATGCTCAGTAGCTTTCAAGGTTACAATACGCCTTATGCTGCTCCTTTTAATTCTTACACTGCTTTAGTCTCCTTTGAGACCCAGCTGCCTATTCCCTGCTCCTCAGTGTCTCACTATGACAATCCCTTCTGTCTGCTTCATCAAGTGTTATCTTTCATGTCTGTGTCCCAAGGGAAGAATCAATTTCTTCTCCTTGTAGTGTTTTATCTGACCTGTTCCTTGTATAAGGTTGTCTTTATAAAAGAAATATGGATCCTGTCCATATTTGTAGCCAAATAAGAAATTAGAAAAGGGGGAATAAACTTAGGGAATAGCCCCTTCTCCTGACATAGGTGTTTAGCCTTTTGTTGTGCAACTCCCCATGGGTTATCTGCTCTGGCAATTTGAAAAAAAAAGCAACAGAATTTATACTAAATCATACAGAAATGAAAGGCAATGCTCCTGTCTCCTTTGATGCTGTAATACAGCTGTAACTGTAGTAACCCAAGTGGGATAGGACTSGATTAAATTTTCTGAGAGAATTTTAGATTTCTTTTTCCTCCAAGGTAAGTACTCTGTCAGAATGCAAAAGATTTTGGTGGAACAGAATTATACCCGTAAAWTATTCTGTTTTCTAGGATAATAAATATTCAGTAGGTCAAAGAATACTTGTGAAGGTTCACATTTAATGGTTTAATTCTTGCCAAATGCACAAGCTGGAGGAGCTATCTGAATCCATGGTAAGACAATTTCAAAGCACTACAATTTTCACTGCCGCCTCCCACTCCGTGGGAAAATCTACATGTGCAATTATGAATTTTTCTCTTAAAAAATTTCTGGCTCTGTAGTATAAGAGGAATACCCAGTTTGTGTTTAGCAATCAGCCTGAGCAGTTCTGGACATGCCTTGAAAGGTACAGATTCCTGTGAACTCTTTGATAAGTAGTGGTATTTCCTATGAATTGTAGGTGGTTAAAAAATTCTGTTTATTTAACAGAAGAATCTATAGAGACAGTTTGATGACACAAAGGTTTCTGAGTTCTTTTATGGATCCTGCCCAAATATGGTTATCTGGGTTATCATAACATTTCATAACAGGGCTGTGAGCGTACTCTGTTATATGTGTGTATGTCATTTCAGTTTTCCGTTCATAATTCATCAAGTCTGGAATAACTAATTTTTAAAACTCCAAATCTAGTGCATGGATTTTATGATTCTGGCTCCTGATATRAGGAAAGTAATTTTGGCTTATCAAAAAGCATCTGTTGTGATTTTTAAAAAAAAAGGGAAACCAAATCCATATTCTATGATAGTTAAAAAGGGTTGGACAGAGATGTATGACTGGGGATTTTCASATCATAATTATTCTGTAATAAAGAAAACCAGCTACTGGTAATCCTGCAAGAGAAAACATTGTAGTATAAATCTTTGATTAAGT
This sequence comes from Sporophila hypoxantha, assembly GCA_002167245.1. Classification (NCBI taxonomy): domain Eukaryota; kingdom Metazoa; phylum Chordata; class Aves; order Passeriformes; family Thraupidae; genus Sporophila; species Sporophila hypoxantha. Next base: position 2,040,266 of record NDFG01000959.1, read on the forward strand.
AATGTATAAGGGAGCACGTATACCAGAAACTGCCGGTATTAATGCTGCTTCTGATTAGTATTGGCCATGCACCTTTTGTCTTAATTTGAGTATGATTGCCAGTCCAAAAAAGGCCAAATGAGAAAAGATTTACTTCCTATGAGTCTTACCTCCTGAACCAATCAGCCATATGCAATATAATTTCATATTTATATATTTCATTAAATTCAGATTAAATTATAAAATTATCTGTACTTCTGTGAAAGATAAAAATTGGAATCACTATGCACAACTCCCGTACAATGAAGGTCTCCTCTTGGAGTCCATGCCACTTACAGGCCACTTACAGGGTTCTACTTCAAGATCAGTACCTTCCATGACTAACCTTCCATGCTTCTGTGAAATTTAGATTATGATATGAATATTAATTAATAGATTAAGAAGTGAATATTTCCAAGAAGGTTTTCTTTGCTTTGTCACTTGCAATATACTAACAAAGACTGTGCAAARGCTAAATAAAAATCTTCACTATCTTAGACACAACACTCATGAAAGCCATGAAAAGAAGTCCTTAGTGTGTTGGCATATCTTCTGAAAAACATCCTCCACCAGAAATAATGAAGTACTTTCTGAAAGTGGCAGTATTTTGAAAATTATTCTCTTGCTAGTATTATTTTCACTTTTCCTCTTCCTTCATTACTTCTTGCTGCCAATAATCTCTGATAAAAAACTTTAATTTATTTTGGAGATCAGTATTTAAGTTGGCTATTATATTTAAGTTGTTATATTGGTTTTTTTTGTTTTTTTTTTTTTGCTGTGCCATTAAAAGGGGAAGAAGGCAGAAAGAAAGAAGAAAGAAAGAAAGAAAGAAAGAAAGAAAGAAAGAAAGAAAGAAAGAAAGAAAGAAAGAAAGAAGAAAGAAAGAAAGAAAGAAAGAAAGAAAGAAAGAAAGAAAGAAAGAAAGAAAGAAAGAAAGAAAGAAAGAAAGAAAGAAAGAAAGAAAAAGAAAGAAAGAAGAAAGAAAGAAACTCCTGAGGGTGCATAATCTGTTTCAGAAGATAATTGCAAGAAGAAAGGAGAATTCTAGTTTCAGACATAGCTGTACTCATGCACTCAGGGATTTGTGAGCTATAGATGTGTAATCTGTCCAAGATTTATGCCTTCTGTGTACTTCAAAAGAGTTCAAGCTTGGTAACACAGAGTGGTTCTCATCCAAGCAGATAAAAAAGGAAAATATAAGGTTAAWAAACTTTTGTAGGTTTTAAAACATAAAAACCAGTACTACTAATAATGGCTACTGTTTTTTTCTTATTTCCTTTTCCTGATTTTTGCTGTATTTAGTGATTCCTAGAGTTAGTAATAAGTGTTATCTACTCAAGTGTTTCTTAGCACAGGCACTTTTAGGATAGAAAATTACTGTGTTTTGCTTTGTTTGCACTGAAAGGTAAAGAAATKGAACACATGCAGCTGGCATGCCATAGTCTTTAGAAACTTTATTGTTGAGGACTGCTAGATTCTAGTTTAAGTCTTCTCAAGGAAATATATGGATGTGTGCATGGGTCTGTTTCCTCATGTTCCAGATTGCAATGCAAGTTGTTTTCCATTGCCATCTGTATGGCAGATTACCTTTGTCAAGTGGGCAGTTTGCCTTATCTCTCTCTTTGAGTGACCACATTCACACCTTCCTCGGGAGGGGACCTCTGCTGATAACAGACTATTGAATGTCAGTGCACGACTGATAAGAACTACAACATCCCATTGTGAGATGCTCTGCCCAGAGGGAGGAGCCAAGCCTTGCTACCCAGATATAATCCAGAGGTTTTTGAGATACAGCACGGCTTTCTCCACTGGATTCCTCAGAGGAACAGCAGCTGTCTCTCCTTCCACTGGATCTTTGGAGGCAGAATACATCCTTCTCTACAGATCCCCCTTGCTCCAACAGAACCACACCTGACACTTCAGAAGGACTGCAGCCACATTTCCAATTGGACGGCTACCAACAGCCTGACCCACAGGGTGTTGGGTTGTGTTCTGACTCTGTCAGTGTTGTTCTAATGTACTGCATTGTTTATTTTATCCTATTTTTTTTCCTTCCCTATTAAAGAACTGTTATTTCCTGCCCCCATATTTTTGCCTGAGAGCCCCTTAATTTAAAATTTATAGCAATTNAACTACAGCATCCCATTGGGAGATGCTCCACCCAGAGGGAGGAGCCAAGCCTTGCTACCCAGATATAATCCTGAGGTTTTTGAGATACAGCACGGCTTTCTCCACTGGATTCCCCAGAGGAACAGCAGCTGCCTCTCCTTCCACTGGATCTTCAGAGGAAGACTGCATCCTTCTCTACAGATCCCCCTTGCTCCAACAGAACCACACCTGACACTTCAGGAGGACTGCAGCCACATTTCCAATTGGACAGCTACCAACAGCCTGACCCACAGGGTGTCAGGTTGGGTTCTGACTCTGTCAGTGTTGGTCTAATGTACTGCATTGCTTATTTTATCCTATTTTTTTTTCCTTCCCTATTAAAGAACTGTTATTTCCTGCCCCCATATTTTTGCCGGAGAGCCCCTTAATTTAAAATTTATAGCAATTTGGAGGGGTGGGGAGGGTTTATATTCTCCATTTCAAGGGGAGGCTCCTGCCTTCCTTAGCAGACTCCTGTCTTTCCAAACCAAGACACCTCAATTCAATGGCAAGACCAGGAAATTGAAGAATAGATCAGTTACCATAATTTCAAAATCAAGTTTTGCAATTATTTTCACTGAAATCAAGCACTTGGTTTGGATCAAGACATACTTWATTTGCTTAAAAATTAAAACTAGTTCTATTTTTKATGTTTTTTGTTTGWTTTTTTTTAATTATGGGAAAATGTAGAAATAAACCCAGTGTTTTAAAGGAATATTCACTTGTCAATCAGAAACTAAAAGGAGGCAACTTTCCTTCCTCCTCATGTCCCCCAAACCAATGGCTAGGGAAATCACTTAGACCATAGGACATATTTAAATATCTGACCTCTGTAGTTTAGAGGAGAGAATTGAAACAGAACCCTCCCTCCACTAAAAAGGGAGTGCTTTACCAAGAAGGACAATTATACAACAAATGTTGCTTTGTCCACCCACCACTATGTTTTCCTTCTCCAAAAATCTGTCCATCTGGGGCCAGTTGTCTGAAGACAGCACTGTCTATGCTTTGCCAAGWAGAAACCAAATGTTACAGCCATTATGGCCAATTATCTCTACTTCCCCTGTGAATGTGTCATAGTCTTAAAAATCCTTTCTAAGTTACACTTCTGTAAATAAATAACCAAGGAAATGAGCCAAGGAAATTATGAAAAATTATCCATGTCATTATCTGCTACAAAAAAAAAAAAAAAAAAACCAACAAAAAACCAAAGTCTAAATTGATCCTGTGTCCAGGGAGCCCAGGAGTGGGGGCATCCTGTGTGCTCAGCACACAGCCCTCCCCTATTTGAAGAGTGCAGCCGTACTCCCTGAGGCCTCTGAAGCATGACACCTTGGACATGCACGGTAGTTGTGTCGGAATAAAAATTATTAGTTGTATTGGAATATCGCAAATGTGGTCCTACTGAAAATAGTATGTTTAATTGCTACTGATTTTGTAGTACCTTTCAAATTTTACACTAGATTCTCACAAATAAGAACTCTCTCTGTCAGGGACTGTATGTCAGCATTCACTTCTTAATGTAAAATTTCTTTCACAGAATCAGAGAATTSTAGAATTCTTGAGTTAAAGTATGGTTTGGGGGGGACCATGGACCTGGGCACCTTCCACTAGACCAGAATGCATTCACTCTTTGCCAGCTCAGTATTTCATCTTTTATATTTCCTTACACTTTTCCAGCAGAGATGATATATAGTAAGGGACCGTAAGGGATGGTCAAGACAGGTTGAGGGTTTTTGGGCCTGGTTTGTTTGGTTTTGTTTGTTTGTTGGTTTGGTTTCTATTTTGGGTGGTTTTTTTTTGGTTGGTTGGTGGTTGGTTGGTTAGTGTGTGTTGGTTCTGGTTTGAATTTGGTATTGGGGTGTTTTCTGACAAAAATTTTAGAATGAGGAATGAAATTTAAGCTGGAGTATTTTTAAACCTCTGTGTCAGTTCTTCAGGAGGCAGACTTCTCCAATCTTTAGAAAGAGTGTTCAGAAGTCTCTGTTGTAATGGCTTAGAAGATTTGCAAGTGGTTTTTGAAAAGCTTTAGGTTCACTCATACATATCTGCTGGTTATAGAAATGTTAGTTCAAAGAAATTTGGTGTTTTCATTTTATCATCTGTTCCTTTGGCTAMAAATCCTCAGAATTATCAGCATTAACTGGGATGATAAACAAAACAATTGCTTAGTTATCTCAAGGAAAAAGATAAAAAAGAAAGCATGAGATTAATCTAAAATTTATCACATGTATCAAACAATCCAACAGAGCTGCTTGTGTCTATCCTGACTGACACCCCAAAATGGTGTTTGACTTAAATAGCATTGACTATATCTCAATCAATTTTGTATTCTTACATGGACCTTACTGCAATTTTGAACTTATTTAGTAAACCCCACAAAAAGAAAAATAGCTATATTTTTATATAATGATCAAGCTACTCCAAACTATTCTACTTTCTTRTGGTAAGCAGTCTCCTACTAGCTACTTAGTTATAGACATGTAAGAAGCTGCAGCATTTAATGTAGSTAATAAAAAGAACAATGGTTAAAGAGAAAAGAAACCCAACAAAACTATTGCTCATATAAAAAATTATGGAATATTACAAATGGCTGAAAAATACATTGATTGCATTGAATGCTGATGTAAAACAAATGTGGTGCTGCTAATCATTTGCAATTTAATGAGATCCATTGATTCATAGCTTATTAGTGTGCTGAGTATGAAAAGAACTAGCTAGGTGCATTTATTTATTTGTCAGAGAAGCTTACACGTGCACAGAGTAGTATAAATAGGCTCCAAGAGCACCTGGTTGTTTGCTGAACAGAATAATTAAGAACCCATAGGCTCCCAAATGAATGCAGGGATTATCTTTGGGACTATCTTTCTTAAGAAAAAAACATCAGTGGCACTTTTAAAAAATTATTATTATATGATATGACTGTAATCTACATTAAAAATTGCTGTTTAAGAAAAAAAATTGCTACCAAGATTTTGTGAAGTAAAGTGGCACCATAATAAAATAGGACAGAATTAATTTAGTGAGCATAACCCTGTTTCTAATATTTGTTATTTTGTATTTTCATACTCTTAATTACAWATTTTAAACAGCTGGTTTTTTACATGCACTGCCTCAGATTTAAATGTATAACTCCTTTTTTTGTTGGTTTGGGCTTATACCAGTAAATTTATGCCTCTTCTCAATTGTCACTGTCTGCATCTGAACACTGGACCTACAGCTTTATAGCATAAATCTTTTCCAATAAAGCTCTACTGTTGCAATTATCACAGATGGTAACAGAAATAAGTGGTTATCTCRGTGGACCAGGTGCTTGAGAGAGATACATAGCACAATACACCAGTGGATTACATATTTATGAGTAAACACATTTCACAAAGAACATAGATGACTACTAAAATGAAGGAGCACCTTTCTTGATGGCTCTGTGTATAACTGATTGAAAGGCAAATTATGAATCCATCATGTTACTGATTACAGCAGCCCCTCTTTAAAGGGAACAAGTTTTAGCTTATAAAGSCATTAAAATGTACAATGAACAAAAAAATGCCTGGGAAATGTGATCCTTAATTCTTGTCCTTTAATGTTGTAAGCTTTTAAATTTGTTGTTGGCTTTTATAGGTTGATAGGTTTGTTCCCTTCCTCTTACCTCCACACTACCTACCACAAAGGACATGTAAAAGATTCAGAGATGTTCRTAGTGACACAGTTATATCAGCAAGTGTTCTCTTTCTCAAGAGGTTCAGTAAGAAAGAAAAGTAGGAGAGGACTTGTTAACATATGCATATGAATTACTCCTAATATTTTCTTTCTATCCTTCCTCAGCTCTTGGGCAGAAGGTGATAAATACRGTTTCAGAGAACAAATTTCACAAAACGTATTTCCCAAGAAACATGACTGCATTAACTAAACTCAGATTTAGCCAGCTCCTTATTATTCAGTGTTAGGGAGGAATAAGTATGGTAGGTAAAGTATTTTTTAATCTAAAAATTAATTACATAAGAGAGGAAATACCAAGTGGAAATGTGCATGCAAAAGAGGTTTTGTTTGCTTAGTAATACCCAAGGTACAGCTGATAATATCTCCCACAAATAGCTCAATATGGAACTGTAGTAACATTTGGTAGGTTAATTTGCCTGTCTCATATCTTTCCCCTGGAAAAAAATAACAACTATTTTTTTTAATTAATTATGGAAAACAACAATTTGAGACAGAAATAATGTGTTAAACACTTTTTTGGTCCTAAGCTCACTGAAATCATGACAAATACTTTATACATCTACAACCTAGAAAATGATCACCCACAATTTGTTGTGATATTAAAGTAGTTTTTGTTGTGATGAAACAGTTACCTTTACATAATGTGAAATGCTATGCTGGTGTGTTTCCTCTTTATGGGTTTGTGTCTTAATAACTTAACTGAGTTATCAACATATATTGTGAAGCCAAGTGTAAAAATGACTGTATCACCACTCCATAATTTTCCATTGCTCCATGTCGTCTGATGTCTAGCAAGACTTATGTTTTTATGGCACCTGCTTCTTAGCAAAATGATGCAGTGGAAGGTTTTGGGAGCTGTGGATGTGTAATGCGAGACTGAGTCCTTGTACTTGTGTGTTTCTTTGTTTCCTTCCTCTCACACAAAGGCAAAGAGGGTATAWAAATTTATCATTAGTGGCTGCTCACTCACCTTTTGAGAGCAGCAAGTACATTCCTATGTTGCTCTGGGAGTGGTTAGGCAACAGTGCATGACAGAATTTGAAGTACCATATTTTCATCATACCCATGCAGTTTAGTAAGAATTTACACGTGTCAGATTCCTAAATTATTGTWAACCATATGATGCCTACCTGTTTTAACATGAAATGAGCAGGGTTAGTCTTATAGTAAAATACCAAAGTATTCTGTTATTCCCTGAAGCATCMTCCTTGTTTCTGTGCTAAGACTTCACTGCAGAAAGTTTAAASTAGTTAAATATCTTCAACAGGGTAGAACCAACTCTGACAATACAAAACTTAAACCAACTCAAGCCAGAGCATAAGCCAGCCTAAGTTATAGATTTGATTAAGATGATGGAGACATCCTGTTCCATAACATATGAGAATCTTGTTTCCTGTCTTATAGTTTTGAGCCTTTTTACCTATGAAGCAGGTATCTCCCTACAGGTCATGGAGAGGACCATGCTGGAGCAGATATCTACAGTACAACCTGTGAAGGACCCCACACATTAAAAGATAGATTTGCTTTAAAGGAAGCTGCATCCTGTGGAAAGAATTCACACTGGAGTGGAGGAAAAGTGGGAGGAGGAAGGAGCAGCAGARATGAACAGGTAGAGAGTGGTCACAATTCCCATTTCCAATTCACTTGAGCTACAGAAGATGGAGGGAGTGAGATGGGAGGTGGAATAGTTGGGAATGAAAGAGTAAAGCTAAGTCTGTGAAGAAAAAGGGGTGACTATATAGAGAGAAAGTGATTTGGTTTTGTTCAAGGATAGATGCTATCCTGATATTGATGAATATTTTTGTGCCAATGCATAAAYACAAAAAGACAGTCAAGAACAAAACAAAATAATTAGCCAAGAAATTTAAGCCATATTATAATTGACAAAAACCTGTAAAATATAAAATCATGTGCTTAGATAGTATGTGATGCTTCAGCTTCAGCATAATCCATGCAACCATGAATATATAGAAAACAAAAAGGACAAAGACCACCCGGTATTATTCTATTTTTATCCTTAAGGTTATAAAATTATATATGTAAGCTATTTCTGTCTGGAGACTCCTTTCATCATTTTTTTAATAAATCTTTGCTAACATGATGCTTACATTCATTTACCTTTGGCTCCTCTGCTCTCATTCATTTGTCTTTGGTTCCTYTGCTCTATTGCCAGTAAAATCACTTTCAAAATTTAATTTTATTCTCATTTACCATTATAAGATATATTTTTTCCTTTTAACAAGAATCTTTGCTAATACTAAATCTTCTTTTGCTTCAAWGAAACAAATATATTGCCCATTACTTAAGTTAAAATGGTAAAATACCATCTCAATAAACTGAAACAAAATATTGATGAATAGCAACTGAGCAAGAAAAATGTATTTGTRGCTGTGTTTAAAAGAACTAGAATCGAAAGGCATAGGGCCAAATATTTCTCTGAAGGATTCTTTATAATGAGATAAAGAATTAGAACAATGATTACAGTAATTCAGAGCAAATACTTTCCAGGATTCCAGGAAGTTTACATAAAATGCATTAGTAGTAGCAATTAAATTCAAAATGCTACCATCCACTATTAGTTAGATCATAATTGGCCTCACCCAAAGCTCTTACAAAAATCAAATATATACTTGCAAGTGCTTAGTGGCTATCCTGTTCTCATTCAGATTTAACAGACACAGAAACGAAGGATTCTGCCCTTCTGTCTTTGAAGCATAAATAAATACAATATTTTGGAGTCTGAAAGTCACAAAATGTTCCTCAGCAAGAGTCTATCAATATCCATTACCTTATCAGTATGCATACSTGGTATAGATTTCAGGCCATGATTTGCCTTAGTTTTCTTTTTCTCCGTCTCTCTATACCCTAAGTCAATCAGTTCCACTCCAGTACAGCAAGACAATACAGCAAAATGGTCAGATTTTGGAGCGGCTTGGACCATTGATATTGGTCTCCAGATAGCTTTTTTTTTTTTTACTGCAAAATAAAACAATCGTGAAGCTGCAACTGCATGCAAATCTGAGCAAATTTCTGTTCACTTAGAGTGCATTTCGTGATTCTTAAAAATAACTTCTGGTTGCTGGGGAAAAAAAGAAAAGAAAAAGAAGAAAAAAAAGTGTTGCTGAATAAAAAATTGCTGACATTTATGTAAATACACCAAGTTTAATGTATGCAATAGATGACTGTTGCTTGCAATTTACATTTTGCAATTGAATGATTAAAACGATTTCTATAAAATAAGGCATAATATTATATCATCAGCTCTCGGCCAAAAGCTTAAGCATTTTGTAGTTTTCTTTTTAGGAACCATTTTGAATAGCAAATAGCTTTGGGTATACCTAGTAATTCCCATTTTAATACTGGGGGCAAAAAAATGAGAAATATTTTAGAAAAATAAGGTTCTCTCGCAATCTTTTTTTTTTTTTTTTGCATTTTAAACTCCACATATGTTAGAAACCCAAATTGCTGTTGTGCAACTTTTTTGCCATTAAAATAATGGCTGGTATTCAAGTTGCTGAGAGTGAATTTTAAATAACAGTATCTAGGAGGATGAAGTAAAGAGTGTAARGAATAAAGAAAATAATTGATAATGGACATCTGCCTATTGTCCTTTAAAAGGCATTATCTTTATTACTGCCCATGTGAGGATTGATCRCTCCTTAACTCCTTCACTGGGCATCTAGAAGCTGCAAATTGGCAACACTAGTAGCATAAACACTCTCTTCTCAGTGGGAAAATAAAGAAAGAATCTACCTCTCATTCATCTACTTCTTCATCATGGTTATCTTGTGAAATAGATAACCAAATTTCTCTGAACTGGCTGTGTTCAAGAACAAGACTCATAACAATATTTTTTTTTAGTTAATTTTCTTCATACCTTCTCCTGTACATTTTATTTAGTTTTGAGCTGCTGTTATTATTATTATTGGGCCTCATTGGTTAGGAATTGTAGGCAAAGTGCTTTGCCATTGCATCATAGRATGTTAAGGGGTTGGAATGGACCTTAAAGATCACAGAGCCCCAAGTCCCCCTGCTGTGGGCAGGGACACCTCCCAGTAAACCAGGTTCTCAAAGCCTTATCCAACCTGGCTTTGGACACTGGAAGGGTTGGGGCATCCACAGCTTATCTGGGCAAACTGTTCCAATGCCTCATCACCTTTGGAATAAAAAAATTGTTCCTAATATATAATCTAACCTACTCTCAATTGTAAGCCATTCCCCTCTGTCCTATCTCYACATTTCCTGATGAAGCGTCCCTCTCTGGCTTCCTGGTAAGTCCCATTCAGATTTTGGATGGTTGCTGTGATGTCTTCACACAATCTGTTCCACAGGCTGAACAGCCCCAGATTTCACCCTTCTTCACAGAGGATGTGCACCAGTTTTCTTATCAAATTTGTGGCCCTTCTCTGGACTTGTTTCAACAGTTTCATGTCTTTTCTATGCTGGAAACACAGAGTCATCCCATCTTTCATTTCTTATTYCATAAACAAAGACATGTTCAAAGAAATTTATATTCCCGTGTCTGTGTTATTTAGCTTTAGGAATTATGAATAAAACCCAAAGGCCAGCTKCAAAATAAGGTTAGTCATTGTTCTAGGTACAAACTTACTACTGAACAAAAAGAATAATATAAAATTACTACAGATCAAAAAGAATAATGTGCAACACCAAAAAAAAAAAAAACCAACATAACCAACAACAACAAAAAAATCACCCCATAAAAAAAACCCAAACAACCTTCCCCACAAATAGTGTCATTCTTCCCTCCCTGTAAGAACTACTSAATATGGACACAGCTATAAATACAAACACAAATGCATAGTTTTGTTGCTCAGTATGTTTTCTCTGTCTTGCCTTCTTTTTCTTTTTATTAGTTCTTCTTTCTTTCAAGATGCTGTCCTTCCCTCACCCTCTCACTGAGGTAGAATACTGTGTAGGCTTTCTTGGTTTGATTGCTTTGATCTTTACACATCTGGGATTGCTGCCTGTCCTCCCAGAGCCATTGCAGAGCATGCTCAGGCAGTAGTTTCCATCTATGAGACTTTTCCCATAATCTCCAGTCTCTAATGGCAACTAGTACCTTCTCAAGCATCAGATGAAGAAATGATTTTAAGTGGAGGAACAGTATTTTACTCCTCCCTGGGGCATGATTGCTATGATTAGCTAGGTCTGCTAGAATGTTCAAGTGCATGAAGCATCTGCTGCCTGGAAAGAAAGCTAAAAGGAAATAAAAAAGAAAACAACACAGAAAGCTGTTCAACCCTCACTGCCCCTTGGCAAAGCAGCAAAAATTGTGAACAGCTTTGTAAATGTCAACCTGAGGTGTGGAATTGTCTCGTTCTTTATTCATATACCATTACAGGAGATTTGGAAGCAGGTGTCRAAGAGAATTTTTACAACCAAGTGTGTGATGTGTGTGTGCGAGTACCTGTCTGAGATTATTTGTAAAGCAGAATTTCTAGCTGTTCTGTAGACATTGGCCAACAAGTTATGAGTACAGAGAGCATTACATTTGAAAGAATATAGCAAATGGTTTATTTGCAAATAAATGAAGAGTATTCTGTAGGTTTTCCTTACTAATTAATTGGAATCRGAAAGATAATATCTCTAAGCATGTGCTTCTACCAATATATATTTTGGTCTAAATACATAAATTATATTAATCTATGCAATACACAAAGGAGCAGCAGCAGTTAGTGCTGGTGTGGCATGAAATTTAACAAGAAATGCCAGATTCTGCACCTGGGACAGATTTAGGTTGGACGCAAGTGTAAATCTGAAGAGAAGTGTCTGGAGAGCAGCCTTGCAGGAAGGGATTTGGGGTGCTGGTCTGCAGCAGCTCAGTTTTAACCAGGAGTGTGTCTTGGCAGCCCAGAGGAAGAATTGCATTCTGGTGCATCAAACACAGCAACACCAGCCAGTCAAAACAGGTGATTATCCAACTGTATTCAGCTTTGGTGCAGCCTCCTCTTCACCACGGTGTGCAGTTCTGTGCCCCACCATTTAAGAAAAATGTCGAAGTCCTTGAATGCAACCAGAAGGGTTAGTCATAAGTGCCCTTATCTTATTGCRCCAATGCATTTAATTAGCACATAAAAATGCAGCTGAACATTTTATTGTTGGCAAAAGCTCTGGCCCAAATCCATTATGATGTGGTTATATAGTTTCAAAAATATAAAGAACATTTTTCAAAGAGCTTCAGTATGTTGTTCATTTCAAGCAGCATGGAATTTATTTTCTTTTTTATCACATTGCATTCTGACAGCATCTTAATGTCAACCTCTTACCCCTGAGATYAAACTTTTTCTTCTGAATGAATCTCAGTTACTAATTTGGTCAAGGTTAGAATCCAACTTCGCTCCTTTGGCACAAATGAAGAATAAATTAAGGCAAAAAGCTGACAAGTGCTGCTCTTTACAAAAGAATCTTTGATAAGGAAGAAATCATAATTTTATTTTAAGTGATTTTAATCATGGTTAAATAATGCTCAACCGACAGAATATTTGTTTAATTGAATAGAGACATAGAATGTAGCAGAGGTAATTTGTCAGGGTAAGGAAATTTAGGTATGATTCAATTTTCTTCATACAAAAAATCTACCTCCATCCTCTGCAGAGTGTGTTAAGCACATTATTTATCCTCCTGGCATTAGTGTTAGCTGTATTATCATGTGAAGTAAAGCAATAAAATGTACTGTTTAGATCATTTCACATGAAAAAGTTGTGCTGTGCAAGGATGCTGATTCTTTTTTTCATTTTTGTTTGCCTTTCATGGATACCTCACCAATTTTGCTTYAAGGTACTAGATTACTACTGAACTTATGTAAAAAAAATCTAACCTTTGAAAASTATAAAAGTATCAGTGATGAAATTTGAAGCTAAAACAATTGAAAGAAGTTTAGAAATACATTTGATACTCCGCATTTGTAACAGTCTAAAACTGGATTATCTTTCTAACCTGGTCTGAAAAAAATGATCAAAATGTTCCTGAATTTAAAATGGGTTCCCCAAAATGATCATAGGAAATTCTAAAAGCTCTTGGTAACAGAAAGTTCATTTTGGCATACCCTGTCAAGAGATTAAAATCCAAATATTTCTTTACCTAAATCCTTCAGATTTTGAAGTAACCCCTGCTGATTATTGCTGAAACATTTGCCTAAAGGGAGAAAAAAACTTGTACTACAAGGATAACAACTTCAGATGATGACACTGTGAATTTGCTACCTCATGAGAGCAATACAAACACCCAAAACCAATCTCAGGGCTGGTATTTATTGTCTAACAAAATTCAGTGGTAACTGTATTTCCTTTTCTGTTTGGTTTTTTTTTTTTGGGTTTTTTGTTTGTTTGCTTTTTGTTGGTTTGTGGAGTTTTTTTTTCCCTTGAAGGGAAATGACTATAAACAAAGGTCTAAGCAATGTAGAAGCAGTTATTTATGTATTCTAGTCTTACTCCTGAATGTGCAGTAATGTACAAGGGAAGGAAAAAGATCAAACTGTACTTGTCATATGCACATGCCTCTAAATGCATAATAGGAGTTAACTACTTCTCTCCCCTTCATGGGAAGACTGCAATATAATTTTGTTTAATTAGTTCTATCCCAGCTTCATCAGTTCCTCACAGGCAATACTGCACCAAAGGTAACTAAATTACTTTTTGAACATTAAAAGGGGACCCGCAATACAATAAAGCTTTTATAAGCCAGAAAATATGTGCTAACTTCTCATTTAAAAGGTTTGTGATGGATTCCAAACACAAAAAAAGCTTTCATCATTTTATCTTCTTTCTCTATCATCTTTAATCCAGTTCATCTTAAGAGTAAGGATACTGATAAAGCAGGAGGATATCACCTACACCTTTGCTGTCTTTACAGTCTCCTGCAGTTCTGCAAAATATACGATACAGAATTATTTTCATTCCAGAATTATTTTCATTCAAATAATGCAAWTTTTTTCCTCTTTTGATCAATGCAAAATTTTAGCAACTCTAAATTGTTGTGCACATTATAAAGAATACAATTTGTTTCATTATCTAAACTCATTTTACAATTTTTTTTCATAATTCTTAGTAACAGGATCTTGGAACCCCAAGGACATCCTAAATAGACTGACAAACAAGGATTCAACTGAATATATTATACCAGATGGATAATTAGAATTGGAAACTGTCAGATATATCATAACTTTTAGGCCTGATATTGTATTGTTGTACTTCTGGTTTCAGTGCTAAAAGTTAATGTTTCCACTGTCTGATAACAATCAAACTCAAAACAACAACAACAACAAAGAGAGTCATGAAAAATTCACAGGTAAAATATGGATAATGAAAAAAAAGACTGTAATGAATGCTTTAAAAATTGCATTTTGTTTTYGTTATTCACAGAACTGTGAAAATAAGGAGTCCTGTCTGAAAGAGCAGAATATTTTGTTATGTAAAGGGTCAGGATTGAACTCGTGTGTGGGGAGCAGTCTTGAACATGACACCAAAGTGCTTTTAAAAGGATTTGAATATTTAAGTCATAACTGACTTATATTGGACACAGAACGAGAAAGCCTTCAGGGCAGAGGATAAGGAATTACAAAGAGGGAAAGAAGGTGAGCTAGAGCCAAAGGAAGGAACAGTTGAAGTATTAGGAAGAAAGGAGTGAAGTACATGRTAGACATGTCAGTGGCCTTGTTATGCCTCAGTTATTTCCTGAATGACTACTCCTTCCTGAAAACAGAAATGAAATGAAAAGACTAGATTTTGTAGATGTTCTAAAGGGAAAATGACAGGATTTAGTAACAGCCTGAATGTGGGAGATAAAGGACAGAAAACTGTCTAATGTAATAATAAGTTACCTGTTTAGGGGGTGAGAGGGATTACAAGCTTATATGCAATGATGGGAAAGGATGCCAAGGTGAGGACACATGTGAAATGGTTATTTGCTTCCACCCCTCTAAAAGGTCTACATTTCTGCAACAGAAACACAAAAAACCTGCAGTGGTTTTCAGAACTGAAATTCAGTACATGTCAAGTATTGAACAAATACAAATTTTAAGGCAAGATAGAATATCCAAAAATTATACACAGAAATTGTATTTTGGCTCTTTATGTGTAAACTGTCTTACACAAGACTAGGAGGGATTGAAATACCTGATAATAGATATCAATAAATGTCAAAAAATTAATATGCATTACAAGATCAATTACAATGTGTTGATTAAAGAAACTTAATGCGTTTAAAAATTAACAATCGTGAAACAGTGGAAGAAACTGTAGCTATTTAAATATGTAACAATTTTAAATACCATTAAAAGAGAATTCCTTTTCTTCTTTGTTATTTTGTACCCTTTCCATGTAATAAATGTAACCAAATTTTATTGGAGATCACAGACGAAGACTATGGATGTTAAAAGGGGAAGTGCTTATAGCAGGGTACCATGAGCTTGATTCCATGGGAAGTCAAAATTTCAATGGCAGCAGATCAGATCAGATCATATCAGATAATGAAAAAATGCCATTCTTGGTTTCCTTCCTTCCTTCCTTCCTTCCTTCCTTCCTTCCTTCCTTCCTTCGCTTCTTTCCTTCCTTCCTTCCTTCCTTCCTTCCTTTCCTTCCTTCCTTCCTTCCTTCCTTCCTTCCTTCCTTCCTTCCTTTCCTTCCTTCCTTCCCTTCCTTCCTTCCTTCCTTCTTCCTTCCCTTTCCTTCCTTTCCTTCCTTCTTCCTCCTTCCTTTCCTTCTCTCCTTTTCTTCCGTCTTCCTTCTCTTCCTTCTTCTTCCTTTCCTTCCTTCCTTCCTTCCTTCCTTCCTTCCTCCTTCCTGGTCTCTTCCTTTCCTTTCCTTCCTCCTTCCTTCTTCCCTCCTTCTTCCTTCCTCCTTCCTTTCCTTCGCTTCTTCTCTCCTTCCTGTCCTTCCTTCCTGTCGCTTCCTTCCTTCCTTCCTTCCTTCCTTTCCTTTCCTTGCCTTCCTTCCTTCCTTCTTACCTTCCTTCCTTGCCTTCCTTCCTTCCTTTCCTTCCTTCCTTCCTTCCTTCCTTCCTTCTCCTTCCTTCCTTCGTTGCTTCGCTGTCCTTCCTTCCTTCCTTCCTTCCCTTTTACATTCCCTATTCTATGTTGTTAATTGGATCAAGTCAGATTTAATTCCACTGAGACTGCAGCTCTAGTGTCATCACCATATAAGCTGCTAAATCCCTCTGAAACCTTCAATTCCTTTATAAGTGGCAGAGACATTTTCCAGGGTCCTCACTCTGCAAAGTGTGTGCTGGGTTTTGATCAGAGATGTTTTCTTGCTTTCTGTAAATTCTTATGTGTGGTGGTTGGATGGATGTGTAAGACTATTCCTAMAGGGTGAGGGAGATTCCACCAATGATTATATGGAAGACGATCATCAATCCCATGTCTTTCATTCTTCTACCAAACAAGTACTGTTGAAACTTCAGGGAGAATATTAATTCATTTTAATGCTTCATTAGAGACAAGGATCATCTTTCAGGTTAGTTTTTTGTTTTAAAAACAGCTCAGAATTTAAAATAAATAAAATTTTAATAAAGTGCACAGTTGACCTTCAAGGAGAAAAAGATGTGATTTTGGCCCACTCTCACATGAGAAAAACATCTATGTCAAAATTTGTATTTCTCTCTTGGGATAAATAACTTCATTCCAATTCATTCATGCTGGTTTTTATTGCTGTCCTCAGTTTGAGAATATTGACTTATAAGGCACCACCAGCTGGAAAAGGCTCTGGACTACACTGTGCACTTTTTATGCTAAGGCAGTTTGAGCCTGTTCTTTTGATGTGCTGCAGTAAAGGTACCAGCACAAAAATGAGTTGAGTTACTAAAGACAAAATGTAAGTTTGGAAAGATCAAACTACCACTGCATCTTCTTTTATGTCTGCAGTTCTTTAAATTGCTACCTCAAGCACTGAAAGTAGTTTATTTTGTGCTAAAAATCCAAATAGTAAAGTAATCTATGCATTATTTTTGATCACTGTRTTTAGGCTCTTTCTGGTATTCAAAACCAGCAAAGATAAATTTGTTGGTAGGCAGTCTCTTTGGACCACAGAATATTTATCTTGTTCCTCAGWAACTATAAATCTATATACATTTCTGTAAATCTGTACTCAAGTCGATAAACCACTTATGCTTGTGTGTGCATAAACAAGTATTTTTTAGAWAAATATATTTGTAAAGAGATTGAGTATTTTCATATCTATATACATACACAGATAAAGAAAATTAAATTTTATTCAAAAATACATTTGGAAATACCTACATGTTCAGGATAATATTCATAAGGAATGAGAATTTACATTCCAAAAAAGAAAAAATTATATTATGCCTATTTTTCCTTATGAAACAGAGCAGAAGACCAAAGTTCCCATCAAAAGACGATGAAAATTTCTCGTCATCAGAACAGTAAATTTTTTCATCTTGTTTGTATATTTCTTCTTTTGATMACTTGGCATTTTTTTTCTACTATGCTTATAACCCTAAGTTATTTTATTTTTGAAGTAATATTAAGGAAAATGGAACACTGCTAGGTAAGAACTGACTTCAAAACCATCAAAACAAACTTGCCTTTTCTCTTAAATTTATTCAAACTTTATATATCTCCATGAAATATTTCAAATTTCAAAACATTCTGTTCAGTATTTTTGTGAGGTTCTCATACCTGTCAAGAAATCAGCAATCTGATTAGGTAATATGYTATATAAATAAAGCAAACTTAAGCAATATCAGTTTTAATTAATATTATGCAGATTCTCAGTAGAAAGTGCATTCATTTTAGACAAAATCTAAGGATTTTTATTCTGGATCGGAAAAAATGATAATTTTATTTAATATGTGTGGTTTTGGTTTTCTTGTTGTTTTAAATAAATATGTTTATGGTTATCCTCATTCTATATGTAAAGTTTTTTTCCCAGCTCTGAATACTAACTTCTGGTTTGTGYCTTGAGATGATTATTTCACTGGAAGTTATGCCTGGCCTATTTTTTTTGTTTTTGTCCATAGGTTCAAATTTTATTAAACCAGCTGTTGTTTGTTATGGTAATTTCCTGTAGCAAAGACAGCCCTGAAGAATTTCATAAAACAAAACAGAGTATTTTAAATAGAGGAAAGCAAGAGAGAAGCTATGACAGTAATTTATGCCTTTCAGCAAGATATTTTGCTGCTCAGTGTCAGGGCACAGCATATGACACCAGGCTATGGGGAATGGCCAAGGCTGGACTGGGATGTGGTCTTGCTAGTGGGCAACAGGATCAGGACTGGTGARGGAAAGCAGGGTCAAACACAGCCCTGGAATGGCTAAGCGGGGCCATTTCAGGGCTGTGTTTGACATCCATGAGGATGGATGTAGGGAGGCTGGGCAGAATCAATATGGACTGTCAGTTCCTGCAGAGCCATTAGGYATTTTCTGTGATAATTTGAGCTGAAAAAGGAAATTATAATAATATTGAGAATTCCATTAAGTTTTGGAAACTTTCTTCCCACTGTATCTAATTTTATTCTCCTTGAAACCCTGAATGTTCCTGATTGCACGGGCATACAATAATTTAGCTTGCAAAACTGTCACAGCAGACAAAATCTGCAATAGCAAACTATACATTATTCTATACAACTATACAACTAAACTATACAACATTATAGAAAGTTTGACAAAACTTTCTAGAACGTAGACTATAACACAAATATTTGTTGGTTTTTTTCCTCTATAGGCTCCCCTATATCTGCCTAAGCAACACAGAATATGCAAATAGCCTCCCTTCTGGCTGTTCCAAAACACTTCATTTCAGTTCATTTGGAAACAGGAAGCTCAGGGTTGTGGTGAACTGACAAATGATGTCAGAATTCAGAAACACATAAAAAAAATCTTTTTATTTCTTGAATTTAAGATTTATTTATCTCATACCACCATGACCWATCCTCTTTCTCCAGTATTCTTGCATTCATATTGAATAGGTCTTCTGCTGGAACTTATTTCTTGTTAGACCCAGAAACATGGGCTAAAATATAGTAAATCCTACACTCACCCCATTTGTTACAACCATGTYATAGACCTTAGTGAAAGAATTAATAGACAATTTAAAAAAGAAAGTTTAAAACTTGGTATGAACTGTTCCAGAAACTTTCTGGGCCACTTTTGCCACAGATTTTCATTGAAGATTTAAAAAGAAAAAGAATTTTGAGGGWTTTTKTTGTTGTTGTTTTTGTTGTTGGGGTTTTGTTTTTGTTTGTTTGTTTGTGTTTGTTTTGGTTTTGTTTTTGGTTTTGGTTTTTTATGCCTGAATGAAAATGGAATTAAACAAAATAAACAACAGTTGATATTGGGTTGACCAAATAATTTTATTCATTCTTGGTTTTGACTTTTTGGTGTGACTTTTTACTATTACCCCTAGAAAAAAAATGGAAGAATAATGACTTGTAAAGAAAATTTTTTGAGACATATGCTGCATGCAGCATTAGAGTTACAGGAGCTTACTTTCCTGAAATAATATTTATCATTTTCCCTGTAGTGTCTTTTACAGAACATTTCAATTTTTTCTTTTCTTTCCTTTCTTTTCCTTTTCAATTCCTGTGAATTGAAAAACCTGAAAGAGAGGTGCTTTTTGAATGAAGAAACTGCAGTCAGAGCTTTATTGTTGGTTATCTGCTCAGATGTATGACTGCCCCCATGAAAACAAGCATATTATTTGACCAGGCAGTGCTTTTAAAATCACAATTCAGAATTACTTTGAATTTGATCAGGTTTTCYGCTGAGGGAGAGGTCTTTCAACCAAAGAAACCTAGTAAAATAAAGCCAAAGTGGATACTTGTGTCTCAAAAACTCTTAAAATTTTTTGTAACTTTCTTGAAAGAACAGACTTTTGTTTCCCTAAACACAGTTTAAAAAGAACTTTGTGGCTAATAATARCTTGCTAGCAAGCAAAGAGGTAACAGACATATGATATTATTCTCTGTTACTACAAATTCCTTTTATCAGACCAGTTTAATCTGTAAACTATTGGGATGAAGGAGTTAAATGCTCCCAAATTAATGTTTTTATTGAGATTACTGATCCTATTACAATCCTTTAAGTTTAAAGTTCTATAATATGAGTTTGATTGTTACAATAYTTATAACTCCTGAGCCAAGAAATTCCAACTAGGATAAAGACCTTTCACATGTGGGAAAGATTTGACTCTCAGCTTATATAAAAGTGAATAAGAGCTTGTCTTCTGCTCTTCTTTCTTTTTTCATGTGTGAGTTATCTTGCTAATCCAATATTAAATGGATTAATGGTGTAGAAAAAAGGCATTTTCTCCTTGCACAATACAAAGGCTATTGCTGCGTGCAGTGAGTTTCCTTCTTAGTACTTCATGAGTGTTGAGAACCTAATGAGCTCATATCTCCTTTCTGAAAGAGTAAAAAAAAAAAAAAGAATCCTGACCTAATGATTGCTTTTGCAGCCAGCAGTAGCAGTGCAGTTAATATATTGCTATGTGGGAATTGCTTCTAGCAGCTGTCACAGCCTACATTCACTGCTAAGTGCTGGGGTGTAGACCTGACTCTTGCTCTTGATTAACTAGGGAGTAATCAGCGAAAGAAAGGTGCAAGCAATGCAAAGGGTGACTTGAAAGAAAGGTCTGTCTCCCAGCACAGTGACTACACTTCCTACCAAGATTTTTCTCCCAGAAGAATTGAACTTGCTAGAGCTACTGAAGCTGGGCCAGCTAATGGACCCTTAACYGGTGATGTAGCCCGGATTCTTTGCTGTAACACAGTCTTTTCCCTTGTCGTAAAACTCTTCCAAAACTTCTCAGAATCAAGATATATTTTGAGTTTGAATTTTTTTTTTATAAGTGAGGAAAGTTTCTGTGATATTTAGACTATTTTTTATTACTAACAGCTTTGTTTTGAGAAGATGAAAAACAGCATGGAAGAGATATATGTCTATGGCATAAAAATAGAGCACTAGAACTCCTTTATCCACTCTGTAGAAGATGAAAGGATTTGTGATGCTTGTCATAAGTCTGCTTTGGTATAAACAGAAAAAGGTTTACACAGAGCACTRGTAAAAGCATTTAAACTAATCTAACTCCATGACTTAGGATGACCTGCTTTTACCTCCTTTCAGGAGAAGGAGAGAGGAAATGGTACTGGMTCAAAACAGCTAGGGAGAAAGTGGGTGTATATGGAAAGGGGAAGGCAGGGACAGTGATGCAGTGCTCCACAACCTGCCACCTGGATGCTCTGGTCTGGCTCTGAAATGGCTGCCAAGCCATGTGGCACACTGAAAACCCCAAAATACTGCTGGCCAGTCACATAGTTTCCCTGGGGGACACTAAAGCACAGGCRCACACCTGAGGGAAGGCTCTGTCTCTTTTTATATTCCAGAGAATATAAAAAGTTGTGGTAAGTTTGTGCAGCAGACACACCCCACTGCCTTGGATTTACAAGCAGCTGAGTCTAGGCTGGATCMAAGGTGATGACTATATATATCTTTCTCCTTTTTTTCTTTTTCTCTCTCTTTTTCTCTCTCTCTTTTTCTCTTAACCTCATCTTCTTGAAATATATTGTAAGTAAAAAAATTTCAGTCAAGTGCCTTACTTTGTCTGGATGTTGCTTTAAAATTTGCCAAGTACCTAATTTTACCTTAATTTTCTAAAGTTTGCAAGAAAGAAATTATTAAACCTCCAGAGAATTTAKTTCTTTTGCCCATGCACCAACAGAGTTAATTTAATTACCTTTCCCCTTACACTCATCAAGCAGGCTTAGGACTTAACAAGAGTTAGCAAGATGGGCTTTTTTTCTCTTGTTGTGGTTTAACCCCAGCCAGCAACCAAAGCCCTCACAACTGTTTCCTCACTCCCCCAACAGTGAGATCAGGGAGAGAACTGGAAGGGTAAAAGGTAAAAAAGTCATGGAKTGACATAAAGACAATTTAGGAGGGAAAGCAAAGCTTTACACAGAAGCAAAGCAAAATACAGAATTGCAAAATATATTGCTTCCCATGGGCAGGCAGGTGTTCAGCCACCTCTAAGGGAGCAGGCCCCATCYCACATATCAGTGACTTGGAAAGACAAACACTATCGCTCCAAATATCCCTCCCTTTTCTCCTTCTTTCCCCCACATTATATACTGAGCATGATGCTATATGGTATGGAATATGTCTTTGGTCACTTTGGGTCACCTGTCCTGGCTTGTGTCTCCTTCCAACTTCCCAAGCACTCCCAGCTTCGTCACCCAACTTCATTACCCACCACATCTCTTCCCATGCTTTGGTATAATACAGATATGGTTCCCTTAGTCTATGAACCACCCCTGCAAAATGTCAAAAAACGTCCAAAAATGTCTATTTAATTATTTAACTCATGGTTTTGGGTTCCATCTGTTCCCAATGTCACTTGGGACAGAAGAATTGGCATGTTGTGTGGGGCTCCTGGGCACTGAACCAGTTCAGGTCTGGTCACTGCTGCACTTCCACTGCTTCTTGGAAGGCTTCTCCTCCATTAGTTCCAGTGGATTCTGCTGTAATAATTCTTGTAACATACCACCTAAATCGTGATTCACAAACGTTTAAAGGCACATCCACTGAAATCTCCACTCCTGTCCCTTTTGGGCATTTCAGTGAACTACTCCCCTTTTTTTCCCAGCCTGGCTGCAACAAGGGATTCCTGCTGGAGGCAACCATTAGTGTAATCCATGTCATAGTCCTGGCATGGGCTACAGGGACGCAGCTTCACCATGGGCTGCACCATGGGCTGCAAGGGAATCTTTCCTTCCCCTGCTCAGGCCTGGGGTCCTGTTCCCTGGAAATTTTCCTCTTTGAACTTCTCCAATGCAGGTCCTTACCATAGGCTGTAGTTATCCAAGTGCTGCTCCACCATGGGACCTTGTGACCCTGTGAGGTCACAAGGCCTGCCAGCAAACCTGCTCCAGGCCATGCTTGTCACGGGATCACATGCCAGACTCTCCTTCAGGCATCCACCCACTCTGACATGGGATAATTCATGTTTTGAAGGCAGATTCTGCTCCATCATGGACAAACTCACACGTCACAGTCTCTTCTACTTGGGTTCACAGCAGAGTTCCAGTCTGTCCAGTACAGCAGATCAGAAAACAGAAGCAATGTCCTGGCCATTTGCCAGCCCAGGCACATTGCCATGGCTGTTACCAAAAGAGATACAATTCAGTAAGGTGATAAACACTGCAGCACTCCAGCAAGCAGCAAAAGCATAAAAACAGCCACTAACAAGCACTAGACTCCAACATAGAGTTAGAAAAKTGGGCCCATGGCAAGAGCAGGAGCTTGCTCATTACCATTAAACAGCACTAACAGATATAAATTCAGTATAGTATATCCCTATCAATCAATTTATCTCAACAGTTTGATGCCTGCCTGGCTCACCAAGAAAGGACTGTTGTGGTTTAACCCCAGCCAGCAACCAAAGCCCACACAGCTGCTTCCTCACCCCCCCACCCAACAATTAGATCAGGGAAAAAGCAAAAGCTTCACACAGAAGCAAAGCAGAACACAGAATTAATTCACTGCTTCCCATGGGTGGGCAGGTGTTCAGCCAGCTCCAAGASAGCAGGGCCCCATCCCACATATCAGTGACTAGGAAAGACAAACACTATCACTCCAAATGTCACTCCCTTTTCTTCTTATTCCCCCCACATTATATACTGAGCATGATGCTGTGTGGTGTGGAATATGCCTTTGGTCATTTTGGGTCACCTGTCCTGGCTGTGTCTCCTTCCAACCTTCCAAGCACTCTCAGCTTCCTCATCATTGTGGGAGTACAGAAATCAGAAAAGGCCTTGGCTATGTGAAAGCCCTGCCCAGCAATAACAAAAACACCTTTTTAATATCAAYCCTCTGTTCAGCACAAATCTAAAACACAGCCCCACACCAGCCACTGTGACRAAAATTAACTCTACTTCAGCTGAAACCAGCAGAGTTGTGAAAGCATGTAAAAAAGTCACAGAGATCTTTGCTAGAAGGTGCTTACTCCAATAATATTCTAAAAATTTCAAGGACATAACAGTAATTGGTGTTGAATTTCACCTCTGTTGCCAGTAATTTTTTACAGTTAGTATTCAGCATTGAGTAACAACATTTTAAGTGTTTCYAAAAGCAAGATGGGCTGTTTAAAAMACTAAAATTATTTTTCTTGTTACAAAAGAGSATATATTTGTGTTTTGTGGATCTTTTCCAATGAAATGTAAAAAATATTCTCAAAATAACTGATCATAATAAGACTTCACAGCTGTATTCATGAGCATTTCTGCAGGTATATACATACAAGCCGTATGTGTTTTCAGAACTGCTATCTATAAGGCTCATTATGATTCCCCAGTATGCTTCTGTTAACAAATTATTATCCTATTAAAATAGAAAAAGCCAACTAAACACTTTATAATAATAATTGGTCTACAAATTGTCCAACTGTTGCAGCGGCTGTAATAGCAACATGGATTCATTGAATGGACATATGGTTATATTCAATTAATTACTTGAGCACTGGACTGTGCTGTATACATGGAGAGAGTCTAGAACATGTTGTCACTGCAGATGCTGTGATAGAGACAAAAGTAGTGAGTTTACTTCAGGGAAGCATATTGCTGATTTAGGAGTGTAATGGCCCCTGAAAAACTCATTCGTAAGTGTTATATACTGTTGAGATAATCGCACAAGTTCAGGAACATTTTCTTTAATTGCCTTTTCTGATTGTTGACAGATTTTGTTTTCTGTAACAAGACCAGGAAGTGTATTATTTCAAAATAAAACAGATAGAAAACTTTTGCTAATTTTATAAAACATCCTGCTTTTATTCAGATACGCTTGTACTAGTAGGTAAGACATTTTATTTCAGAATTGCTATCAAGGGAGTTAGTGGGCTGTCAAGCTCTAGGAGGTTGATGATATAGTTTCTAGAAATGGTTGAATTGTTTTTCCATGAAAATAAATTATCTAAGCAATTACACCTTCTTTATTATGTTAGACAATAATTTATCAGATAAACTTCATTCCTTAAATGTGAATTTTATGCATGAATGTAATCCGAACAGTTTAGATGGCAGTTTGCAGTCTAGGGGGTATGCATGAGTTGTCCCCTTAGAATATATTTTATCGATTATTTGTAATTGAATTCATCTGATGTTTGCTTTTTGATCATTTGACTTTGGGGAGAACTGTGTAATTGGCAGTTTTTAAACAGTGAAATAGCAAGATAAAAATGAAGAAAAAAAATACAGCTCTTTTAGAACTAGTGCAGCTTTTACAAAAAAAAATAAATTAAATATAATTCTTCTTGTCCAAACTTTTGATGCATGTGATGGTCTATGAAACATTACTACTTAATTATCTCCCTKAAATAACTGTCAAACTAGAGAGCATCAGTTTTAGAGGCATTGCCTCTGTCTGCTTAGTTTCCTCCTGAAATTCTCTGAAATGAGACACATAAACTGCTGACGGGAAAAAGTACATTTCTGCCCTGGTGTCTCCCTGTGTCTTGTTTGCAGATAATATTTTCTCAGAATGTCCTTGTCTAGTGATGACCCAGGAATTGAAATATTTTGAGACTTTCTGATAGGTTGGTTTTATGCTACTACTACTACAACATACTTTTTGTGAAAAGTGGATTCCACTAAACGGACCTTTAAATTTTGTGTTTTTATAAAGTCTATTTAAATATTGGAAAGGTTATTCAACAAAGCAGCTGATGGAACTGGCTCTGTTTTTTCTTTAAATATTGTGTTATGCAGCTGTAAATACTTTATCTGAAAATCTCTAGTCATTAAACAGTTAATAAGGATGAGGAAGAAGTTAGTTTCTAACTAATTATGTATTAAAGATTTAATTTAAATGGCATTAGATATAACAAGCCTTCAGAAAAACAATGCATTGCAAATGACAGTAACAGTTTCAAAATAGAAAATGGGCTTTGAATGAGAATAAAGGATAAATCAACATAGAGTCATAAAATGGCTTGCATTGGAGGGGACCTTAAAGCTATTCTAGTTCCAACTCCTGCTGCTGTGGGCAGAGACACCTTTYGCTAGACCAGGTTGCTCAGAGCTCCATATCCATTAGGACATCACTTCTCTTTTATTTGSTTCAGAAATTTTTGTTCAGCAACTAATGAGTTATGGTCATCAAGTAAAAGTTTTTTGATTAAATTATTTTTCTCTTAGGCATTTGCAATATGGCACACAGAGAAACAAACAGGGTTTTTCCTCAAAAGACAAATCATTCAAAAATATTTGCATTACACTCAGACCACTAGTGAGTGGCCTGCATGTAGTCTTGTCTATTTGATATTCTGTTGGAGGAAGATGGCTCCCCAAATTGCTTTTTTCAAATTTCTTTTTTCCTTCTCAATAGAAGAACTTGTGTCATGGCCAAAGAGCTAAACTTGGATTGAAGTAACTAAGTTAAATCGCTATCTCCATCCATTTTAAAARTGACCATACTGCTCAATGGTAGTTTGGCTTTAGTTTTGGATTTTTATACCCTCTACTATTTCTGAAGGAAAATAGTAATGTTTTCACTCAAAAATTATCTTTTTTTTTTTTTTTTTTGAGAAGACTGGAGAAAGGATCATACCCTATATATTGCATTCTTTAAACACTGAAACAATGTGACTTACATTCCTGTAGTTGAAATTAGATATTCACACATATATATATAGCACATGCAGATTAGGTGTACTGTAGGAGTGAATAGTTGTGTATGAACTGTGGAGATAAGGCTTGCTTTGTTTTAAGGAAGCAAATATGTTATTTCTAAAGTTAATGACATTACTAAAACATTGGTCACAGTTGTTAATTTTTAAAAGGATGTGCAATTGGTCAAAAACCCCTTCAGTTCTGTTCTTTTTTTTATAGGGAGTAATACCTAGAAATTGAAAAAAAGGGGTAAAATAGGAGAATAATTTCTTTATGTAKTCTGAATCTCTGGTACTCTTGTGTCCACTAAATGCAAGTATAGGGTCTTAGATATGAATTCTTCTTCTTCTTCCTTTTTTTTTTTAAGTAAAAATTTTCTTCAACATACATTCTCATTATACATCTTCAAGAAAGTACCATTCAAAGGTAATTCATTCTTTTACATTATGAAAGAACCCTGCAACTTAAAGAAGAAGAGAAAAAAAATAGAAGAACATTAGAAAAATATCCAGAGATCAGATTGTAATCTTCTGAGTTGTGCAAAAGTCTTGGATGGTGTATTATTTTTCTAAACACTTTTATGGGCATTATGCAAAACAGCCAGTAAAAACAAAGAGATGGTAACAGCATTCAGATAGATTAAATAGTATTGTTCCCATATGATTTTATTACTAAGTGTAATCTGTGAGGCAAGCATGAACAATCTATTTAGCTAAACATTTATATCTCTGAAGGAAGACTCTCTATTTAGTACTCTGTGTTCACATGAGAATTTTTGAAATRTGCATCAGACTTTTTAATGCCAAATTAAATAACTCCATGTCTATGTAAATACTATATCACACTATCATATGAATTTTAATTATTTTATTGCAGCATATTTCTTTTTTATTTTTACAATTATGATAAATTAATTCTTCTTGAAAAGTCTTTGCCAATTTCTATGGCACTTTTACATCACTAYTCTTTACTGAAGGAAAAGGAGAAGACAGAGCACTACAATGAGATAAAAAACTTAGCCAATTATGAATAATTCGTTTTAAAACTGGACTTCCTGTAATAAATATCCCACTAGGAAAATGCAATACTAAATTTCATTCAGGTGACAATAGAACCTGTCAGGAAAACTTGATTTTATATCCTCTACTACATTAAGCACTGCAATGTTAAACCAAGAAATTCATAGAAAACCATTGTATTCCTTGAGCTCCTGACATGACCTCTTTTCTGAAAAAAAGTGAAGTTCTAACTGATTTTGGAGGAACTTAGGCATCARCTGATGCAATGAGTATTACTGTTTGTGGTTTTTATAGCCTCACAACTTCTGAATTCCATTTTTGATCCATAAGGGAAGCAAAATCAGGCTCTGAAACACTACATAGGTAACAAATCATCCATCTCCTTCTCTGGACTGAAATAAGAGAAATATGTAGGCAAAAGATGGAACAGTTAGTCTGTTTATATCTTCAGCACAGAAGAAYAAATCAACACTGTATTTGTTTAGGGTAGTCTTGTTATTTCTCAAAACTGTGGCATAGAGTTTTAAGTACAAGTCAGATAGATTGACAAGTCAGRCACACAAGGAGCAGACTTTATACAGTAATAGTTTTGGTCTCTCTCATGTTTGAAACCACCAGAAAACATTAAGCAAATAGTGAACTTCTAAGTGTGACATTGAAGATGTTATGATTTAAGAAAAAAAAAAAGAAATCAAAAGGACTAAAAATATGCCATCTTCAATGTTAAAAAGAGGAGACTGAATAAAGTGTCTCTTCTTCACATACAGAGCAATGAGCTCTGTAAAGAAAAGGGAGGGAGGTTTTTTTCCATTGAAAGTAGAGGGGAAAAAAGAAACAAGGATTAGAAAGGACTTGAATTTATAGATTACCTGCATTTGAAAATTTTTACTTCATAGCTAACCACAACAAGAAAAGTAAATGTAATATGCTGTGGAGTAGCAAGCAAATTAAACTCATTTTATCCACCTCATCTGTACAATTGGGCTCTTTATTTCTTTATCTGCTGTTGTGATTAATAAATTATCAATGTATTTTACTTAAGTTAAAATAGTGGGAAACAGAAWACTAAATAATTGTACTGTGTTTAATGCATGTGTATGGCACTAGATGAATATAATTGGATTTACTTCACTATGGTGTCCAGGCCATTTTTTCAATGTGCTTCTTTCTTAGACTGCATTTATTTATTTACAATTTATTCAGCTCACCATCAATCAATTTTTTTTTACATGAAAAATGTGAAGTCATTATAGGGAGCATTTATGCAACCATTATTCTGTGAGGAAAAGTTGATTTCACTATGTCAAATGAATACTGAACATTCATAGCTCTCTTTCCTTATTGTTTACTTTTTTATTCAAATTTAATGTAATGCTTTAAAATTTTAAGGTTTTTTTTTTTAGATTTTTTTTTTTTTTAGGAAAAGTGAGAAATGTTAATTTTAGGGTTAAACTCTTAATAAAACTTTTTTTCCTCTTTGGTCACTTAGTGTGATCTTGGTAATTTTATGAGAGATTTACTGCTTGGGGTATATTCAAATACAACTATATTGGCATTCACAAAATCACTCTCTACCAACAGTTCTGCACCAAAGTGTCCCTTGCCTTGCTTCAGAAGAAGTAGAATTTGTTCCAGTATGACGAGTGTATTAGAGTCTATTTGTGTTGGGACTTGATTGGTTCCAGTGGGGAGGCACTCTGTAGGACTGCACCTACTGCTTGCAGCTTCTTTGCACCTTTTMTTTTCTGTGACCAGTTAAGAGAGAGCTGACCAACTTATCAATGCCCCAAAAATAAAATTAGCAAGTCTTAGGATTAGTATGAAGCTTAGGAGAAGGAAGTGTTGTAAATTTTGTAACAATCAGAGGAAAGTGATTGCTTTAAATTTACTGCCTCTCTTTTGCCTTTGCTTGATAAACATAACAGAGAGAAGTTTGTTTCCTTAGGTAATTTTCAGTGATATGATGGCTATCCTCCATGCTGTCTATGTGATCCTGACACAAAAAAGCCCCCTAACCCTTCAAAACCATGTGAAAATCAAAATTTGGGTAGTGTGCAATGTCTGACAGAGTACTAATATGACAATAAAAAGTCTTATTCCACTAATTCATGACCAACAGGAAGAGGAAAATTGATTTTTTTTTTATTCGGAGATAATTGGGAAGGTTTGTAGTGTTCTGAAACAAAAGCCAAAAAGGCCAAGGTCAACAATTAAATAATTGGATGAAGTGGATAATTATAAATCAAGATAGAGTTAAAACCTGATACTTTTTGCTCATTACTGAATCATGAAGAAATTATTTGGCTTAGTAAAGAAATTTGATAAGAATACTCTAAAGGCTGAACAACAGAAAACATTCAGATGTATTTGTACTATTCATTGTATCTTACAATTTGCACATAGAGGTATGTTTTTTCTTTCTCTTAACTGGGATGAAAAAATATAACAGAGATATAATTCATTAAACACTTCAGAAATCTACACTATTTCCTGTGGTTTTGTGATACAAAAAATATTCAAGGTCCTGATAAAACTCAATGCTTCACCACAACTCAAGTAACAATATACTGATGAAACATTGAATAGTTATAACATKAAAATCTTGCTTTCAAAAATTAATATATTTTCTTTCATGAAAAATAAGGGAATTTTTAATGTATCTTCTTTCTGGCAGGGTGTGTGTTGAACATTACAAAATAAATTATTTGAAAGCAGTAAGTTTTGTCAWCTTAAAAAAAGAAGGTGGTTAGGACCAATTTCAGTTTTTACCACTGTATCTTTGGAGTGCTATCAGGTTTTTATCTTTTTAAATTAATTAAAGCATTTTGGAAAAATAAAAAAAACCAAACAAACAAAAACCAGTTTCTTTACCTTGTATCCAAACTACAGTTAAATAATGTAATGAAAATGAAATAAATGTTGTAGATTTGGTGTGAGAGGAGGGAGATGTTCCGGACTGCAATGAGTTGTCAGTTGTTTTATGCTCCTGAGTGTCTGGGGTTTGCATATGCAACCACAGTTCAGCAGAGCCCTTGCTGTCCCTTCCTTCTGGGACGCAGTACCACTGCCTTTCAACAAGCTGAGCCCAGGGTCTGGGCATTTGTGTGCTGGCATGTGGCTGGACAAGCTGTGATAACAAGAGAAGTACCAGGGCAGGATCAAAGAGTTGCATGACCAGGAGCAGGCATAGTCCCAAGGTTGCCCATCAGAAGACCAAGGCTGCTTGTCCTAGCTTGTATTTGGCCATGTGCCTGCTTCTTGTAGTTCTTTCTCAAATGTCTCCTCTCTCTGACTGAACAGACACACAGCAGCACCAACTGCTGGCCCTAAGCCCAGGCAGCTGAACTGCTAGAGCTGGGTGTGGAAGTGTGGATTGCACTCTGGCCCCTTATGACTAGTACAGATAATGTGATATTCTAACTGAAAGTTCCTTTACTTAGTGTCTACTCCCTTTTTGGAACACACAAAGAAGTATGTGCCCTATATATTCTTCATGAGGACAGTGACACACATTTGGAAACCAAAGGCAGTGGGAGCAGTTGCCTGCCAAGTTAGAAGATYTCAGTTGTTTGAAGAGACTGAAATCTGTAGAGGCCAGTAACAAGAAGCACTGTGATCATGGTGTGTGCAAAAAGTTCATGTGGCAACTGATGTGAATTGGGTGCTCAGGATGCCTTGAATTACTGCTTAAAACTACGGTGTTCTGAACACAGGCTCCTTACCTGGTGAGAAGTATTTCCACTTTATTCTAGTTTGCACAAATTGGGAAGCTAGGTTTTAAGCCACAGAAGGCTGGCTCCTCCATCATCCAAACTTAAAGCTATTCATACATTTCAACAAACAGAGGCATTCATTTGTTACAGAAATTTTTCATTAATTAATACCCTMTATGCTTGCAATATCTGTCATTTTTCATGTTAATTAGTCTGCATGTGCAATTCTTCCTTTCATTTGAGTCTGGGGTCTGTTTTGAGTRGGTGGTCAATGAGGGTGCTCAGAATCTCCTACCATGGAATTACTTTTCASCCAGTTACTGCTCAGTTCTGCTGAGTTCACTATTGATGGCTATTTTCCAGACTGCCCATTAATGTTGGGACTGTCTTCCCTTTTCCTTAAAACAAAAATCTAGCCAAGCATACAATGATCACAGTGCAATWGCTTAATTATGACTGTCTAGCTACAATGAAAAACTAAGAAAAAATTGCAAAGTTTGATTCAAAGCTTGAGGGGCTAAAATCTTGAGGGGATTGTTATCAACAGGACTTCTAGAATCAATGTAGTGGTATTTGTGAAACACCMCCGGACAGGTTTCCTTTCAATGGCTGGTGTGCCAGCCTCCTGGTATTGAATACCTCAATGAAGAATGAAACTGTGTGGCATCTCGGTGAGGTGGCTGTAAGAGACCATATCTGAAATACAGAGTCAGTTTTGGTATGCCCCATGCAAAACAAATGTTGATTACAAGGAGAAAGTCAAAGCTGAGGAAGAAACTGGAGCACTGGCRATATAAGAATCTGAAGAAACTGGATTTGCTTAGTCTGGAGAAGAGATAGTAAGGCTAAGAGGAGACCTAATTGCACTCTTTCACTGCCTCGATGGGTTTTATAAAGATGATGGAGTCAGCCTATTTTTAAARTTCAGTGAAGAGGTAGGGAGCAAAGAACTCTGATTAATTATATGTGTAACAAGTGCTATGGGATAAAAGCTATGCAATTAGACATGAAAATCAAGTTTTTTGCAAGAGTGGACTAGCTAGACATTAGGGTCTCTCTGGACAGCCAGTGCTCCTCAGTAAACTCCTGAATGGTCTCACTATTCATTTATGTAGATGAGATAATGAACTCATAGAAGAGAACAAGGTGACYTAAAACTGGATGAGTGACTGAAGTTCAAGTCACCTTTGCAATTAAGTACTTYAATGACATATAGGAGTTTTAGAAATTGCCCCAGTCAGCCCCCTCTGTGTATAGACCAGTTTGTATGTGTCAGTGTGTTGGTTAACTCCCTATGGGGAGAATCTGGTCCTTCCCTCTACAGATTCTCTTAGGTGGATGCTGTTTCAGAAACGATCCTGTTTAGATAGTGGAAGAGAGTAGAAATTTTTCCTGCACAAATGGTCAGGTAGGACAGACTTTAATAGGTAGATAATATATTTAAGAAACAAGTAGTGACTAAATATGCATGGACTAAAGTCATTGGCAGAACTGTGGGACATGTGGATTATTAGAATTGAGTACAAAAGGGTCTTGTTTGAGTCAGGTTAAGATGTAGCAGGAAGGACCTTTGTAGCAGGGACTCCCATTKCTATTTGGTGAGTAACTGACCATCCTGTTCAAAAAATCTGGTTTCACATGCAAGTGTTCCCTTATGACAATATTTTATCTCCTTTTTTTCCCCCCACCTGTTAACAGGCAATCTGCTCACACTATCTATACAACATTAAAAAAAACTTTTCACCAAAAGGTGGTTGAACACTGGCACAGATGCCCAGAGAGGCTGCAAAATCTTCACCTTYGGAGATATTCAAAGCCCAAGTGGAYGTGGTGGTAAGTAATGTTCTTTGACTTTGCAGTTCATTCTGCTTAGAACAGGGCATTATTGAGCTTCAAAAATCCTTTCCAGTCTACTTTTTTCTATGTTTACTGTTTTAAAATCCTAAGCTCTTTGGGGAAACCAATATTTTTCATTCATACTTGTTCTTTTCCTAATTTAAGAAAAAAATCACAACACCTGAAGGGTGTCTCAAGGAACTATAAAAACCACTATGATAGTGATAATAGTAGAAGTTACATGGCAAATTTCTCATTGTAGGGTTTGTTTTTTTAATGTTTAAAAACAGTTTTCCAGAAAAACAACACTCAATGATTTGATTTTAATGGTTTTGAAAAAAAAAAAGCCAGAAAAACCACATTCTGACTTTCAGCCAGAATATTTATGGTYCATTTCACTAGAACAAATATTTCTTATTGTTTCTTAAACTTATGTCTTTYATTTTCAGCTTCAATCAATACTCATATTCTGTAAAATATCATAATCTGTGCTACACAAAATTTGTAAAATTTAGGACTGGTCCATTTTTCTATTTGCTTTTGTGGTCAAGAAAATAAGGAATTGGAAAAGAAAAATAGAAAAATGTTTGCATCCAATATGAAAATTTCCAAGATGAGGAACCTGTGGTTTGAACCACTTCTTAAATTTTTTTTTTTATTGCACAGAAGGTGTGTGAATGCTGAAGAAAGAGAGTCATGTCTGAGTTTTATAAACTGCTGAGATTCAGAATGTGTTAATAGAGATTTRGCACTACTGGATTTGATTTAACACTATGATAAGCACATCTCAAAGTTCAGGTAGGGCAAACCTGAGAATGTAGATTATCCCTTGAAACATGGGAAATTGTTTTTGTTTGTTAAAAGAGCCAGTCTCAAGGTAAACATTTCCTGTTCTTGTGACATATACGAAGGCATAGGATGTGTAGCATGGAATGGATAAGAGAAATTCCACATGAAACCAGCTGGTGAACTTAGAGAAAGCAATTTGCAGTTAGTCAAGAAGGATATTAGGTAGGGTTAACTGGGCTTCATTCCTAAAGGAAGATGATGGTCAAGAGAGTGACAGAGGTAATATTAAGATCACAAATGGAGGACAAGTCAGTTTAAGATGTATCAATTTCACAAATCTATATTCGAGGAATAAAGATTGAAGAAAGAGTGTCACTGAAGTGACTAAGTCAAATTACTGAGGATGAGGACTAAAGAAGAGTGCAACTGTAAAAAGAGAATCAGGAAATTGAAACATATAACAAATTTCAACAAAAAAGACTTAGAAAACATAGCAATGGACAATGGTGCCCTGGGAGATATTTRCTGGGGTATTGCCAGAACATTGAGGGGAGGTATTAACTCTTGCTACTTGGAACCCCTGAGATCCCATCTGAAATAGTACATCTACTTTTAAGTCCCTCAATATTAGACAGAATTTGATAGGTTAGTGTGGCAGAGGGTACTSCCTGAGGACTGTAGCCTTTGCCCTGTGGGAAGAATCTGAAGAACTGGAGTTTGTTAGCCTGGGGGAGAGATCATCTCGGAAGGGCTTATCAAGAATGCCTCAGCACCTATGCAAGGGTTAGCAAGAGCCTGAAGGGGTCTCTTCCCACTGCTGCAAGGTGGGGAGATAAGAGACAGTAAATGTAAGATGAATTCAGACCAGCTTTTAAGAAACACTTTTTCACTCTGAGAACAGGCAGGCAGTAGAGCAGACTGCCCAGAAAGGCAGTGCATTCCCTGTTTTAGGATGTTTTCAATACGTGATTGGACAAAGCCCTGAGTAATCCAGTCTAACTGCACAGATGACACTTCTTCATGTAGAAGATGGACTAAACAATTCTGGTACCTTCCAGTCTGCCTKTATGATTCCATCTCTGTATATGTGTTTGGACTTCTGTAAGGCAAGGACACACTGCTGAATCATGYTTAGCTTTTCCACCAAGAATTTCAAGTCCTTTTTTTTTTTCCAAAGCGAGTATACAGGTACTCTTGAAAAAAGTGGGGCCAGGARAAAGTATAGAAACAGAACCTCAAGTTTTATAAAATATTTAGGTTGAGTAAGAAAGATAATAATAAAATATATGTGTGAATAATTAAAAAAACATTATTCAGCATATAATTATTTGGAATTGTATTTACTAATGATTTACAAATGTAAAAATATATAAAAGTATAAATTGAATAAATTGCATGAAGTGTTATGTATTTTTGAGAGAAATACTTTTTCTGTGGAATACCTTCCATATTACCATTTTTCCAACAGAAAAAAATCTTATCTCAAAAATTTAAAATTTTACCAAGATTAAATGAAAGCTTTTTGACTGCTATTCCTGAAGAGTTATGTCCATTTTACTTCCTACATCAGAAAGTGGCATTTAAAGATCCTTTCCATCAAATAAATGTCAAAAGACAAAAAGAAACCCCACTGACAGTTATCTAAACTTTTCCAACTTTTTGTCTAATTTTTGGATAAATATTTTTCAAAAGTACTTTGGTTTGTTGTTTTGCTTCATTTTGTATCATGAGAATAAATTTATTTTTCTAGAATTTCATGTGTCATATAAGCTTAAGATYTGTTACTGCTTTATTGAGCTGGACACTAAAAATATATCAGTTCTCTCCTAACACTAAGAAATCTTTTTAATGTATTTGTGATATGTCAATATAACTCTTCTATTCTCAGTCTTCTGTGATATCAACAGTGAACCTGTCCTGCAGAATGCAGTTTTTAATGACATTATTGCTAAATACTTAGAGTATGTTCTTYCTGCTTTTCATTTCTAGGATTACATCATGCAGGATAGATTCCTAAGCAGTTAGAACAAAGATATGTCTAGTGCTCAGAAACTCTTAATAAGGTAATGAAAATGCAGTGTGAAAGATAKAAAGAATCAGCAAAATTTTTAAAACCTGAAGCCCTTGCTGCCATTTTTTATTATTACTATGGCTCCTTCCTGTAATAAATTAGAGGTCAATGTTTCAGAAATATACTRTAATATAAAATAAATACCAGTCAAATAACCCACATAAAGCAAGGTCCAAGTATGAGCATCTAGAGCTGTAATAAAAGTGCTTTCATGGAGTTTCCATAAAAGATTTCACTGAAGACTGAGAGAAAGGGACTGCTGAATGGTTTTATAGATAGCTAGATTTTCTTTTTTAATGCAACATAAATTTTATTTTACATGTCACTCCTCTCCAACTTTTATTGTTTTAATAGCAGAAAGGGTGAGACTACCAGTGGGATTTGTATGCTCAATGCTCATTAATTTTAATAGGAACTGGTCATCAAAATCCCTTATGCAACCCTAGAAACATCAGCCAACATTTCCTGCTATATCTGAGAGCAAACTGCAAAATCAACAAACCCCAGAAAAGCTCTCCCAGTTGAGCTGAGCGCATTTGCTGAATTCCCACAGCACTGAATAGAGAATAGAGAGAAGTCTAAATCCCTTTTCAGGGCCCTGAGTCATGAAGAATGCAAACAGAAGTGCTCTGTAGCAAACAGAGATAACACAAAATATGATCAAAGCTAGATCATCTTCCCCACTGCTCTTCAAGTATCTAGTATTTGGCAAATGCAGAATGCTTGAGAGGAAATGATGAATGTCTTTTAGCTATAAARAATTATTACCCAACTTTACTAAATCACCCTAAATTTCAATTTGCCTCTATGAAATCACAGATTTAGCAGTCAAAATTTTAATGGGTACTCAACAGACTGAAACTACAATGAAACCTCACTGAAATCTATGATCTTTTGGTAACCACTAAAATTAATAAGAAGCCTTCCATAATTCCAGGGTATGCTAGATCAGGTCACTGGTTTTAGATTGAGTTTTACTACATGCACCAGCTGCAATCATAAAGTATTTGCTCTCTGTATCTATAATAAATATATGTCTATAACACTACAAAGTCAAACTTTTCATTAATATATTTTATCCCCTAATCTCTAGTTACCAGAACTCAAAGTTCCTGTGACAAAATTAATGAGAATGAAAAACATGCATTTTTTTCAGTAAATAAAATAATTGAGTAATTTGTCTAGAGCTGAGATTAATTTATTTTGTTTGACATCAATCATCATCTCAAAATGTCCACAGATACTTTTCCTGTTATTGGATTATTATTTCATTACAGCTCTTTTTCAAAGTAAGAAAATGCTTTTTCAAGTGTTTTGAACAAGTGTTTTGAGAGTCAAAGGTATTATAGACATAATGGAAATTTTAATTATTATAATAGTGTTCACTGTTCRTTGTTTTTCTCCTTCAATAATTCTGTGGGAATGTGTGACAAAGCTAACCTTTCTTTGTGTTCTTATTTAGTGGAAATGGAAATCTCAAAGAGTAAGTTTTTCCTAGTTTTAGAMAACGAATTATTAGTAAATAGGTTAAAGTTCTTGTATTATAGGGTACATTTTTTTTGTCCAAACCACTCCTAAATAGTTTTAACATCATCACATATCAAATTGAATTAAAAGAAATCTGGTCCTAAATAGATTAACATTTTTAGCCAATCAATGTGTTCAAGTAAGTAAATATTTAAACTATATTGTGCTACAGAATTAGATTTTTCCATTAGTAAAGAAAAAAAAMGGTTTTTAAAAGTGTTTTTACAGTTTGCCATGGAATACAGAACTAACAGTATTATAAAGGACATAAATCTTTGATAGAAACATCATGCAGATGTTTTTCCAGACATTTTAAAATTAGAATCTAGTCTTTGATATCTTGATGACAGTCTTCATCTTGCTAATGTTACATTTATTTTCTTTTATTTTGAGAAGGGGTGAGAAGAGAGAGAAGAGAGAGAGAGTAGCTTTGCTGGGCAAGTGAAATGCAAAGGAAGCACCGCTTTCCTGAAGAAGAAAAATGTTTTCAAACAAGTGTTTTCAGTTTCTGAAGTAGTATCATATGATAATATATTCCGTTTTCCACTTTAAGTCAAGAATGTTCATTCTTCAATTGTCTGCAAATATGCCTGGGATTTTTACTGGCTGTAGCCTAAATCTGCTCTTCTTGAAAAAAATTTGGAAGGCCAGAATGAATTTTGTCCTTCAAATAATTCTTGCCTACCCTGGCAAAAGAACAATAAACCCATTGTACCTGTATTTAATTTCAGCAACTGCCTCCGTCCCTACTTCAAGTTCTTATTTTTGCTTTAATCTGATTTTTTTTCAGTTAAATTAAAACAATAAAATTGTATCAGAAAGATCTTAAATGCAAATTTGAAGGATTAGAGAATATAACCAAGGCTAAACACAGAAGTAATGAACATGCCCCTAGAAAAAGAGGAGATGGGATCGATCCAAATTCTGGATTTCAATTCATAATTAGAAAATGTTTTTTGCCCMTGTGGCTCTTCTTAATGAAATCTTCCACTTAAGAGAAAAATTACTTTTGCCGTCCCAATTACACCCATGCTTTTCTAAAGGAGTTTAACTGATATTCAGATATGTTATGAGTTAGGGCAGCTGTAGAGGATTATTCCACTGGAGTGGAGATTATGGTTCAGAGCCTTGCTAACATGAATTGGAGAAAAACCCAGGTGTTCCACCAGGAGTTCCAGGGCTCAATGAGAAATGAGTCAACACTTGCTGAAGATTTTCCTAGCTTGTTTACCCTCTGCTGGAGTACTCTAGACTGCTCCATGAGCTGTGACTGTTTTCTGAGGGATGCAGTCTTGTTGTATGAACTTCTTAATTGACACTATCCTAGGTATGCCATCTTTCCCTCCACTTGAGTCATGACAGGCCGTCCTTGATACTGCAGTCCCATTGTTGAGGTTGCATACTTCAACCTTATTTAGAAAAGTCTTCCTTTTGGGCATTAAATTGCTTCTCAATTTGGATGTWTTTTCTTAGCTATGTTTGYTTTTAAAGTCAGTGTCTCAATATAGCACTAGCTTCAGCATTTATGATAGGGAAGCATGGGAGATGGTCCAGATTGMCAGTTTTGCATATTTACAGATCTTTGTGCCTCACCAGCAGATGTGTGTGAAGCTTCTAGTCCCCCAAATTGTTCAACCCAATTGAAATTGTCATGAAGTAAAGAAACATTACACTTTGATTTATGGACACAATAATAGTCTGCTTTGAGATAACAGAAACAAATTAGGCAAAGTAGAAAGAGATTGGGGGTTATTTACTTGTCTTTTCTGACAAAAAAAGCAGAGCTGTGGAAATGCAGTTCATCTGACAATGCACAGTATTATTTTTGTTGACAATATGCAGGATGTTTTCAGACTGAAAATGAATATATTTAAAATATCTTGGAGGCAGAGGAGTTACAGATGGGTGTTACTCATCTCCATCACTTTTTATAAGGAAGACTTGAACTGTCTTTTTCTGAACTCAAGCAGATTTTGTGCTTGAGTTTTGTCATTTTTACAAAATTGCAACAACAGAGAATAGTACAGCTAGAAGTGATATCTACTGCCTATCTGCCTATTTTACAGTTATTTAAAGAAAAATAAGCTTTTTCTTTCCTATTGTCCCAACTTGTCCAAGCACATGTTCAACACAATTAAATATGAAACTTACTGAAGTAATTTGGATTAAATCCTGAGTTTCTGATCCAGAATACAGTAAATCAAATTATAAAGGATTATTTCTAACCATGTGAAAATTTTGAATTCCAGGATGGAGTGGAACTTTACTGATTCCAATGTTTCTGAAGATTATAATTATTCAGGTAAGTGAAGGTCCATGTATGCATGATGTAATGGTTGATAAAGGAGATATTTCTACTAGATTATTGAATTGCTTCCATGATTGAATTTTGGYAGGAAATGAAACTAAGGAAAGAGTAGCTTTTAAGCCTGTGCAGCATAGAAAGTCTTGTAGAAAGAACACCTGGATAATATTTGTCAGATGTTGGGATTAGTGAGTTCTGAGTAGGAGGTTCTGCCATGTTATAGCACTCATGCAAAAAGCTTCCAGAATACACACATATTGTGATGACATTTCAGAATTTTTAAGAGAAAACCACAAAACTAATCACTAAAAAATCTAAGTGGAATCCGGTTGTTTATGCGTGCTATTAACCCGACCTCCTCRTTAGGAATATTACTGTACTGCATGTACCACAAAGTATTTTTAAAAAGGAACAGCCTTATCAATCCTTTGAACATATTTAATGGGAGACATCTTCTGGTTCTACATAYATACTAATTTTTAAATTGTATAATAAAAAGGCTTGYTTAAATTTTGTTCAAATGAGCTGCYGGCTTTTCTAAAATTTGATTGCTTCATTGAGATCAACATTTCAATTTGTGACATCAATAATCAACTCAGAAATTTGTGTCTTTGTAGCTAATGTGAAGACATGTCCTGGTTTTAATGATTATGAGTACATCTGGATCCCACTGGACTTCAAAAGAAGCTGCAGACGCTGAGTATTTATGAAAAAAAAGAAAAATTTGGTTGAAAGAACACAGGCTTTTGTAGCTGTGTGTGAAAATGTTAGAGTAAATAGCTATTTGTTAATGTCMCTTAAATTTTAGCAATCATTATTGGATATCTATTTCGGAGTAGCTTTATCAAATACTTATTGTTTAATGCTTTGTTATTTAGAGATTGAGTTAGTTAGTGGCACTTACCTATTTTAGGGAAAAATTCTAACAAGATAGTGTTTTAGCACTTCCCACAGGACTTATAGGAAGACTATTATGCCTATTTGTCCCTCACAGTACTTCCACAGTGAAATTTCTAATTTTTTTCTTTTTCTATTGCAAGGAATCAATTTTTCTCTGAATGCATCACATAGAAAAGGTTCATGTCAGTGTGCATTTCCTTTGCTCTTTGGAAGGAGTGTCAAAATTTTGTTTAATGTATTGAAAGCAGGAAACATAAAAAACAATTAACCAAGTCCTTTCCATTATTTCAGGTCTCAGGTCAGATGCAAATAATCTTAAAATTTTTGGAAGATTCACTGGACTTTGAAGGAAGTCCTGAGTCTTGARTAAGTTACTGCTTGAAATACAGCTGTACAACAGAATGGGTGCGTGGATTTCACCAGTGGTAGGAAAGCAAAAGTTAATGAGGAGGAACCTGTCATGAAAAGAGAGCTACAGCAGCAGCAGAAGAATTGACACAGGGCCATAACACAGTCAGGGGTTCCTGATTTCCATCATGCTGAAGCTAGGCAGAAAAAGTAAGCAGCTGGAAGTTTATGTGCTGTATTTCTTTCAGAGACTTAACAGGTCATTAGGGGACAATAGTACCTTTAAAAGACCTGACCAGTAGGAGAGAGAAGAGGCTTGGTTGTTGAAATTTCTGTAATTACTCACTCCTGTTGWGTTCCTTGAAGAAAGCAGTGGAAGGAGTTTTGAGGTAGCTGACCTGTCCTTGGAGGATGGTTTGTGCTCCATAGGGAAGCACACAAAGATTTATCTCAGAAGTAGTGAAAGTGAATACATAAGGATTAAAGTAAATCTCTACAGTATATGGAAAATTGCATACTTCATGCATTTACTTTTCACAGCCTACTATCGTTCTTAAACTTTGTTGCATGTTTTGCCATAATGTTTATTTTTTATTGATATATGGAGCAAAGTGAAATTGTAAAATTAAAGAAAGAAAATTAGAAATTATTCCTTTTAAATCACCTACCTACAGTTTTCTCGTAAGTTAAGGGGATATTTCAGTTCAAGCAGTGAGGACAGGTCAATTATTGCAGTCAGGAGCCGTTTCATATCAGTATTAGTAAGAACTACCAAGAAAAAATAATCTCCTTAGTTTTCTATTCTATTGCCATGGAGAAATTAATGTTTTATTTTCCTATCCATACTATTTTATACAGATTTAATTTTACATTTTTTTCTGATTTGAATCTCTGTCTTACAGCTTTGATGGGATTTTTGCTTTAAAAAGTTCTTCAGCACATTCTTCTCTTCCTTTAGATTGAAGCCATCAGGGCATGCATTTTTGTTAGGTTGTGCTTGTCTTCTGTGGATCACCTGCTCTTTCTCACACAAATCTTAAGTATAGATTCCACAGGTATATAGACATCAGTGGGACTGATCTTATGCAGGACGTGCCTTTATTTTACCTGAATTAGGTCTAATGTGGCTGCATTTTTACCTCACCTTGGGTGATCTATCAAGAGGGTGTAGTCCAACAGCTTTTTGGTTGTTAATATAGTTATTTCATGTAGCTAGTCGGTAACTGTGCAGYTTTGGTTCTTCTTTGAAACCTAGGGTAAGTCTTCAGGAGTTAATCTGAGTACAGGCAAATGAAATGAGAAAAAAGCAGTGAGACCATCATGAAAAGGGCAGTAAAAATGACTAATGCTTTATCTTTGTCTTCTTGTTTTTATATATGGAGATATATGTAAAAATKTATATCTTGTGATTTATATATGGAGAATGATCATGGCATTTGAAGGATTAAGATTAAATGGACTGGTGTGTTACAGACCACATTTTCAAAAGAATTATCACACTAAATTGCAATTTCAATTCGTTTTCCGTACAACAGAATGTAATATAAGAAAAATTCTTATTAGTCCAAATTTTGTTCCAGGTGGCTAGAAATGAAAAAAAAAAAACTTATTTAAACTTTTTTTTTTCCCTGGAGGTAAAAATTATAATACTTTAGAAAAATTAAAATGCTGATATAGGGCCTTTTTAAAATTTTTGTAGTAATACAATACTTTTTTTTTAATATRCATGATCAGATTTTCTTCTGGAAGTTCATCTCAAATTTTATTACTTCTCTCCTCTGTCTCCTTTTCCCATCTTTTTTCACTCCAGATAAAACAGAGAAATTTGAAAACTTTTGAATATACTAAAGAAGACAAGTAGGCTGATTGTGACAAGCAAACAAAGCAATCTACAAAACTTTCTCAGAAATTTATTCAGTAAATAAGACCTGCATATTTAAGCCTCTGTCCTCAATGGAGGYTGGACTTTGGCTATACAGAATTTTCAGTATATTGGTTAGGCACTCAAGCATTATGGACAACGTAAACTAACTCATCTACAGGCAAGCTATAGAGAAATTCAATATTTTTACTCCATGTCTAAAATGTCAGTTCTAGTTGTGCAGCTCATAGATGACTGTCAGAAAGTGAATTCTAAGCCTATTTGATATTTGTAGGAGCTTTGCCACTAACTGTAACACAACCACAATGTTGCTCACATCTGTTACTATAGTGATTGGAACTTATTTTTGTCTGACATTGTCAGAGAGTCCTTGGAAGTCTTATTCCAGTTGATTTCCTGTACACAATTTGTGATGCTGTAGTAATTATTAATGACAATATTGCCAATCAACACTGTACCTATGGTGGAAGTTCTTGTGGCTCCTTTGTGTATTGTATGATTTAAATCCAGTACAAATACAAAATTATCTTGAGTGACAATCAGCACCAAGAAAATAGCCTTTGTCTTTTCAGAATATGAGATCTGCAAAGGTTTCTCTATCAGAATATTTGTAAGGCTAGTTCTAGATAAAAACTAATTAAGAAATATTTTTGGAAGATTTTTCTCTGCTTTTCGAAAGATAGTCTTTGAAACAGACAAATCATTACTTTATTACCTGGATCACTTAAGAATTTAAGAAAACAATGAAACAATTAAAGTTGAATGTTCTACCCAAACCASCTCATATTCCCTAATCACTAAGATACCTAGTTTATTCATTCTACAGATGAAAACAATTTATAATCAGTGAGTTAAAAAAGGGCATCAGAATATTGTAGGAGATGAAATTCCRATGATTTGGTTTTCACACTATGCTCTAGTTTACTTGTAGTATATGAGAGATGCTTGCACAGATCTGGGAAGATTTGTACAGATTCCCAACAAAGGCAGGCACATCCTTTAAGAATGTAGTGAACACTGAATGAAACTCTAACATTTTATTTGAAAATACCATATTACATAGAGTCCAGATTCTATTATGGAACCTGTATGGAGGGACAGTGCTAAGCTTAACTTTTGTAATTTTAATCAGATACTTACTCTGTTAGAAACATTGACCAATAACCAGTTTTTATGCCTTATTGCTGTACTTTCTCATACTATTAATTTTCATTGGGAGGAGTGTCAGAGCTGCTCCATATGTATGTAACTATGTTGCCCTCTTGTGACCAGCTCTCTGAAATGAGAAGTCATAGACCACTTCAAGAACAGAACTTGATTTAAAGCAATATTAAAATTGATTATCAATAGACTTGGATATTTTGTATCTTTCTTTTAAACAAAAGAGAGCAAAAATTTTATATTTTCTAAATATATTGTGAAATATCTCCCACATGTGCTGATTCTATTCYTTTCTGACCCTTGTGTCATTTTTTGTGGTTTTCTCTTGACATCCCACTGTTCTTAGGTGCCAAACTTGTATAAAAACAATATTCACAA
Source organism: Sporophila hypoxantha (assembly GCA_002167245.1). NCBI lineage: Eukaryota > Metazoa > Chordata > Aves > Passeriformes > Thraupidae > Sporophila > Sporophila hypoxantha. The sequence goes on from NDFG01000959.1 coordinate 2,084,712, forward strand.
CCATGTAGGAGCATTTTATATGTTGACTAAGATTTCAGGAGATAAATATTCCATTAATTATTAGATATGCATATAATCCATCAAGAATCAAGTCATTCTTGTTTTGGTTCTTTATCTCCTGTGGTTGACAAACTGGTTGCTGCTGTAAGCAGAACCACACGGAAAGTAATTTGTCATTTATTTTGGATGTAAATCTGATTAGACTGTCTTTTGGGCTTTGTTATTTGTTTTGGTTTGGTTGGGCTTTACTTTTTTTTCCTTGTGTGCCAGTCATTTTCAAATTGATTCCATTTCTTTTGATGCATGTATTGCTCTCTGGGGCTAGTCAATAACTCTTACAAATGTCACTTAAAAAGGAATTTTAAAATTATAACTTTACTGCCCAGTGTAGTTAAATGTCAGACTAGGTATTRTTGGTGGACCAGATTAAAAAGTGAGAAATAGAATAATTAATTTAAAAACTAGGAATAGTGCACACTTGATAATAAGCATCCTCTGAGATTACTTATCACTTTAGAAATCCCAGGAGGTTTTTCCTTCTAAGCAGAAATCATAAACAATGTCAARTTATCTTCTGACTTTATGTAGTATTTTCCAATATTTCTTATATAAATAGGCCGCATTTTGTTGTCTTGTTGACATTTATTATTGATTCAGAATTTACTTGAGATGATTGACTCTCATCTCACTGTGTATTATGATATAGAGTGATCCTAACATATTTACTTTCAAATATTTCAACCATATCTAATGTGACCAGTAAAAAGATATTGAATTTAAGACAGCTGACATGGGAGCACAATGAGGGACATAAAAGTGCATGCACACTCACCTATATAAGTCTTTTGATGGTATTGATGTCTCAAAAAATCACATTGTTGTATAATATAGAAAATACTGGATATTGCATGTATCTTCATCTTATAGACAAATATTTAGGGGATGAAACCACTGGCCCAGAAGGCCAAAACATTCTAGCAAGCTGCTCTTTCCCTAAATAAAGAAGACTTTAAGGGAAATCTGAGCAAATTAAGACCTGAGAGTTAATTTTCCTAAAACAGGGATTAGTTCTCATTAGATTAGAATTGGTGAAGCCACCTCAGGTTACATTTTAATTAGAATTTTTGTTGCAGCACTTCTGCAGAAGATGCTTGATTAAACAACACACTTCAGCAAATATAAAATTCTTCTTCATCGTACTTGGGATCCATTCCTTCAATCACAAAGATATACATAGACTGGGGAGCTTATATATCACCCTTATAGTAGTTGAGGGAAAGATAATTAATAAGTATTTTTCCCCCATATAAATCTAGATACAGTAATTTCTGAAGGGGAAAAAATAAAACCAAACCAAAAAACAAACCACAGTTTAGAAGACCAGAAGCCAAGTACCAGAAGCTGTTTTAGTGCTGCTTTTCCATTCCAGGGTGAAGGTATTGTTCTATTGCAGTAGGGACTCTGGTAAGTGTGGGTATTTCATGGCTTTATCTGCAGTTGTGCCCAGCAGCAGCACCACCAGGCTTTTGTTTATTCTGTGAGTTTTGCTGTTTATTGGCACGTATGCCAATAAACAGGAAGTTGAAAGGAACAATTCTGCAAAACCAAAGCCTTGGCCTACCTTTATTTATGAATTATCATTATAACTATGGAAATGTTGGCTTTTGAAAACAAAAGCTCTGTATTCATTTAAATASCCAGGTACTGTGTTCCAAATGACCAGAATATCTGGAACTGGCAGTTCAGGTGGAGATTCCTTGCTCATTACTCTGCTATTCTGTCTAATGTGGAATTCTGCACAGACAGGTTGTTTGAGAAGAAATCTGGAAATTCAGTAATTCTAAAAGACAGCCATATTTGAGATGTAGGGCACAATTATATGGCAGACGTAATCCTCTGCAACAGTGTACCCATGGATTCAGTTGCACAAAAAATTGTCTGAGTTTACAGAGTAATAGACAAGATACTATTTTAAATCTTTCTTCAGGAACTGTTGGATAGAAGTGTACATCAGCATCTTTTGGTGACATTATGCTAACAAAGATGTATTTTTCCTTGGAATTCTCAAACTGATAGAAACATTGACATAATTTTTATGGTTAATTTCAATGATTGTCTGTTCCAAATATTTTTGGTACATTTCTTTTGTTTTGTTTTGGTTTTCATCCAGCAAACCATCTTCATCTCACACAGCGGTTAATGAAACAATACCATATTCATGTGTTTCAGATTCTCCCAGCGTTTGACAGGGATCTTTAATTGTTCATGATACCTGTGGCTTAGAACAACATAGTCTAAATATAAATGCAAATTTTTATTGCTTGAAGAAATACTCCTATAAACAACTTTATTTTATCTCAGGAGTGCTACAAAAAATGTCCATAGTTATTCACAGTTTAAGTGTTTAAACCGAATCATGCTGAGAGAATACAAGCCACTGATATTATTTATATTTAATATGGCTATTCATGCTGCCTCTTAATTGGCTTTTATGCAGGTTAGAGATAGTTTACGATAATTAAGCTTTAAGTAGGAGTTCACATAGGACTTCATCATCTCTAAAAATCTCTTTTAGCTCTCACATATGGAGAGTGAAGTCATGACTGGGATCTTGAAAAATAAATCATTGTTAAAGATACATAAGGAATGATCAGATTAGGAAAATGTATCCATTAGAAAATGAGAGATTGCTTTACATTCTTTAGCATTCCAGACTATTTTTCTAGAAGTTTTTGTTAATGAAAGTCTCTTTAGTACCAATGATAAATAAAACTTGCACATGGATAATTCAGCCTGATTTCAAAATATGCTRTTCTTATAAGAAGAACAAAACATAAGAAAGGTAATTTTTCACTTGCAATTTTTAAATATTTGTTTGAATTCTTGCCCTATAATGCAGGCACACTTTCACAATTTTATTAATATTTTCAGGGGTATAACCCATTCAGAAATTACAGATTGAAAAGAGTATACTAATCCTCATCTAACTAAGTCCATTTGGATCAAATTTCCTTTTCTTGGTCAAAGCTTTTTGTTCGCTTTTAAAGAGATAATTTTGTGCTTAGTTTTATGGGAAATGAAATAATTTTAGAAACATCACAATCGTGTTCTTTAAAAAATTAAAAGCCAGGACACAATTATTTTAAAGACATGCCTATATTTTATATTAGCTACATTATAAAGATTTTATTCAGTTTTAACTTGTTAACTTAACTTTACAGAAGTGAACAGCTTCAAGTGGGAAAATAAGCAAACTGAATGTTTTGGAGGATGACAGAATGAAGGTGTTAAAAAAACTTTGTTGCATATGAAGGAAAATATTTAGGAAAAGCACATCAGAAAAACAGAATATATGACATAAATAGGTATGTGGGATTTTTTTTATTTTTATTTTTCTGGGTCATACAGGAAAGAGACTAAAACTGTAAAAAAGGAGATGGGAGGACAAAAAGGGATTCTCATGATGGCTTTTAAAGTCATTGATGACCCAGATTTAAGATTATGGTATACAAGATATAAAGCTCAGGCTTGACTTTACTGTGTTCCTCTCCACAAATTTGCATCAGATTCACCTACAAGGATCATTTTCCTATGGACACATGCTACTTTTTGCTAAAGATGTGCATTTCAGACTTCAGCACAGTGTCATGTGGGACGAGTTTGCATTCTTCAACCCTTCAGAAAACTTTCTGTGCTCTTTCAGTGAATCTGTAATGTGCTCTGTAGCAGTCTAAAATTGCATTTGAGCTCTGTTAGATGTAATTCCAGTCACTATGTGTTAATCCAAATTAACTTCTGTTTTAGTCCTTCAAATTTTATTTAGAAGTTTATAACAGTAAAAGGTTGTTGATTTAGAGGACATTTTCTATGAGAGTTCAAAGTACAAGGCAAAATTCTATTGGAATAGGATAATTTCATACATTCTTACAGATGGTTAATTTGTTCCACAGTTTAATGTTTGGAACAGAACAATGTGAGTTGTGCTGTATCCTATTTGACTTGGAGGACTTAAGCTATGACACTTTTCTGATAAGCAAGACAGATGTTTGACTTGCATAAAACATGCCAGGCAGTAGAGCTTGAAATATGTGCAAGACCTTGGAAAATAAACTAATGATATTTTCTCATGCCCAGAGTGTAATTCTTGTATGCCTGCTACAGCTGGAGAGGCAGAAGCAAAGACAGTTGTGTGTCCCCTTTTGCATACTGCAGAAGTTGTGGGTTCCTGGGAGCTAATACTTCAGCTGCAATGCAACACTAGTCTTTTAAACACTTTGTGACTGACTCCAGGTTGCCCAAGGAATTTTGCTCTGGAATCACTTCCTAGTCACATAAAAAGGAAAATGTTAAGTGGGTGATCTGAGCTTTATACTGTATGAGAGATTTCTCTCGCAGCGTCTGACCTAAAATAGGTACACAGAGCCTTTCATCAAATTATCTGTCAGAGGAGCTTATTGTTTGTCATTATACTTATCTTACTGGTGACAATGTTAATGGAAAAAGGAAGTTGAAGAAACTTATCTGAAAAAATTCAGAAGCAGAAAGTGAAGTGGAATTTAAGACACTTCTGTTCCATATTAAATTCTAGACTCTTCTAAAATATAATGCATTTAAGCTTTGAGAATACTGTTATAACTACACACTAGAGACTAAATTCTTTTGTCCTTGTTCAAGCAAATCCTGCCCCCAGACTGAACTGGGAATTTAGATTGAGTGAAGACTGCAGAATTGAGCCCTAAAGGAATATGGCTTACTGCAATAAAAGACACAAGAGAGATGGAATAAAAATACTGCTAGCAACATGTAGCAATGGAACAACATTAGGGAAACATTCAAATGGGATGAATTAATTAGAAACAAGACTTTGATCTAATGCTTATGACAGTGTTTATGTTCAATGTAACCTATTATTTGTATTACCTCCACTCTGTCATATATTTTTTCTATTTGCTAAGTAGTTTGCTTATCTCTTACTGCTCATGAAAGAAAATGTTTTGCACTGTCAACATATTTGTTTGTTGTTAATAAAAGATTATAACTAAAAATATAATGATGTGTCAAACAGAACTAACCCTCCAGAGAAGCTAAGCAGATGGAAATGGTGCTGTGAGAACAAATGCATTGTAATTCAAATAATTTGCTTTTCACAGCAAATTATCTGTAAGTCCCACCTACAACATAATGATGAAGTAGAACTAGAGCAAGTTTATGGATTGATTCTTCTATCCTTTACWTTGGTATGAAACCTATATAATATCATATGACATCAAGAGAGTTACATTAGATTTRCAATAATGTAAATTAGAAGTCAACAAGCAGAAAGTAAGTAAAGCTAAGTGTTTTAAATACATTTTAATTAATGTTTAGTTTTAATATTATCTCACTGAGGAGCTCTATCAAAGTCCAGTTTAAAATCTGCTAGCTCCCAGAGAAAGATATGAATTATGGCTGCTTAGAAAACAAATACATATTAATTGATGAGGTGTCATTGATTCATTTTCTTTAATTCATATTTTCATAGTCACATCTTTTTATAGTTTATTCTCAGGCAAATATTCAAATAAGGAAATATTTGTTTTCTGTGGCTTTTTTTTCTTATAACCATGTGTATAAGTTGACTTTATAAAAATGACTGCACCATTTTTATTATTAATCTAAAATGAATTCTTTTATATGAAAACTAAGTATATTCCCATTATYGTATTTATTCAGAAAATTAAGAAATCTGTCATTCTAAGTATAATGCTGAAATTAATATGGAAAAGCTAACTGCAACTTCACTTATRCCTTTCCTTACCTAAGAAACCTTCATAAATGAAGGCTATTTACTTTGTGTTGTTACTTTTGTTTTTTGGGTTTTTTGTCCTGAAAATCCAATTCCACCTCTCTTTCCAAAGTAATTTAAAATCCATTTCTGTGTGTTTATAAACATTATAAACATTCATGAACTGGTSTTCATACTGAATTCCAGTGTGTAAGGCTCAGGTAATTATACTGACTGCAATTTTTTGTCAAGAGTGGATTTCAGTTTCATTGCTTGATACGTTCCCATTTCGGCTGAAATTTTGCAGTCTTGCAAAGCCTAATATAAAGGGTTTTTTTTGAAACTGCTTTTGTTTCTCTCTCTTTGGAAATATTTAGCTCTGTCTTCCTGTTTCCTGCTCCTTTCCTCTTTCTTTCAATGACTTTTAGTGAAATCCCTGCCCAGGGCAGTGGGGTTGGAACCAGATRATCTTGGAGCTCAAACCAGCTCCCAGATCAAACCATTCGATGATTCTGTGGCATTCTTAAAAGGTATTCTGATACTTTCCTCATTAATTTCAGGCAGGTGCAAGATTTCAGGTAGCTACAAGGTTTATTAGGAGAAACTTCAGTGCTTGTGACGCTACTGTGGGGCAGAGCATGTCTAAAAGCAATCCTCATGTGAGGCCTGGATTCCACCTGCCCCCTGTAAAGCTTACTCCAGTTTGCAGAAGAGAGAAACAAAGGRAAAGAAGGAAAGGAGAACAACTGTTAGCATCTTTACCTTCCTACTGCATCACGGGTTGAGAGGCCAAAGAGTGACAGCAACCCAAGTACGAGCTGGGGATTGGCCTTAGAGACAGGGAAAGTCACAGAAAGAGCACTGGGGCTCCATGGATAATGCTTATGGCTTATGCTAACAATCTATTAGTGGAAAAATAAATAAAAGAAGAAGCCAGAAATAGTTGAAAAGTAGGCCTCTCAGGGAAAGTAGAATGTAATGGCTGGTGTGGAACTGCCCTGAGCTTCCAGAAAAGACTTGGAAATACTGAATTGGTTGAAACTAGGCTGAAAGGTTTGGACATTTTTTGATTTTTTTTGGTCTGGGTTTTGTTTCTAAAAATCTAAAATGTTGCAGGATAAAAAAAAATCTTTAAATTAAAATCACACTTTTTAAATCTATTCTGCTTAATAAATGAAATTTAGATTAAATGTCATAGASTGGAGTGGTTCTGCTCTTGGACCTGCTCCATTCAAATTTCCCAGTGTGAGACATTCTGGAGAWTTTTTAATTAATATGGCTTTTCTGATTGGGAGTGGAACTAATCCCTGGTGAGAGAATCAGGCTCATACTTTAGAAAGGATCTTTTCCTACTGCCAGTCTACAGGAAAAGACTTTTGAAAAATTCAGGTTCTCCAGAGACTTACCAGGATGAAAAGCAAAGTCTCCAAATAAGAACTACAACATTAAATGTCTTCCATCTTGTTCCAATATGCCATCAATATAGAAGCAAAATAGGACTAAATCTTTGTTTGCTGGTGAGTAAAATTAGATGTGGATAAGAGCTTTTCTGATAGACTAGAGATAATTTTTCTTTCTCTATCAATATGATAAAGAGAACTCAATTTTGTTTTAAAGATCCTAAGTAGAGAGTCATAGCTGCTAATTTATTTTTTTGGATTAGTTGGTAGACTGCAAGAGCTTTATTTATTTTAATATTTTATAATAAATCTTAATAAAAATGCAAAGTACATGTTTTATTAGCAAAACCAAGTAACTGTGAGCATTTCCTCTGCTTTGCAACTGTTGACTTGCAAAAAAAAAAATTCTTATTTATTTGGTTGTTCAATTAATAAAAAAAAAAAGAGAATTACCTAGAAGTTTTTAAAGGCTTGAATCACCTTCACCAAGCAAGCAGCTGATGCTCTTTAAGGCAGTTCCCAGGCATTTGTGATTTTCCCTCTTTCAGATCTTACTGCTGTAGTAGTAGAGTGAGCAGAACAGAGAGTGTGTGTGTGTGTTTCAGCTGTTCAAGTTTAGTTCAGCAAATTAGCTTCCCTTTTTGGCAAGGGGACTCAGGCCAAGAGTCTGAGCTAAGAATGGGAGTTGCTTCAGGGTTAACATATGTTGCATTCTTCCATAAGATGATAGTTTGTTACCAAGATTCAGCAATATCTTAAACTACTGAAAAAAAATACCAGCCTCTTCTTTCAAAGATCTTGCATATGAGTGTTTCTATCAAAATTAGCTTTATTAGTTCAGGGCTACTTATCTTATTAGACAGAGCTGAAATAGTGTGATCCAAGGATGCCCCTCCACTTTTCTCAGGTTAGCAAAGCTCTTTTTGCTTCKGATGTGGTCTGCTGAAAAGAAATATGTAACTTTCTAAAAGAGCCACCTGAAAGAGTCTTGCCTTCCTCTGCTGATGCTGATGCCMAAGTTTCCTTTTCCCATATGTCCTATCTCCTGGAAATGTGGTTATCCTACAATACTTCAGATGACAAATTAGCAGAAAGGATGTAAAAAAAATCATTTTATGGAGCACACAAAAATTTTCATCACAAGTTTGCATTTCAGTATCATAAGAAATTATTTTAAAATTTATCTTAGAAGTATGCAAACAGTATTTTGCATTTACATGTATGTCTTCTTTGAGATTTTGGGTCCATATTAACGCAGTGGCCATTTAATTCAAACATTTACAGTTGTTTAGCATTGCAATGAATTGGAGGAAATGAGAGCACCCACAGCATGATCTATTCAGGACTTAAAAATTTATGGCAGTAYTTTCAGTCCAGTGTAGCAGAGAGTCTGAACCAGCCAAAAACCCACAGTACAAAAAGCTCATAGTGTGATCCCCATGGTGTGATTATGGATCTGGAAATTCTGCTTAATTGTTTGTGTGGGCAGCTAGAGCTAAAAAGAAAGCCTGTTGGTAGTAGTGATATAGGCCACTCTTGTAAATTTATTAGAATTTTTCCTGCCCAGACTGTTCAGGTTTAATCACGACTTGAAAACAGCTGTTCATTACAGAGTAATCTGCACTAAAGTGCATTTATTTATTTTTATTCTAAAGTAATTTCACTAACATATTATTTTTAATTTATATATGTTTTAAGATAATTTTTTTGGTAATAGAGTTGAAAATCCATACTTGACGTTTCATAGGTGTATTTTCAAGAGCAAAAGAAGTTAAAAGGAAGTTTTTCAAAATTCTTCTGCCTGCACTGAACTAAATGAATTCAGATAGTATTTATGGTCATTTCTTACTACAAGAGATGCCCATATCATGAGTGGTTAGTGAAGGTATTTTTCTTTAAGACAATAATTACACAGAATAATTTTATATGGGCTGAAAATATTTTAATACATTTATTTTGTTGAAAAATTTTATCATAAATTCATAATTTTTCCTTGCATCTGTGCCTACCTCAGGCTATCAAATGCAAGTCTTAGAAACAAGATCATTTTTACAAATTTAAAAGAATGTTTGGGAATCATTGAGTTCCAAGTTGWTTTTAGTGGGATAAAAAAAAGGATTGAGAGATAGTAAACTTTCTTGATGTGTAACTGTATATGAACCTTAAGGAAAATTGAAAATTTAATCCATTCATTCATGATAGAATTATAAGTTACAGGCATTTCTGGGGCACTTTAATCTTTAAATCTGATCATACCATCTACAACTAATCTTTACATATGTAAAAGGGCTCCTAATCCAGCTGACATTTGCATATTGCCACCCATCCTCAAGAGGTGATTCTTACAGTTTTTGGTGGTTGGGAGGCTGTAGCTACAACCTCCACTTTCTCCTGACTTACATTTATGCCAAGAACTTAGCAATAATTTGCCATTAAGTCTGTGMAGTCTTGAAAGGCTGCCTTTGTTACTTGTTTATGTGTTCTAAAGGCAATATTAAKATGGTATTGCAAGCATGGGGAGCTTGTATTAGGACCATTAACTTGCTATTTGTGTAGCAACAAGTATTGGGAATGCACTTTAATATCTTGGTTTGTGACTTGCAGCCAAATAGCATGTGCAATAGCCATCTCAGGCTCTTCCCTCTTTACACTGAAATAAGCTCCTTCTTGCATTCACTGTAATTTCCAGCTCAGCTTGATCTTTTAGTCTCCATTTGCAGACTGCCAGTTCTGTGGCTGTGCTGAAAGTTACTAAATGTGTTTTACCAGATTAAGACATTTGTCCTGCTTGACTCTGAACACAATTTTTTCATAATGTGAATTTTAAGCTTTGGTACCAATCCAAAGGGCAAAATCTCTTTTATCCTAAGTTAAACTGATATTTCCTTGATGTTGAAACTTGATTATACTTTCTGGTTTATAATGTCATTGATCTTTAATCAAATTTTCCAATGTATTTTTTAACACCAACACATTTGCTTTGTCCTGTTTTTCAAACCCATTCTGGAAAAAGATCATTGTCTCTCTGAATTCTCTATTCCCCTGCAATTGGTATTTAAAGGGATAGAGAGATGGTGTAGAGTTCTATCTGGATCTCAGAAAGCAAGGGTGGACAATAAATGTCTTAACAAAGTAACTGTTTAAACAAGGTAGGATAGAAAGAGGAATAAAGACAGCAATAAAATCTTACACCAGTTCAGATGCTGGGCACTCTGCATCCTCTGACAGACCACTGATGCATTTCCCAACTATGTCCTGCACAGACCTTGTCTATGGTGAATTGTCCTCCATTTTGGCCATTTGAGTTGTTATATACTGTTTTCTTAAAGAAACCAAGTCTGTTCAGCAGTGGTACAGTCAAACAGAGTGGATGTTTGCATCCAAGAAACTTCTTGCTTCACACTTAGATAGAGGCGAGATTGCACATCATGTTCTTGTGGGTACTGCCTGCAGTGGGTGGGAACTGCCTGCAGGCTCCTCAGCTACAACACACTGGCTGACTTTGTCCTGTGGCCGAGACTTTGTGCAGCACCACRCACCCTGAAGCCACACTGAACAAGTGACCCAGCCAGCACTGGCCTTCCTGTGCTCATGTCAGTGTGGATCACCGACTCCTTGAGGAACAACAGCCCATAATCAGAGCCACCTTGATGCACCCTTTGATTCAACTTTGCTGGGTTTTATTTTTGAACATATTCCAAGTTTCCATTAGGAAGTTGTTCAGCTAATAGAGAGTTTCCTGACAGTCTGGGATACTACCTCTCTTTTACCCTCCACCAGAAGCTGGCACAGCATGCACCAACAKATCCCTACAGCTGCTTGTCCTGTGTGCAGGTTTCTCAAGCCTGGAGTATGAGCCCCAGGACAGGAGACATGGGCTGTTCAAGGTCACMAGCTCCTCAATACAAGGCCTTCTGCAAGGCTCTCAATACAGCTACTGAGAAGGAGTCTCTTCTGTAGCATTTCCTCCCACACTATACTCTCTGGTAACTAGATTTGTACTCAGAATATGAGGACTAAAGTAATCCAGTAAGAAAAATATGTCTTTATAAGGGAAAAATTACTGAAATGTCCCCAAGCTGTAAAGGAAGAAACAGCAGGGTTATCTGACAAAAYAGAATTCAGTAGAGCCAGTAAAATATTGCTGTGAAATGTTTTTCTGTTGGAAAATCTTACTTCAATGAAATAAATACAAGAACATTTGCTGGAATGTGGGAACGTGTCAACTGCAGTGACATTATTCCTATGGCAGGGAGAAAAGAAAAATGGTAAATTTGAAGCAGTCTTTTTCTACTTGTTTTGCTTGAAGTATATAGATTTCTCAGGGTTGAGAACACTTTCAAAATATTCCTTTGAACATCTACAGATGAATCTGTAGTATTGTCAAAATTGAAGGGTAACTGTGTATAAATTGCTCTTAAATTGCCATTTTAAAGTGATTTCAAATTTTTTCTGTTATGTTCTATTTTCCTTAAGGACACATGAGTAGGCAGAGATATTGGCTAGATATTTGTTAAGTGATGAACACCCTCAGAAGTCAGTGCTTTTGGTGAAATTCATATGCTTTAGCCAAGACTTGCCATGCTTCCTCCTAGACATGTAAAATAGGCCAAAAGTCCCAAAAGAGAAGGCTTAGAAGACCCACTCAAAACACAATATTAAAAAAAAAATAATTTATGAAGAGTAAATTGTAAAAAGTGTGTGACCCATCAGGAAATAAAAGGAGAAGAAAATAGATAAGCCCACATCTTGATGTATCAACTGAAAACCAGTAGAGATCTGCTGACATATAGCAAATTAAGAATCTCAATAAACTGGGAAATTATTAACCCTAATAAGGAGCACTAATATTAGTGGATTGTTTGCTTCCTAGGATAAGSACATGGATGTTTTAGTTATATGATTTACATAAAGTAAAATCTAAATTGCAGTCATGAAAGTTCTGTAAAATTCTTTGTACACTTAAAGAGAAAATTAAAGGAAATGTCTGTAAAAGATATGTCTTTTTATTATCCTCTAAAATACAGACCTTTTTAAATTAGGCAAAGTACTTCTTGATAAGAAAGTTGCTTTGAARGAATGTGACAAAGCTGTTAAGATGTACTGAGTTTCACAGATGTGGAATACTGACAGAAACTTAAACCTATACTTCAGCTTTCTGTATGCCAAGGAAGGCGCTTAGCAGTTGTCACAGAAAGTCAAGAGTGTGGATATTTTCAGAAGSATGATAGAGCTGACACATCAGCACAATCCCAGAAAATACGTAGTCCCTAGCCACAATCTATAGAGATTTTTAACACCAAAAGTCTTAACACTGTTGGAGTAATTTTTTGAAATCCATTACAGAATTGAAGCASACATTTGAAGATTTCTGCAAAAGAAGGCTATTATTTTTTCCATTAGTCAACAAGAAAACTGTAGTGGATTATTAAAATATGAAAAAGTGAAAGTGTCAATGAAGGAGAAAAATGTCAATGAACAAGAGGCCAGACAAAATGGAAAAAAGATTAAAAGAGGAAAGTGCAAACATGATCAGGCATCCCCAAGAGACTCTTTGCACTTGCATCCTTATAAAACAATTTTATCTAAAAGCAGCTGTTACAATCATCTGTAAAGGAAAGGACTAGAATACACCTGATCRATGAACCTTTCAAGTACTTATTTGCATATCTTGATATTCTTTTAACTATTTTCATTTGTCTATGTGAAATCCAAAAGGAGCCTTTTGTATGCTTTCTCTTTTATTGATATCTTTCAATAGGGCTTTAAATAGAAATTATTCTGTGGGCAATTCTGAGAGGTATGTCCCCCAAATGACAGTAATGTGGCAAACCTGCTCGAAGAAGAGCTGACCTTAATTCATTCTGTCAGCTAAAATCTTTGCACTAATGTTCAATATTAATTTAAAGTCTGGAGTTATACATAGGTGTAGAAAGCTTCTAATAAATATTTCTAGATCAAATATTGATGCTGCTTATCTAAGTACAAAAAACAGAGAGGCAAAATGAAGCTTTAAAACTCTGTCTGCACTTCTGCAGTACAAGCAGCATGGGAAAAAAATTACTTATCAGCTTTCTAACATCCCACTAAGTAGCCCCAACATGAGGTATCAAGGGCTTTGGAAGGAATGTACAGTCATAAAGAATTCTCAATGGAGAGTCCAAATAATGTTCCACACCACTTAGAGCCTTGAAAAAGCCTGCATAGCACGGATGAGTTTTCCGGATTGCTGAAGGTATGTTGTCAAGTGAAAAACCAACTAGACTAATAAAAAGGTATAAATGTGACTTCAAATTTTGCTAGCTCTTATTTCCTTATGCATCTTCAGTTTCAATCAAGCTAGTACAGAATCTTCCTCAGACAYATTTGGATTTAACACACATCCAGTAGCACATTTGAGGTAACTATACACAGAATATCTCTGTGTCTTTGCATTGCAAGACCCAATGTCAGAYGTTGCCTTTCCTATAAATGCCATTATTAGAAAGGGTCATAAGTGTTTAGTTACAGATTCTATTAATAGCATTATACACATAATATATAATTTTATACAAAGGTTCATTTGTAATTTTATGGTTCTTTATTTTTCTCAGCACAAATGAAAAATAGTAACATCTTCCTTCTTCATTTCATAGTCATTCTCCATTCTTTACTCCAGATCAGGACATTGATTTMTTTACCAATGTGAAGACAAAATATCTAGAAAGAATGACATTCAGCCTTTCCTTTTCTTTTTTCTTTTTTTTTTAATTTGCTTCTAAAAGTATAAAGCTATCTAAAAGTATAATGATTTTTTAAGAATCCACTTTTCAGAATACCACTTCTCCACAGTAGACTTTTTAACTCTAATTGTCTGTAACAAAGTGATTTTTACTGAACTCCACCTTGATTTTTATTTTAAGACCCACTCCTTTCCTAAGTTATATATGTTTCTTACCTCTGAAAAATCGATGTAAACACATAAGCTCTGTCAGGTTGTTATCAATGTTTCAGAGAACATAAAATGAACCTAAAAGATAACCTTCCAAAACTCAGAGGAAAAGACATACTTTCAGATTTGCCTGTCAGTCTACCTCAAAGGAGACAAAGCTAGGGAAAATGTCTTAAATGTGATGGTCTCTTATGATCTGTTTCTAAAATTGTGTTTCCCATTGGATAGATCTTTTATCAGAACAAGAGAAAGCTTTATGCTGTCTTGCCTGACAGTGAAGCACATACTTTATACAACTTGCTGCAAGGGTTATCTCATTTAAGCTACTCTGTGATCAGCAACCTGTTTCTCCCATGGGGCTCTTCAAATGGGGCTAGTACCCAAACATAAGAGGGAAAAATAAAAGCATTTGAAGCCAATTTTTTGACACTTTCCTGCATTGCTTCCATCTCTCTTATCTATCTTGGATGTGAGGATCATAATTTCAAAATCACACAGACTCTAGAAGAGGCCAGTCTGTAGTTCAGCMCATTCATGTCTGYAGYACATTTTGTACATAGATACCTTCAYTGTGCATCCCAGGTGAAGAAAGTAAAAGATGTTTTGGTATTATATTATTCATAATATTGGATACCAAAAGAAGTCAAGCTGTAAAGAATCTTTCAAAATGTGTAGGAAATAGATCCCTGTTCTGTCTGCTAGGAAGTTTCCTTAGTATAATATTGAATAATAAGAAAGTTGTTTCTAATTTTAACCCATCAGAAGATAGTTGGAAATTAATAAAAAAAAAAAAAAAAACAAAAAGCAGGAAAAATAATAAAGATTTTCCTTTGTTTTTAGGCTACTTCTGGCTCACCTAGCTTATTTAATCTGGAGATGGAGGTTCAAGAAAAGGAGGAAGGGTTTGTTGCATTAATTGGTGGAAATAATAGGGACAGGGTTAGGTCACATTTATCTGTGTAACATTAGTGATACAGAAAGCACAGCCCTCTGATCCTTCTGAGGACTCTGATCTAGAGATGTTACATGGTAACTTCAAAAAGCTATTGTTATTTTTTTTAGCAAGCACAAGTTTTCTTGGCTGCATTGAAATAAATATTACATCCRTCAGCAATATGCACCAGAATTCAGATAACTTCTTTTGAAAGTGATGATACTTTACTGATTTCATTCTCTTTTCAGTCACTGTGTCAGTTACAGATATTTTAGCTTCTGTATGTCTCTGAGTTCATGGCACCTAGTCATCTGTGCATAACATCAGGAAAATTTGGAATATCTACAAGCACTCTTTTGCATTCAAAGAGAATTTCTTCCAATACTTTGGAGGGGGAGCTGATGCAGAGATTATCCTGAGGAGAAATATAGTGAGGAATGATGTGGGAAATCAATGCTTGAGAGCCAAGCCAAGCTGAATGTGTTTAGGAAATGTGCCCKCATGGAACTGAATTGGAAACTAATGTTGACAGAAATAACAGGCTTTWACCAATGATGATCAATGCTGAAAAATCACTGCATAATGAGAAGAAGTCTATGTAGTCCCAAATAATATAAGATAATTTACAATGTTCTGGAAGCAKGAGAGAGTCTGAAATGAGTGAGAAATGCCCATGTGTTAACATTAGCTTGAGGCTTTTATTYCAACTGACCTGTCTGTAGTGCTTTAAAACCACCTGTGCTATACATTACAGGAATGCATTGTAGGATCTTTTGTGCATGTTTGGCATTCACTGCACTTTTCAGAGTCTAGACAAAGTGTGTGGGGAGCTTTGTAGTGTACCAGTTGATGCACTGGATAAATATCTCCACAGTTCTTGTTATTGTGAGTATGAAWCTTTACCATTAAAAAAAAGGACAAAAATATCTGAAAACAGGCCTAACTCAAGGGGATTTGAGAATTCTGCCAAAATGAAGCTATTTCACTGGCATTATTTTTTACAGTACACAAAGGTTCATGTACAACAAATACTTTAATCTCTCCTCTCCTCTCCTCTCTCTCTCTCCTCTCCTCTCCTCTCCTCTCCTCTCCTCTCTCTCCTCTCCTCTCCTCTCCTCTCCTCTCCTCCTCCTCTCCTCTCCTCTCCTCTCCTCTCCTCTCCTCTCCTCTCCTCTCCTCTCCTCTCTTCCTCTCCTCTCCTCTCCTCTCCTCTCCTCTCCTTCCTCTCCTCTCCTCTCCTCTCCTTTCCTCTCCTCTCTCTCCTCTCTCTCCTCTCCTCCTTCTCTTCAGTTTTCTGCTAATTTTGTTTTTTATTGATGCAGCGCAAAGTTATCAGATTTAACTGCTAGAATTTGAAACCTGCTATGACACAAAGTAAAGTAAAGTATCAGTCTCAATTTCCTTCTCAGTGCTAGTGCTTCTGGCCTTCCCATGTGAGCTGTTACTATGATGAATAAACACACACTGAATTGGTTCATTAGGATGGAACTATAGATCTCTCCTGATGTTTCCTTTATTCTTTGCAAAAGAGGCTTCATTGTTTCTGTATATTTGGTTGTTACAGCTGTGATGTTGCCAAGCAAAACAAAGTGCCATACAATAAAATGCTTCTGCATATATTAAATGCAAAAATAGGAAGCAGAAGAGATAAACGTGATGCAAATTGAATGGTTTATCTTGCTGACTGCCAGGCCTATTAATGTGCATGGAAATTCTTCTATAAATTGTAGAGTTACAATGACTTGTTGGAAATATGTTCTCATCAAAACCACAACTTAATATTTAAGGATTAAATAGAGCTACAGTTCAATAATCATTCTACCCTGGATTCAGATCTGGAGTATTACTATTCTGTTAAATCTATCACTCCCCATATGATGCTGTCAAAAACATTTTAGTCATATAAGCAATGAACTCTAACAAAAAAAAAATCCCMAAAAGAATCCTAATGTTTGGTCTAATGCCTTATACTGGTTAGTCCATTTCACCACTATTTTTATAACCTCTATAAACTTTTCTATACATTGACATTTTGTGTCTGTGTCTGTTTGTCTCATTAGTGATTGTTGTTGAGTGTTGGAATCAAGAACAATGTAGAATCTAGTATTTTTGGGTATGTTAATATCTATAGTTTCAGTTCTTAACAAATGGCACATTCAATCTTTGATGCTATTCATCTAGGGTCAAATGACACAGCTGATGATAGTGTTTCAACAGGAAGTTTATTCAGATGCAGTTGGACATTGTAAAAAACAAAAGCATTTTAAAAATACAGATTACAGTTTCCTAAACAGCATGCAAAAATGAGCATCACTTATAGTAACATTGAGCAAAATGATTTCCAAAAAGTTTTTAAGTACAATCATACAAAGTAAACTTAGTTTACAGCTAACAAAGTAATTTGCTATTACCTACAAGTTAAAAATCCTGAGAATCAGACTTCAAATGCTAAAATATTACTGCTATGACTACTTAATCAGCGCACAGCTTGTGTTCCAATTAAGCATGACATTACTGTGCAAAACTTTAAGATCATAAATAATAGCATCCCAAGAGTGTCTAATAAGCACTAAAATAACAGCTGATATATTTTCCTAACTTCTGCACATTCTTGATAAAATTCTTTCATTCCATGCCTTAGACTTATTTCTGTTTTCCTGACTTTTTAATTTTACTTTGAACACAMAGTAATTCTTGAAACACAGGTAAGGCAATACACTAGGGAACAGAGAATAATCTAATACTTCTCTCTGACTTGCTTTACAAAGTTGCAGTTAGAATGGAATTTATCCCTGTGCCAGAAAATCAGACATTACCTGTGTGCCAYTTAAGTCTCAGTTATCCTGACAAGAGTTACATGGTACATCAGTCTTTCTTGGGGCTCATTTTCACTTTTAGTCTGCAGCCTGGGAAAAATTGTTTTCACTTTGCAGATTCCATGTCAACTCATTATCTTCAGGCTAAACAGCTAGCAGCAAGCAAAGGTCTCTATCTCTGTGTAAATGGGAGGAAATGCACTGTGAAAAGAGGTGTTGGCTGCAATTTTATTACATAATATAGAAACACTGTCCCTGGACAGGGTGACATTTTCCCTGCGAGTAGACAGAGACAGCATGGTCCTGCACTGGGACCCACAACAACGGAGAGTCTCTGGTTTAAGTGGAAGCTAGGAAGAAACGTTATACTTTGTTTCATACACCCTGCAACAGCTTCCTGTGCTTATTGAGGGATTGAGCCAAGAGAGAAGAGATGGTGGGCAGGGGCTGGAAGCCTGGTCTTAGGACAGACCAATAGAAACGTGAAGCAGCTTTCCCATTAACCTCACCAATCCATAACAATCAGTGTATAGTTTGGAACACACACATATTATAGAGGGCTAAGTAGTGTCTGCTTGTATTCTGTCCTGTCCTTGCTGTATTTGTTTTAGGTTTAATATGGTTTTGTGTTTTAGGAATGGTATTCTCCAATTCAGTAGGCCCACTAAAAATCCACATCTCCACACATTTCCTTTTCCCCTTCAGCTACAAGTACAAAAGGCAAAGATCACACAAGAACAATGAGATAAGAACAAATTACCTGAAACAGCAAAGAGATAAGAAAATGAACAGTAGCTGCARCAATTTTAATAAAAAAGTGCACAAAAGAGAGAGTGCAGAGGCTGACCTGACTGAAGTGACACCACCCAATCTTCTCTTCTAAGGACCATTGATACACTATCACTCCACCCCTCACACTTGCTCCGCTGGAAAGGAATATCCTTTTTCTCAGAAGAGAGACACAGTCCATTTCTCCCATGAGGCTATAAGGTCAGTTGGTGTTCCATGACATTGATAAAATAATGCTCACACAACTACAGGCTCCACTCCCTCACAATGACAGAACAAATTAGCTCTGTTCTTGGCAAAATCAGGATACATTTCATGAACATTCCTTAGGGCAGGTAGATGGTTGTTTTCTGTCTGTTCCTAAAAAGATAATTTTGGCATTGGCCATAGCCAGTTTCTTAAGCAAATATCATACACAAGCTAGAATGTGGCAATCTCATGACATTTTCACATACTTCCAAGCAGAAACTCATATTTACTTTTTACTCTTTATTAGAGAACACCTTTTACTCTTTATTAATGTTGTCAAGCTTTCAGAAAAATTGCAAGAGGTCTTGAAATCTCCTTYCAAGATTTCCTGTCCTATATTGTTATGCTGTTGTTTCTTTCACACAAATTAGTAGGAAGAGAAAGCACTATTAAATTTTCAAGGAAAAAATATTTTAGCTTATTTCTAAGCCCTTAGAATATGTTTGAAATTCAGGAAATGCTTCTTGAAGTGTATTAAAACCACTATTGAATTGTAATGTTTTTTTCCAGGTATACAGAACTCATTCATGTCAACAGAAAGGCCATGGCTATTTCAAGTTAGTTAATAAGAAAACAACAAGAAGAAAAATATTCCCTCTGCACCCTTCTGTCTGTAACACTTTTGTAAACTACAGGTAACTATTTTTTGCTCGCAGACATAGGAGAATAGAAGTGTTCATAAGGAAAAGAACCATTAAACGAGAGCAAAAATCACCACAAAAATACATAATCATATGTCAGATAAAATAAATGGAAGMATCACTGAGACCTAAAACATTAGTAAGTACAAATGAACACTGATAAGACMCCTTCCTTTCAAAGAAGGAAGGAGACTTTTTTTATTATTCTCATGCTACTTGTGCTGGAGGAGAAATAAGGACAGGGAATCCAAAGAGTTTCACCTTAGTTGCTGCTATCTAATTCTGGAGCATGTATGATTTCAAGACTGCCTTACTGGTAGCTTAAGTAGCCATAGCTGTGTCAGAATTTTCCTTTATTCTTGAAAACTGCCTGACTTCTCAAAGTATAAAAGGAACTTATTCTGCCTCAAATAATGCCTGCCTTGTACATAGTCAGARTAAAGGAAAAGAGAAAAGCTGTAATGCCTCTTGCACTGCAACGTCATCCTGTGTGTGAATGAAGAGATAAATCACAAGGAAGGTTCTCTTGCACAGCAGCATGCACAGTTATACATGCACGATTTTGGGAAAAGACTTGCCAAAGTACAGGCAAACATTTGGATATCCTGCTGGCCACACTCTTCCTGWTACAGGCCATGATGTCATTGGCYTTCTTGGACACCTGGGCACAGCTGGCTCATCCTCAGCCAGCTGTTGACCAGCACCCCCAGGTCCTTCTCTGCTGGACTGCTTTCCAGCCACTCTGCCCCTAGCCTGTGGTTCTGCCTGGAGTGGTTGTGATCCAGGTGGAGGAGCCTGCACTTGGCCTTGTTGAACCTCATACAACTGGCCTTGGCCCACTGATCCTGCCTGTCCAGAGCCCTCTGCCACATCCTTCCTGCCCTCCACCAGATCTACACTCACACAAAACTTGGTATTAGGAATGGTATTATCCAATTTCCAAAATTTCTCCAATTCTCCAAAGTCCATAAATTTACTGATGGTGGACTTGATCTCYTCATCCAGATCATCAATATAAATATCAATAAATTAACACCACTCAATAAGCTCAATGCTAATAGGGACATACAAGCAACAGATGAGGTAATGTATCCCATTATTTTAATACTGCTCAAATGACTATTTCTTTCTTTTCTGCAGGTTTTTTTTGGATATTTTAAGCTGGTCTAATAATTATCTACTGATGGCTCACGTAGCCATTGATAATTTTGTTTCCTTTTCATTTTAATATTTGTGCTATTTTAAATAAATTGAGCCGTTTGGTAGTAGAATGTGTGAAACCATTATGTTCGTACAATTGGACTGCTTCAATTTTATTTTTAGAAAAGTAGAATATGGATCTTGAAAAACACTTCAAAAGTATAATCTGAAATGTCRTCATTTTGCCCAGAAAGGTTGGATCAGATGATTCTTGAATTCCCCTCACAAATTTTTATTCTATGATTCTATCATGCAATCTATTGCAGGAATACTGACCTAAATTGTTTATTTGTAAACAATGTTTAATGTTACTCATAAATGTTAATTGAGTGATGTGTTGGGCTAAAAGTCTACCAGTTATTTCAAATACAATGTATTTCATGTTCTTCCTTCCATAAATCTAGGATTTGGCTAACATTTCAAGGAAAAATTTTATCCAGAGTATGGATTGTTTTCCCTTCAGCAAAAAAATTAAGAATATATGTTCTCTGGCAAATTACACACTGCCAACATAATTTTCTCTGGGATCTGTCCATTAGCTCAAAAGGAAGAATTAGCATTGTCCTCCTACTTGGCAAAAGAAATTAATTAGGATCACAAACTGTGCTGTCACGATTTTTACAGAGCTTCTACAATTATAGCATAAAAAATCAACCACAAACACACCCACACAGAGGTTAAAACAGAATTCATGCAATTTTTTGTCCCAAACCCATTGTTTTGCTCAGCCTATTCATAAAAGCATAGTATGTACTCATTCCATTATTTTGTTAGCTTGTGAACAATATCAGGATATTTTGATCAAAAAGGACAGCAAGCAGAGTGCTGATGATGCAGCTCCCTTCAGACTTCCCATGGGGTGAACATTCAATCTCAACACATGTAAATCCTCAAAAGAGCAACAAACTCATAGTGATGTCTGCAGTTAGGACCCAAAGATGAAGATCCTTTATTTCAGCCAGCAGAAATAACAACAAACTGCTGCCCTCTTAAGCAAAGAGGATGCAGGGAATAAGTCATGAGCCGGCTGAGCATCCTCTTTTGTTAGCCTGCAACAAACACTGTCCTTTACTTCAGGCAGTGCATAGCTCCAGCTCTGTGCATTCCCACAGTTCCCATAGTGATGAGCAGAAACAGCACCTCTGCTAAGGAGAAGACACTTCTGTTTTTGAAAGGTTCTGGTGCTCGTAGTTTAGCTATATTTAAATTAAATAGGCAGTAAAATATTCATGGGTATTTCTCTCAAAAAATAAAGTTATGCATTTAGAAAGAAAATGTTTGCTGGAAGGTCAGTTAAAAAGGAGGATGACAGTTGCAAACATTACAGAAGGAACAAAAAATACAATTTATTGAAGAAATAAAATACATTCTGACAGAGAACTGAAATACAGTATCTGACAGAGATTTAAGTATGGGGTTAAAGAGTACAGTGAAATGGGCTGCAATGTCATCAACTTTGACCCAGTGAAAGCAATTAATGTGATACCAGTGTCAGCTGGGTTTATGACAAAATTTAACCTGTCTGACCCAGAGAGATGAAAATAATGACCAGAATTTCTGAGGTCATAGAATAAATCAAGTCCTTAGTACTCTGTGAGGGACTGTGAAGGTTCAATTCATATCAAAGTCAGAGGAAACTGAGGTCATTTACGGCCAAGCACTCAAAGGTACTTAGGGGCTTAACTTTCCTTCCCCTCCAGCCTCCAGTACTGTGCATGCTTTTCTKTGTCTGATTGCCAATATCATGTGAGTTTAGGTTCTCTACCATTAGCAAGATTTTATTAACATGCAGTAAGCAACAGCTTAGCTACTGTTGAATAGGTACTGAGAGAACTGTACTTGGCTGYTGTTTCATGCATTCATCAAAAAATAAAATGTGAAAAATGACCAATGCACCATGGAAATGTCTTATATTTTTGACTAAGCAGATTCTTTTTACAGCTACAAACACAGTAATGACTAAATTATATCAAAKTTCTGTTCTGAAAAWAWWTTTTTTTTTGGTTTTTAATTTGAAAATAACTGAATATGGGCATTTTTAAAATAACGCATTCATACAGGGACAGTGTTTTCTGTTCTACCATTGCAGTGTAGTGTCTTTCCTTCAACAAAGTCTGTCAAAGAGGAAAGTTAAAACTAGGGAGACCACTGTGTGCTTGGCAGCAAGTGCACTACTAGTGGCACTGTGGAGAATATGTTTCTCTTATTAAAGGAACACAATGCAATTCAGAAGCCCTTTGGCTGAACTTTGGTTTGAAACTTTGCCCAAGTGGCTCACACATTTAAAAGAGCTTTCTGAATATATTCTGCTTCCAGATTTTTTACTACTATTTTCAAATAATTTTATTTCCTTGTCCTTTTGTTTCACTCTCTTTGAAAAGAGTAAAAATAGATTTCACAAGGAAGATTGTGGAGATGATAATTTATTTGCAGTTTATTTTGATACTTTTGGAAATGGAATTTTTTTTCACACTAATTCAATTCTTTCTKTCTATGTACTTTCTACTTGAAATATTCACACACTTCCATGCTTTTGCTGGAAAAATCCCCATTCAGGTCAATGGAGCAAGAGGGGCCAAAATGTAAAGATAACTCCTCAAACCCAGTGGTTTGATTCCTGCAATATATTTAAATTTTTATATATATTTTTAAATATTTAATAATTGGTAAAAAAAAATGTGTCTGTGGACAACCTTAGCAAGAAAACCTGGCAAAAGTCTAACATCCTCATACTTAACCACACACACAAATGAGGTGAAAAAAAGTGAATGAGCAAGACTAGTCTAATTATTTTTCATGTGAAATCAGACCCCTGGTGTACAACATCTGAGATTTCAGTTGTTAAAATAGAACCTTCTATTGAGGACAGTCAGATGTTACCAAATTTCTTTAGAAGCACTGTTTAGCTGGGCTTACAGATGAAACCAAACCAAACGAAAAATAATCCATAACGTGTTTATGTATACACATRCACAACATCTTTGATTGATGAAAGAAAAAGAAACATTTTTGCATTACTGTGCTAAACTTTGAATCAAGCAGGGTATTCACAAGTCAGGTTTTCTTTAGGCCTCCAAGTCAAAGTTTCTCTCAACAATTAACTGAGCTTTGACACACAAGTCTCTTCTTTGTGGATGTCTGAAAATGGTCATGCAATGGACATGCCAAAGTTCTTTTGTTTTAAAAAAGATCTTTTTTAATTTTTACTTTTAGCACTAGAAAGATTTTCACCTGTACTCCTCAGTCCAGGTAAAAATTTCTCAGAGCATTCAGAACTCCAGGATGGAACATTTTCTTTTATTCACTCTGCCTAGACAACTAGTTCACTTTTTCTGTAACTAGCCCTATTGTTTGAAAAAATAAAGTCAGACATCAGGCAGCCATGTTTCTCAATATGTTCTTTCTTTCCTGCTGAAAGATAGAAGAATCTGTATTCACAAAATAGTCAGTGAAAGACCCCTTCAATTGCACCTAATGTTTCTGGGAGGTGATGTTTGAACACTCTCACCACCTCATTAAAACTTCGCGTCAAGAAATTAGTTTGAAAGTAGTAGTTTGTTGTAGTATTCATCTCTCAAATATGTTCTSTTTCATATTCTTCAAGGAATATGTGTTATTTTTAAATTAGGTACAGAAATTTCTCATGGTCCCCTTCTCAGTGTCCCATTCAGTATGGAGTCAAAAGTCAGGAAAGAGGACAGGTATTGTGATAGAGTTCACGGGTGACCGTAAGAGTGTCAACACAGAGAACTTTGAAGTAAGGCAATAAAAGCTCTTAAGATTCTTTGAAGAACATTTATGATCAACATAGAGAAGTTGGATATGTTTTTTAAGTACTCTAAGGCARAAACGAATGCTTTTACAACATTTCAAAGACACTTCTGAATGAATATTCTGATCTGTGCAATAAAAATCATTACCGGCATCTAAAGCTACATTTGTGTGACTATCTATCAAAGTTTAAATTAAATAAAACTGCAATCCGGTAATTTTTTATATTTTTGAATGCATATGGACAAAAATGTGATGTATTTTGCTTCTTTTAATGCTACATTAGCTTACCACAGCTCAGTACCAAGTAAATCTTTTTTCTTTATTTTTCTAAGAAAAAATAGGTGGCATGTCTCATCAGTACACAATACACAATCAGTATTCATCAGAGTACACAGATTAGTTTGTACAAAATAAAGTACTTATTCAGCTGGCAGTAAAGCAAACAAGCTTATAGAAAAGCAGAAAGTAACAAAAATGGTGGGATSCTGATAGTTACAAATGCAAGAAATTGGTGTATTGGTGAAATACAAGAGGTACTTGCTGTTATGGAATCATATAGGCATGGGTTTTTTTACCACTTTTGTAGAAGCAGCATAAACCAAAATTCCAGATTTCACTTTTCTTGATTATTAGTTGTTAKTTCTTCTTTTATTTATTTTTTGACCACATATTTGAGTGGCAATGATTAAGACAATATAGGAATCTGAAGCTGCATTTTGAGATGGATTACAAATGTGACATTATGTCTGTAATTAACTTTATTGTCAACAAGACTCTATAAGTTCTATAAACAGGATATGTGAACAGATCCAATATGCATTCATATAAAGCTAATCACATTTTACACTGAAGATGTATTTCTCAGATTTATTCTTGAAAGTGCATTGCTCCTTCAAAATATTTTATCKTATGAACAAGTAAAATGTTCAATTGCAGACACTATTGAGGATAATTATACCCAAAGCCCCACCCAAAAAAAATATAAATTATTTCATTTCTTTGCCTGCTTTTTATTTTTCTTTATTATATATTGCAATTAGTTTAATTCAGGAGCATAAGAGAGGCTCAGAATATACCAGCTTTTTTAAATGGCACAAGATCTTTTTAGATTTTCTTTCTAAACAAAGGGCTAAACCAAGATTATATAATGAGTTATTGAGAAGAGTAAATCCTGTCAAAGAATATTTTTCTATYTTCAGATTTCTCATAACATATCAAGGAACCAAAGATCTACTGACCATTGCTTTTAGCAATAGTGCTTTTTTACTGATATATTAACCAGTGAAGAAAGGATAATATTGTAAGAAGAAAATGCAGATTTTTATAAAATCTGTGGCATCTTTATCATTGAAATGGAGTAATTCTTCCTTTTCACATAGAGGTTTATTATTCTTCTAAATACATGCACATCTAAGAATGGGAAAAAATGAAAATTGCTGGTTTTGTTAAAATATTGACAAAATGAGGTAATGATACAATATTGTAATTGTASTGCCACAACAATGATCAGCATTATATGTACTATAAAAGCAGAAGTAATTCTTTACATTCTCTCCTTGAAAGCTTTTTTCATAGATCTAATTCTCTCATTGAGAAAGCAGAGGTCTGACTTCTGTCAGGAAATTCAGCTGTAATGTTTCCYTTTTTACATGGTATTTTTTCTGTATTTTGTGTTCAGAGGAGATAACTGCCATCCTTTTCAGAATAGAAGAGTAGGTAGAAATCAATATTTCCAAAAAAGCTTAGGGAACATACTGCTTTTGTGTGTCTTATGGTGTCTTGATACTGCTGAAGAGTTTTTGTTCTCTTCAGTAATCTAGCCAGAGACTTGACCCTATCATTCCTTTAAAATGAGTGACTTCTTTAATTCCTCTTTTCTGAGCACTGCTGTGCTTGAGAGCAAACGTTTTGGGTATATGTGTTGACTCAAAATGTTCCTGAAACTCTGAGCAAAGGAACTGCTTCTTATTGTTTGCTTTGTGACATGTTCAAGGAAAAAGAACTTTAAATTCTTTGCAAATACATAGGATTGAGAAAAAACAATGGACAAAAAGAGTTTCCAAACACTGAACTCCTCTCCTGATTTCTTGCTTAATGGAAGTAAACTGCAACCTACTCAGAGGTATTTCAAAGAGTTCTTCTTCCTCTACTACTGTACTTGGACCCAATTGTGAAATGCTGAAGAAAGGTAAATTCTCACAAGTTGAAAACTGCTGAAATGTAGATGTGCTCCTTCTAGCATCAATTTCTCTTGTCTAGAGGACAATATTTTTTAGCCAACATATTCTCTATGGCTCTGTATTTTGGCATTGTTTTCCACGTCTGTATGGCATYTTAAGAAATTAATTTTTATACTGAAATGTAAAAAACCACAAACCAACAAAAAATAATTAACACCAGCTGCATTCTAACATTAGAAGCTTATCTAAATGTGATTTTTACATTAAAGGTTAAGGTCAATGGTATTGAATCTGGATGCTAAAATATRTATCTAAAAAACTAAGTTAGACTTCTCAAAACTGCCTTTCTGAGTTGATTGAGGGAGGCAAATATTTTGTAACATTACAAAAAAAMCCCTATCTGTCCTTACCTGTCTGTAATTTGAAAAACACATGATCTTTTTCAGTAGGTAGAATTTATGCTGGTTCAGTGTTATACCATTATAAAAAACTATCTTCTCAAATATATTGCTTTTAAATATGTCAGAAACAGACAACTATAGCTTGAAAATTACTACATGTTAACTCTTGCTTTTCTTTTCTGTAGATGCTGTCTTCCTCACTATCAAAAATTCCTAATGCTTAAATGGGATTGTGGAAGTCTTCATAGAGGCAGGGATGTTGAGACACAGCCTTTTTAGAACTCGACATGGGATTTTGTTCTGCTTGTGAACACGTATAGATTTCTTCTTTTATAGTGTGTTTAGTAGTGATAACCCTTTTGCTTGCATATCTTGTATCTTGTATCTATTCAGTGAAAAGCTTATGAACGTCTACTTTCTGTAAATATTGTCCAAGAAACTACCATCATCTATGTAACGCAGTTTTAAAAATCCATAAATGCTGCAAACCCAACATCTTATAAGGTAAAAGAGCTTTGAAATGCATCTGCTTTGGATGAAGCAATGTTTTTTACTTAAKAATTCATTTTCACCAAATATGCTTTTGAAAAAATTTGAACAGATCTTGTCCAATTTTCTACTGAACCCCCCTGAGGGTAGGGATGATGTTACGAGCCATGAGTTCTGGACCCATAGTTTTATGTCTTTGTTCCTTCTGGGGCAAACATTCTCAATGGATCCAGCAGGGTACCTGACCCTAGAGCAGGTGCACCTGGTAGGTCTTCCCAGAGAGTATTTGCTCATAAAGAATTTCTGTAGTTCTGTGGGGCTCAAATGCATAATCATCAGCTTAATGACTGTTACAGCCATCAGAACCAKCATGAGCCTAAATTTCACCCAGAACTTACAGTATCCAAGGAGTTCCTAGTTCACTGAAAAATGACTTCTATCCAACTTAAACTGAAATCAAATTAAAAACCAGGACAAAATAGAGCACACTCTAAACAATGACATTTCCATCAAAGTGAAAAAGTACTTTAGCTAGGGTATTCATAGGAAACAGTGTTCATGATTCCTTTTTTTYTTCCAAGAGTACACTTACCTGACTCAGCAGATTAGTGCTGCTTTGATGTTATTTTTTGTATCTCTTCCTTCGACATGTCACATCAAACTTTATTTAATATGCACTAACGAATAGTTACACTGGATAAATATAGATAAATTTTCTCCCTGGATTTTTCTCTGGTGGTATCATTTTAGATTTAGTTTTCAAAACATTTGTGACTGTTTTTTTCAATGTCCATATAATAAAGATTGTTGTTATTATTACTTCTAATCTATTGCTAGAAAAGTGGAGATTCAGGGAGCTGATGTCAAAGTCATTGGTTTTGGTTTCCTAATATAAAGTATCTAGATGGAATCTGATTTCTTAAAAGTTCCTGCTGTTGGTAGTACACAGAAACAGCACCAAGGATATTGGGGTAGAGAAAATACTGGGCCATCTAGTTAAGTTTTGACTGTCAGCTGATTTTTTTGTATATTATCATAGAACCATAGAAAAAAATTGAATGATTCTTAAGAATCATTGAGTGCAACTCTCTGCTTTTTGCAGGAAAACGATTGTATGAAATGAAATCATACAATCTTGTCCAGATGCTCCTTGAACTCCRACAGGCTTGGYGTAATGATCTCTTCCCTGGGGTGCCTGAGAGCCACAAAGGTGAAGAGCATTTTCCTAGTGTCCAATCTGAGTTTYCCCTCATACAGCTTCATTCCATTTCCTTGATCCTGTCACGGGTCACAAGAGAGAGGAGACCAACAGCCTCCCTTGAGGAAGTTGTTGTCTGAGAAGAGGACACCGGCTGTCAATACAGACTAAGTAGACCCTTGGCTGAAAATGCCTGTTTTCATTGTCTCAACAATTATTATAAAATATTTGGTTTCRTACCATGTTAACCTTCCCTGATAAAACCTTGTAACTGGTGTTCAGGGAAGTCCATCTTCTTCTTTAGAATTTATAAGTCCAACTGAGGATCCAGAAAATTATAACTGAGGTCTCATACCATTGAGTTCTYCTTTTAGTCACAGTTCTCAATTTCTTCTTTTTCCACTGGTTTATGCTATTCTTTCATGGTAATCTGAGTATTTTTTTCTGCTGCTGAGGTCTCAACAAGGTAAAAAACCAGTATGAATTTCATGACTAGCCTGTCTCAATATATGAAGAATTCAAGTTCCTTCTGTTTTGAAAGCAATTTCTTTTTTGGCATATTCTAGAAATGATTGTAAAAATTGATTTATATTTTTCCCTGTATTTTCTTCATTATTACAATGTCAAGAAAAACCACTGTATCTTAAAATAGATGTAATCTATGTAATCTGAACAGAAGCTTTTTTTAACTTTTTGCTTCCAAACCTGCAAGCATAGTTTTTGTGTATAAAAAACATTATAACACTGATTATAATAGAGGGAATTGTTTAGATTTATTGCTGTTAAAGCAGTTTTGTGAGCTATAAGGGCTATCAAAAATGTGTACAGCTGCACATGATTTAGTAATTACCAGTGTCCAAAGCATCTATCTCTGGCAGATGTTTCAGAAGCTCTAATTTTAAATTGCATCAAAAAGAATCTTGCATGTAAGAGAAATTATTTCCCTAACTTCTACAGTTTTAAAAGTTTTGGGGTTTTTTCAAAAAAAATGTTTAAATAAGCAAAACTCTCTTCTGTCAATAGGAAAATGAAGTAAGATAATATGTTTGTGTCAATCTATGTTTGTGCCTTCCTTAAATAAATGAAAGAAATTCTATGCGTTGAAGTTGATGTGTCTATCCTTAAAAACTATAAGGTAATTCTAAGTTTTACTCTCTCTAAAGTGTGCAAAAATTTGTGAACAATTCAGGCAAACTCCAGACCCAAGAAATAATTTCAAACTATCTTCTAGAAACTGTGTACAAGACTCATGCACTGGGACCTTTATGCAAAAAATGAATGAAAAATAAAATATTTCTGCTGCAACTTGAATTTTACAGTGGTACTAATGCAAAGCTTCCCATTGCATAAGCTGTTAAAAATCAGTGCAGGATGGTTTGGCATTCTGACATGGACAATTCAGATTATTGTGTTAATTATGCTGATGTATCTTTTCATTACTGTCATTCATGGACCAAAGTGAAAATTTGCAATAATACTGCTTGAACAGGGAGCAGGTGAGGCAGGTGGTTTACTGGTTTGTTTGGTAGGGTTTTTTTGTTTACTTGCTTGTGGGTTCTTTGGCTGTGAATTGCTGATGATTTTCCTGAAGGTGTCAAAAAGAGCAGAAATATTCTCTTCCCTAATTAATTGCATTTTATTCCAGTGTCATGAGGTAACTTCCATCCATCATGTGTTCTTTCCTACTAATTTTGTCGTTGCAGTTTGTTGGGTTAAATCCAKCTAAATTAACAATGTTAAACAAGGTTCATCTAGGCAATTATACTGTACTACTACCAGAAACAAATTTAAAAAAAGCTTTTATGCTTCAGTAAGTCTTTGGAGTTGTCTGGAATTTCTGCTAAAGTAGCTACAGCACAATGTAGCATTTTAATATATTTTAGGGCACAAATTTTGAAGGTGATTGTGAACAGTAAAATAATTTACTTTATTTTTAGATTTTTTGACATTTGTAGTATTTTATGGCTCTAGTTAAGTAATTAAAATGTAGGACATATGAGCATAGAAGTAAAGCATTTTCAGGTCAGAAAAAATGGAAGGAAATTACGGCAATTTTTTGATGCAATTGAATTTTCAAATTTTTGACCTAGCTTCCCTCTGAATATTAATTTCTGAGAAAGAAAAATACAAGAAAAACAGAAAAGTACTCCTTCCAAAAGGATTTAAGAATGCCTTTTCCCTATGATCCACTAGTAATGGAAAACTTTTACCCTAGCTCTAGATTGCATCTTTTTGAGGACAACCTTTAAATCAAAGAACTGGGGTAAAGCATATGAGCAGTTTACCTAAAAATATTATATTGAAYGTAATCCATTTCATTTTTTCAAAAACTTGCAATTTATTAATATTCTTATCTAAAATGGAATTTCTGACCCCATTAACATGGCACTCAGATAATTTGCATTAAACTGTCACTAKACATTTTATTATTAGTTATTGTAAATTTAACATGTAATATGGTGTGTAAATCAGGTTTATTTTCTAGCACATTAGGCTGCCAAAAGGAAAAAAAAGCAAAAACCCCTGTATAACCCCTTAAAGAATCATTATTGTCTAGCTGTCTGCTTGCAAAGCCAATCAAATTAACACTTAAAGTATTTGGTCGCTTTTATATTTATTCCGGTTGATATGTAACAAAATTAATCATGTCCCAAAACTAAAATATATGTTACTGCACATAGTCTGTTCCATAAAAACATTACAATTAAGATATAACACATTTAATTTACATGAAAATCAAACAGAAATAATGTAATTAAAAATATGTGAATTCCACTGGGATTAACTGAGCCCCATTTACAATTCAGAACAGGGAATTTTATAAAACATATGTTGTGGTTTAGGAATGGTGTTTCACAATTTAGTGTTCCCACTTTAACACTCCAAACCATGAGCCCTMTGTTAATTGCTCCATTTCCCCATTCCCCGTCCCTTGTGGTAAGATGGAGAAGAAAATTGGAGGCACAAAAGATAAAGATCACAGGCTGAGATAAGAACAATTTACTGGAAACAGTAAATGAAATAAGAAAAGGAATGGTAGCAGTAACGGTATTAATAACAGTGTGTACAAGAAAAGAGGCAAACGATTCACACACAATTGCTCATCATGTGGAGTCTGACATTGCCCCCAAGCAGAAAGGACCTCTTCTGTGAGGTGTGAAATGGTCTAAATAATCTCCAGGCCCTGGTCATGACCATTCGGAATACTGCAAAAATTAACCCTATCAGGTTGGGAACCAGGACAACATATGAAATAGAAACAACTCATACCTTTAGCAGACTGTTTATGGCTTGCCGGTGAAAATTTTCTCTTTTACTTCTGCCTCCTTAGCTTCCATCCTGAATTTGCACTTCTATTATGCTGTCTTTCACTATGGGGATTGAAYGAGATAGAGAAAAATTTAATGGACTCTGCATAACTAGCACCAGCCATCAGAACCGGAGTGGATAACAAATTGCAATCCTTTGGCTTCAGTAAAAGCTATTTGCAGAGCCACAGAAACCCGAGGCTAACCTTACTAAAGAATATCTGCTTCATCTTTATTTTCTYCCATGAGTTGCTGAGCTTCTTTAAGGACCATGATGTCCTTGGTTATGACCTTTATAGTGGAGGCGACTCTCCAGAGAAAAGGTGGTAAATAGAATTCTCTAAATTGTCAACTGGCAATCTATGGATCTTGCTTTAAAAATACAGAATATGAAGAAAGAAATATTGCATGAAAAATCCTAAAGAATTTATGCCRTTTTCTATTATAATATGTAAATAAGAATAAATATTTAAGTAAGTATATTAAGATATTTAAGTAAAGATGCCATCTAAATTTCAAGGAAAATTGGAAGATAATTTTTTGCATAGACTCTCTCGTAGGTCTTTGAAATTCTAGAAATTATATAATTTAAATTCTGCTTTCACACTCCATTTCTACAGAAGCTTAAGTTCCTTTTGCACTTATTTTGGTGTGCATTATAGGGAATTTAGTATTCTCTCTTATCCTTTACAGCTTTCATTCTTTCTCAGATCCAGCRATTTTTCATTTGATATCTATCTCTCTACATATTCTGCTCTAATTTGAAGGTTTGACTTCAGAATATTCAACATCTCAGAGGAAAAAAAGAAAAAACAGAAAACACAACAAAACCCAGCCAGCCTCCCCAACAAAATTCCAGAGATTTTTCTGKTTTTATATGAAATTAATATATCTGTAAGACATGGACATGTTGTTAAACATTCCTTATGTCATATTTCCACAGAAATTTTATCTAGCCTGAATGGTTGTGACTGCAGCTTGCTTAAGGAATGACGGTATGTCAAGCACTGTTCAAGACACATTACATGTATGTACCCCGTTCCACAAACTCACCGATATTTTGCTGAGTTTCTGACTTACAAGAACGCCTGAGAAATTTTCTAAGTTTACTGGTGAAAACTGAACATACCTTTTGCTAAAACCAATTTTAACAGTTGCATCAAGCAGGCTGCAATACAGATAACAATGCCTGGTTACAGCAGCTACAGTGGTGTGAACTYTATAGCACTCCCATGCAATTGTATGAACATCTGCTTTTATTGCTCTCCTACTTCTCTGCTTTTCAAAATGTGAACAGTATTTTCCTATTATGTTCTGTACTAAGCAAAGCCATCAATTTTAAGCATCTTTCACATGCACTGCAGAATGAAATAATTTTCTTTTCTCATCAAACAATCTGTATAATTAGAGTACTTTTAGCTATCTGCATCAAACAATTAGCGTATTAATTGCTGAGGGTTGGACTATACTAGTGAGCATGTAAGCAAAATTTTATAAATGTGATTACATTGTTGCAAGAGTAATGAACAGGAATGGCATTTCTATGGACAATGAATCTTTTTCTCCAGAACTCAACAAGATTTTCATTATAGATAGTCAGTTGTTTATCCTCATGGGATATTTCCCTTTCCTATATCTCAGCTTCCTCTTTAGATTTGAAAGGYCTAATTCTGACCTGGCTTATTTGGATTTTATGCTAAAGGAAATAAATTGATTTTTTAAAAGTTGATCTAAGAAAGAAACCAGAACTGGTAGCTTACTGTTGCCCAGAGTGTTTTGTGCAACTTCTGAGAGTTCACTGAAAGCTAGTCCCTTGTCTTGCAGATTCTTAACAAATAAGTATGCAATGCACAGCAGCAAGGTTCCCATGTTTGTTGACAGATACTTAGCATATTATTCTAGTCACTAGGAACCCATCRAAAGCGTGCATGCTTTTGTATATGTTATATATGTTTAACCAACATGACCTGTTGGTTAAACTGAGAGGTCTGTAATTTGCTTCAAGATAGCTCTTCTAGATTCCCCTTGCAAGCTTAACGACTCTATCACCATCCAAAAGTATCAATTGGGCAGTCTCACCTGTGATAGGTCAGGCACACAAGAAAATATTCTTGAAACAACGGCCTTTGATCACCATGCTGATATTCAGAACATAATAGAATGGCCTGGTTTGGAAGGAACCATGAAGATCACCTAGTTCAAGCCCCCTGCTGTGCACAGGGATATCTTTAACTGGTTTGGGTTACTCAGAGCTCCATCCAGCCTGGCCTTGAACACTTCCAGGGCTGGGTCACCCACACCTTGTCTGAGCAACCTGTTCCAGTGCCTCACCAGCCTCACAGTAAAGAATTTCTTCCTAATCAAAGATAAACCTTCTCTCTTTCAGTTTGAAGCCAGTACCYCTTGCCCTGTCACTAAATGCCCTTGTAMAAAGTCTCTCTCCATCTTGTATCCCTCTTYAGGTGCTAGAAGTCACAGTTTGGTGACCCCAAAACCTTCTCTTTTCCAGGCTGAACAATCTCAATTCTCTCAGTCTTTCCTCTTATGAGAGGTGCTCTATCACTCTAATTGCCTTGGTGACCTCCTCTGGGCTTGTTTCAACAGGTCAATATCCCTCCTCTGTTGGGGACCCTAAATCTGGATACAGAACAGCAGCTGGGATCTCACCAGAGTGGAGCAAAGAACTCCCTCCCTGGCCCTGCTGGCCATGCTGCTTTGGATGCAGCCCAGGACACTTTTGGCTTTCTAGGCTGCAAGTTCACACGGCTGGGTCATGTCCAGCCTCTCATCCAACAAGACACCCAAGTCCTTCTCAGCAGAGCTGTTTTCAATCTGTTATCCCCAGCCTGTATTGATACCAGGAGTAGCCCCAACTCAGGTGCAGCACCTGACATTTGGTCTTATCAATCCTCATGAGATTCCCATACTCCCACTTCTTGATATTGTCCAGGTCCCTCTGGCATCCTGTCCTTCAGGATGGCACCCTGACCTTTGGGTGTGTAAACTGCAGCACTCAGCTTGGTGTGATCCACACATTTGCTGAGGGTGCACTCAATGCCTTTCTCTTTAATGAAGATATTAAATAACACTGGCGGCATTAAAGATCCCTGAGGGCCACCACTTGTCACTGATGCCCATTGTGACCCTAAACCATTGACTGCTAACATAATTTGGGTTTCTTTTAAGGAGAAATGCCCAACTACTCTACAGTACTACTGTGACTTTCTCATGAACAGGAGCAAATATATCTGTCTTTATAGTGTCTGTTTTCTCTGTATATACTTTTTATCTTTAAAAATTAAGTTATCTTTTTCAATTTTAAAAATGGAACCCATTAAGCATGCTAGTATTTGTATATGGCTTCCTGAGTGAAGGACTGGTGAAGTGGAGCTCTTAGCMCAGTGGAGAGGAACTTTGCAAGAGACAGTATCAGGAAGGAGAATTTAAAGGGTACTCTACTTTAGATGCCCAAAGAAAATAATCCAATCTTACATAGTGGTATTATAAAAATAGTATCTTAGCTAAATTTAAAAAGAGACTGATATGCTACTGTTCAGGAGGCTCAGCAAAGTTCTTTAGAGATCAATAACAGCTGGACATGATTTAAACATTTTGATGAAATACTAAAAAATTACTGTCTGTAGAACAGTCAAGGTAAACCTGTTCTTTACCTGTTCTACAAAGCAGAACTAAGCACAAGGTTATTTCTTGACAACTGACGACTTCTAATAGAAAAAACTTATTTAGGAAACTTCCTGTTTGTTTTTAACTTGCTTTGAAATTGGCCTCTGAACAGAGAGTAGGAGGACACAATCACAAGATTAGATTTTCTTTAAGAATCTTAATGAAAAGTATTATAATTCTGTAAGAAAGAATAGAAACTGAAAGTGAGAAAAAGCAAATCAATATTCTCAGGAAACTTTCATCACTTTTACATTTTTCAACCATCTGTAATTTTTAATCTCTATATTAATACTTTACAGGCAAATGAAAAGCCTGGGGTCTTCTTAGACTGTGAAAAAAAATAAAAATCAAATTTACAGGGATACCAGGCATTAAAATATCTCCCTGAGGTACCTTATTCTTTAATTGAATGTGGTTCACATGATTCATTACCAATAGAGAGTAATATTTAACATTTTATGTGTTACTCAGTCATTACAAACAAGATAGAAATTTATGCACATAGTAATCCTATGTATGCAGTTTATAGTTTTCTGTTTGTGTGTACTTCATTCTTCTGAAGAATCTATGTGATAAAAACCTCTAAAACACACTAAGAATAATTTGTGAGTTCTTCCATGAAGCTTTGAGAAGAACAAGCTAGTATTTTCTGTCATATTCACTCTTATGGTTGAAAATATTCCCACCCACCCTAATACAGACAGAACCACGTGCTTTTAAGAAAACTGCATTTATCTGAAATTTAGAAAAAGTTAGATTTTAAAATATGCATTAGAACTTCATTTCATGATACATAGTATTTTTAACTTAATTGTGCTCTTCATAATAGCATTTTATAGTCATCATGACTATAGAAGTTTAATACTTGGGGCACATTCTATAGCTTTTTAAAGTATTTGTTGGTATACCTTAACATATTCCTTTGTGTACTTACTTGGTTAGATTTTACGATCTTTTATCCTGTAGGTAAAGGAATTTTTTTTTTCATTAATTGCATAGCATAAATTTTTTGTTTAATATAATATTTCCCATTAATCTCTTAATGTTAATTATGTCATAATGTTTAATATTTTTGTATCTGGTTTCTTTTTTTAGAATTGTATTGGAAAATAAGTTGAGATGCTTTATACTTAAGAAAACCTTCCCATCCATGAAAATGTGTTTTTCTTCAAAGTATAAAAAATGTGTGGGCCTTTCTTGGTTTTGTTTCTTTTTTCAACAGGATTTACTATGCAAAAACCACAGCCATAATGGCACATAATGGTTTAGTAAAAGCACTGCAATTTATCACAATAGAATTCTGTGTCTTATGCAAGCAAAATCTAATTTCTGCAGAGTTAAGAAATGAGTACYCTCTCCTGTATTTTATTATTACCTCTGATTCTGTTTAAGGAAAGCTAAATTGCTGTTATGAAAAGCAGGACTTGGTAAGTCTCATGACAGTAAAAGRGTKAATGCTAYATTGATTCTAAATCTTCCTCTCTCYWCTACTTCTTCACAAGAAATCTTTCGAGACTCTTGACTTTGCATTGTGTCACAGAAGCTTCCCAGTACAATTCCGTACCCCTAGACACTGCAAGAGATTGTAATAAGGTAGATTTACCTGCCTAAACTGTCTGCAGACAACACACACAAGATAAATAGCAAGATAAATAGCTTCTTTATGGAGAATGGATGGATGCAATCAGGGGATAAACATTTAGGCCAACCATATCTAGAGGTCTGCAGTTAAATTTGGATACAGGATGTCAAATATTTCATCTAATGCCATCACACAACAATTTTTTTGTCCTTGCCAAACTAGACTTCGTGTAACTTTATTGTACTGTCCAAATTGCATGAGATCTTAAGACCTCTTGATGGAATTTATTCATGCTCTTGTTAACAATTTGAGTCCTAGGAGATGATTTAAGAAAAAAAAAAAAGCGAGGATAAGAGATTCCCATTCTAGATGCCAAAAAAGCAACCCAATTGTACAATTGTAAAGGAAAGCTCATGGAAAATAAATCTATTGGGATCTTACATATAATACCAGGCTAGATTACTTTCCAGTTTATTCAGAAGCTAGAGAAAAGGACAGGATGGTGAGGAGCTCCTTTTCAAAGGTAAATCAATAAATTCAGATGCCTCTCAGAAGYGTCTGAAACATTATTTGATGGACAAAGAAACTAAATAAATTTATGGACACCTTTTGAACTTACTGCACTTCYCGTTTCTTTCTTCTGTAACACACTTAGAAGGCCAACAATTGGCAATGAAAACAGAAAACATCTGAGTGACTACAAAGATAGATGAAACTATAAATACATGGTTCCTCAAATATGTAGAAAAAAACTATTTCTAATGCTTTTTCAATACTCTTCTGGTAGGAAAAAAAAAAAAAAAAAAAAAGGAAGAAAAGAAATTCCCCAAAGAAAGGAATTTTTTGAAGCAGGTAGAGTTTGGTGTTTTAAACTTTTTCAAGATGCAATCAGTGAATTCAGTGAGATGGAATGAATTAATTCTGCTGTTAGGAAGTGAGAGGACAAAATGTTGGCATAGAGAATTATATATAAAACTATCAAAAGGGATGATTTTTTTCAAGTATGCTAGAAATAGTGTGAAGAAAAAGTAACAAAGAAAAATATATTTATTTCTCTGGCACATTTTTTAATAAATATTTCTATTCTGTCTTTTCACATTTACAAGGAGTCAGCCCTAAGAAAATATATGGAGCCCATATGAAGAAATTTGTACTACAAAAAGTGTATACATGCTAGATGGTCATTCGTGAAGCTTCTTTGGACAAAATAATGGCAAAATTTTCAGAACAAACTGAAAAAAAATCTTAGTTAAAGCCCTTATTTAAGGTCTTTAAGAAAGTAAGTCAGTCCTTTTTCAATATATGTAGATGCTTCTGAGATTTTTTCCAACCACCCAGAGAATTATTTTTYCACTGCTCTGTATGTCACATTCAGAAATTCCTAACTACTTTTAATACAACATTTAATTTTATTTTTGCAATGTATACACTACTTGGAGATTAATTTAAGTTTTTAGAATTCTAGACAATTAAAGTCGGAAAAGACTCCTGGAAGGCATACAAAYAAATCCCTGTCATAACATGACGCTTCCATCAATGAAGTTCTTAGAGTACAGTCTAGTCAAGTTTGCTCTTGCACCCTCTTTCTGGGCAGCTGTTTCAGTTTCTGACCATCCTGACTCCATACTTTTCATTCTAATATTTCTTTCTTTCTAAGAATTTTCCTTGTTGAAATTGTTGTCTGTTGGCTTTTGCCCTGTCACAAGAGGGCCAAGATGAAAGAACTGCAAAAATACAATCTATTAAATCTGCAGCTGTTTWTCACACAAGTAGAGCTAGAAGTGTYATTATTTGTCTAAAGTTTTAGTCTTTATCACAGCTAACAGCTATTCTAAAATCACAGCTTTGTTGATATTTAAATAAGATAAAAGTTAATAATGAGAGAATTTCATCGCTTCCTGGAGGTGCATCTCTGTCTTTCTCTTCAGTAGATGTAGATACCAAGAGATGATTCCATAATTTTCTCCTCTTGAATCTGAACACATCCAGTTCTTTTGCCCTCTCCTGCCATGTCATAGGGTTGTGCATGTGCACTAATTATGTTTGTCAGCCTTTGCTGGCCTTACATCAGTGTGTCAATGTCTCTCTTGTAAAGGCAAATCTCCATTTTTCCCTGCACTTGACATGCACCAAGTGCAGCCAATGGAAGAGAAAAGAAAACAGCCTAGCTGTCAGAGATTCAAAAATAGGCATAGAAATAAAAGAAAAGAAAACAAAAAATTAATTCAGCGTGCTAAACACAGAGGCTCCAAARGGATTCTGGCAGTCACTGTATGCCTTTAATCACAGGTTCCTTGCAGTGACTTACTCCACAGAACAAAATTTTGTAATCCAGTTTGGTCTTAATTGTGGTTTCACTAATATGGGTGTGCACTTTTCTGTTGGGTATTATTTACTCACTAACTTTTATTTGGTGAGCTTTATTTTCTCACTGTTAATTTTAATGTAAATTGAACGCCAGCAGAGCTGTCACTATAATTAGAAGAGTTAGCTATAACAATAAATAGAACTTTATACAAATACAGAATTGTAGATTTGCTTGTGTGATAGRTAACTGAAGGTTTAATACAGTGGCTGCAATTTGCAGTTCTTCCAGTTTTTACCCTTGCAGTCTTTTTTGAAGTTTCATATAGTCCAAAATAAACTGGAAATTGAAATTCATGGCATATCTTTTTGACAGTGTACTTCCATGTCAGAGATTCTTGCAGCAGCTTGTAGCAAGCTGGTACAGCTGCATCACAGGAGACTTAAGCTGTGACACAARTGAAAATAGGGTCATGTCCCTGTTTTAAGCCAAACGAGGGGCTGGACTTGAAGGATGAATTTTGGTAGGAGACTAACAATTTTGGACTAACAATTTTCATTCTCTGCACAGCAGTATAGATTTATTTTTTTTTTTTTTATATCTAGCCTGTAGCTCTGATATCTGGGAAACAAAAGTCACACCTAACCTTCCTAGTAAATCTACACCTGGGCTAGGTGCTGTGTCTGGGCAGCCTCAAGCAAAGATACAGTGACACCACTTAGTGTGTCACTTAGGCAGGTATTTTCCTATAATTGTAGACAAACGTGGGAATGTTTGCACTTTGTTATATCACTGAATATGTGTTATTCCAGCCACTTGAGAATTTTCTCCTAATTTCATTGCTATTTCCTAATCTAATGTTACTAAATGAAAATTCAACTGAAAAATCAGAATTTTAGAAAATGATAAATGGCTTGAAGATTCTGTCTTTGAAACAGTCYAATAAGATCTGATTTTCAGAGGCAGCATGCCTTTAGTTAAGTGTATTCAAAATCACTAAAAACTAAGAAGGTTAAAGTCTTTCCTCAGAAGCAGTCCCATCACTAAAAATTGAGTGTCCCCCCATACATAAGATTCGCATTTCTCATATTTGTCCTATGTTCATTCTCTTAATAGTTGCTAATTTGGTTCATATTTTTAATCTATTTATTGTAAGCAAGTAAGACTTTATCTGAAATTACGAGTTCTTTAGACTGCTTCTGAAAAAAGGACCCTTTGGTGAAATATTGACAGAGTCTCCAAGAAATCCTAATTTCTCTTATTCTACTAATACACTTAGGAACATAAAGAGAATTGGCTTTATCGGTCCCAGTGCAGGMAAATAAGTTATGAGGACACTGAAAGTGTCTGCAAGATTGTAAAATAGGAAGASGAAAAGAGAAGTATGTGAACAATGCCTTGCAAATACAGACTTATGGAAAGTCTTCAGCACAGTGTTTATTTTTAACTTGACACTGAGCAGTGCAGTTGAGTAACAAAATTTAATTTCAGTWGAGGAGCAGAACTCTCCACATCTTAGCATTATTTTCATTTGGATGAACAAGTGAGATATGAGTAAGAATTATATTAGCTCCTTATTTTGAGAAATTAATTTCTGAAGAACTTAATATTTTTGACTGTGCTTTGTCTGTTTTATCTTAATATTTGCTTACAATTTTAATTTTTGTTGATTTGTGTTACAGAACTCCTGTTAGTTGTTCTATGAAGTGCAAATTGTTTCATCAAGCTGTGAGTGGTTGTGTAACTAACCTACCAGAACAACAACAAAAGAAAATAGTGAGAGAGGAGTAATGCTGACTTGGCTTCTAGTAGGCATATTTTAAATTAAATTGAGCTGTAGAACACTAGATTGAAAAGTTTAAGATGAGTTTGACTCACTTTCTTGTCTTTGGATGAAATAAAATATGYTCAAAATATTTTAGCACTAGCAAAGTGTCTGAAGAATTTAACTAAGGATTTAATGAACTAAATTGTGCATTTTAAGTCCATTAATCTTCTGCAATATGATAGTGCTGAGTTTACAAAGATCTTTACTAAGGAGAAATAACTGCTTTAAAGAAATACTTTATATCCATATGAGGGATCCTTCTGATTTCATACAGAAGTTCATGTTATCCAGATGGAACAAAATATTAGAACAAATTATGGCCTGATTTTTTTCAAATTTTTTTTTTGTAATCAGAGGATATGATTTGTGATAACTTTTTGTATTAGAAGGAATGGTTTATTTTAGCTTTTATGCAACTGCTTAGAAAATAAAATTACTCAAGCTTTGTCTAGAAATGGATTTCCTATTCATCTTTTTGTCCATGGTTTTARAGAGAAGACAGCTATTATTTCAGAAAATCATACTTATCCTTAATGAAAATTACAATGAAGTTAGAGAGGTAGCTGTCATGAGTTTTGCAACAAAAAGAAGATAGTGTTTTTTTCTAAGTGAAATTTTGTGGGATATAGGGTAGAAACTGATATTTCAAAGTAATTGATATAGGAAAACATGCTTTTCTTATTAGAACAGAGTTTTCATTTGGTTTGGCTTTTGTATAAAATCATCTTTAATTGATGAATTGCTTGTTAGAAAATAACTGTATCCATTCTTTTCATTTAGGCTCAACTAATTCAAGTGAGTGCTCTCTGTAGAGATTAGTGTAGTTTTTTTTGTGTGTAAAAGATACACGTGCATTTAGAGACAGCAGGCCAACACAGCATTTAAATTTATGTTTTAAAAATTTGAGTTTTAAATATGTACTCCAGATCAGAGCTTATGTGGGTAAATGCAGTCTGCTTTATTACTGCTATGGCATACTTATAGCCACCTGGAGTCCCAGCTGGAAAAGTTGTCACACAGCATAATTCAGAATGCCTCTGGTGGAAAGATTATTATTTGTTGTTCTATTGCATAGACTTTTAGGCTCTTTTATTAAAACTAACATAATAAGAGAATATGTTTCTGAAGAAGATATCTTTGGTATGAAAAGAAAAGCATAAACCTATTCAAAATTTGAAAAAAAAAATATTTTGGTTCTGTTTAAAGGTTTAAAACATTTTTATTAGCTTAAGTGCTTTGAAATTTCCATAAAAATTTCATGTTATATTGTGTCTGGTAAGTTTAATGTCCTGGTTACTCCTTCTCCAGTTGTACCTTCATTTTGCTGAATGGAAATTGATCAAATAAATAGTTTAATGAAGAAATTACTGAAAAAAAAGAATGATATGTCACCTAATAATAGATCCCCTCCTTATATTTAAATATTACTAAAGTTTGATAGGTATTAAAACCAGTCGAATGCTATAGGCATACATTTTTTAAAGGCAAGAGCTCACTATTATTTCTAAACAAAATTGTATCATCCTACCAAAGGATTTCATTCCTTTTGCTAATGCTGTGGAATGACAGCCAATTTTAACCTCCCTGTAGAACTCTCTCTGACAAATCCATTAGAATCACTGCTGTGATGCTTTTAAAGGTGTATTTCTAGCCAACCAATCACTCTGTACCTTCAGATGGAAATTATCAGAACGATTTGATTTGAACATGGTCTCTCCCCAGCTGATGCTRCCTGTCAGAGCTGCTGGACAAGCAAGTACTCTCAGCTTAATGACTGCAGCCGTGGTCCACCTCAACAGCAGCACCTGCCTCACCTGAGACTGTGTCTGTGTTGAACTAAGTAAGGGAATGAACACTGAGTAACTAAAAAAACCTGWGCCCAACTGGCAAAATTTTTATTTTTGCATACAGCTCATGCTGTTTTGCTTCTTAGATATAGAAGTGAAAATAAAATTTTCTATGAAAGTAAAGCATCATGGTGGCTTAGGAAAGGTCCTGAGGTCTGAAAAAAACCCAAAAATCACTCTGATCTTCAAAGACAAGAAGGAAACTGCAGCAAATTATGTGCTGGCGRATTTCACTGTCATTCCTGGGAAGGTGGTAGAACAGGGCTGCAGATGAAATCAAGGGTTCTGCTTCTTGCAGACATCCATAATGAAAGCAGCCCCAGATCACCTGGCACCAAGCTTCAAGCCTTGGCAGGGTCCTGCTTCCACAGCTGCACTGCATGGCCTTTGCCCTGTGGGCCCAGATGATGACTCTCCTCCCTGAGAGTCGTTCTCTCTCCTTTTACTTCCCCACACCCATCTTCCCTGTGGACT
This sequence comes from Sporophila hypoxantha, assembly GCA_002167245.1. NCBI lineage: Eukaryota > Metazoa > Chordata > Aves > Passeriformes > Thraupidae > Sporophila > Sporophila hypoxantha. The sequence continues at coordinate 2,128,506 of NDFG01000959.1, forward strand.
CCACACCACCTGCCTCTGTGGAGATAAATTTGCCAGCTTCATCTTCTGCTTAATCTTTTCCATCCTGCTGTCATGGGAAGGAGTTGGAGCATGGGATTAGAACATTTCTCCTRTTCCCCTGAGGGCATGCCAGGAAACTGTGTCCTGTGCTGAGCACACACAGAGCAGCATGAGCCCCARGCAGAAACCTCAGCTCCAAAAAGGCCATGTTTGACATCTCATCCAAAAGAAAAAGGGTGAGGTCCTTGGGAAGGTTACAAAATCCAGAAGAGAATCCCACTGGGACTTTCTTGATCTGGTCCTCKGGTCACAAAATGGTCAGTGAGGGCTGGCCCTTGCCTCTCCCAAGCTCCTTGTGGCATCCAGCACTTCTGCAGTATCCTGGCAGTACCAGCCCTACTCTCAGAGACCCCAGAAAACACAAGGCATAGGAGCAGCAAGGATGGTTCTCAACCCTACTGATTTTAAACTGATCTTAAAAAGATTTTTGGTCTCGGATCAATGGATTGATTTATGTTTGTAGATGCTTTCTTCCAACCAAACATTAACCTCTTGCATCTCTACAGTGTATTAAAAAATTATTTTCTGTGGCCTGTTTCRAGAATTGCAATTTTTTTAGAGGGACTAACACAGAAATAAGAGGGRTAAACTGATTTCAAGTTAATATCTTAAAATCCAGTACAAATTAAAGGAAAGCACCTTAAGGGTATAGAATGGCAAATATKTACCAAGCAGCCTTGAATTCTTTTAGTAATGCCTTTAATGTTGCAACTATCTATMAGTTTAGTCAAAAATCACACAGATATTTTATTTACAACAAGAGAGGCATTTAGGTGAAAATAAATRAAACTTCAAGAAGTAAAGAGTCCTTAAGAGACAACAGCATCACTTTAGGCTTCACATAAAATTCTTTCTAAATTCTGCTTCTCTAGCTGATCATCTCTGATTCTTTAAGCATAGATCCAATGATAGAATGGTTAGTAACTATTCATCTTCACAGAGGTAGGTTAAAAATACCAAAYGTGTAGTAGATGTATCAGCTCAATGGTGTCACTCTGACCTCGTACATTCACTCAATTTATGTTCCATATTATTTTGAAAGGACAGATGGCACTGCAAGTGAGCTGCATTCTTGTGTTTATAACCTTCASTGCTAGTGTCCTGGTTCAGAAGAAGACTTCTGTGGTGTATACCATTCAGTTGTGACAGGYCCTAAGTAGCACTCATAACTAAGCTGTCATGCAATATTTAGTGTCAGGGTGGGAGAGAAAATGACTTGGTGGGAGTGTTAGTTCCAAACACTTTGCTAAAGAAGATTGCTACAGTCCATTAGCTGCAAGCAGCTGAGCAGATGAAGAAAGCCCTGCACAGTCACATATTAACTCTATGTAGCTATATATTACATAGCATGTGAATAGTTGTATTACTGATAAAAGATTATAGGCTAAGTGGAAATGAAATAGCAAATCTCTTTTAGATGCACAGATGGTTTTATATGCTTTATATTTATGGAGCTCTAGTATTTGATGTGCTTCTATATTAAGATGATTAAGGATGCATTTTTAAATGTGATTTTGCATCTAAGTTGGGTGAAATTTTAGCACTGATCACCAGAATTTCAGAAAGTATAATTTCTTACTTCTACTTTSAGTTCTAAGCAACCTGAGTGATCCAGGTACTGCAAGAGAAGTGTAAACTTCAATGAGTAAACACAGCATGAGGAACGTTTAGCCAAAAGCCATAACAAAGTAATTGCAAACAACCTACAGGTCACAGTTAACTTATCAAACGGGTTAGCATTTATTTAAAGCTAGAAAAAAATGGTTCTGATGAATTGGGACTGATTTGCAAAAAGTCAGATAAATTAGCTGGTTTATTTTGTAGTGAGCCATGCAACTACTAGGTGAAAGTCTGCAACAGGATTTTTCCTTCTTTTGTAATGGGTATACATCCTACCTTTGCCTCCTAACTAGCAGAAGTGAGCAGATAGGTAAGCCTGACTGTGTGGAATAATGAGATGTCCTTTTATTKCAACCAATTACATTATTAACTACCTGAGGTAAAAGCTTTTAATGATACTAATCCCTATGTTTCACAGCAGTTAAAGTCTGTAAGGTGAAAACAAAATCTATKTAGATTTTCTGACTTTTCTGATAACTACATATCACAGGAAAAATGGGATTTTCCTTCATGTTAATCAAATTAGCACAAAAGTACATTTCTACTCATTTTGTACATGTATATTTAAAGAAATTTGGATGAAAGGGATTTTTGGCRTGTTGTATTTTCAGCTCTGTCTTCCACAAGTTTGATGCTAACSTGCTGTAACATCTTGACTAGGTATGTGTCCTTCTAGCAGTCTTTCAAGATCACATAGTCTTTAATACATACAGTGAAGAATGAAATTCTSAAATCTTGAAGAGGTATAGATCATTATATATTTCTAATCAGAATGTTTACTTGTTAATTTTGAAACATTATTAAACTATATATGCAGGGAAAAAAATGGCTAGCTGCAAAATTAACATGATTCTAAAAATACCTACATGGTGTGGGTTTTCATCCCAAGCCCCTGAATATTTCTGCCTTAGAGGTGTTTGTTTTAAAGACAAAAACATTAAAGTGACTTGAGTTCTATTTTTTTCATTTGTTTAATCAGTTCTATATATGCACTAATACTAATTTCAATCACAAGTGCTTAGTACTGAATAGATATGAATACATATTTATGAGGTCAGTGATAGGACAAAGGGACACAAAAAATGCAGCAGTCACACATATATGATATATTATGGTTTTCTAGGTGTAAAGTGAACATATATTTTAGAAATAAATTTTTTACTTCATGTTATTAACTACTGATTTTAAAGGATTGGAGAAAGCACATTAGAAATAAAGTCAATTTTGCATGGACTTATTTCAGTCAAAGCTGGTATAGATGTATCCTCTCTATTCTTATGGAATTAGACACTAAATCTTTTCTTAGGATAGGGATCTTCAAAAACCGTAAATCAGTTGCCAGACCCCAAAATTCCTGAGTTGCTTGTGGCTGTGAGAAGAGGAAAGGATTAACAGGACAGTAAATYCTGGCTTAGTGAACCTAAGTTAAAACTGTTATTTATTTTTGTCTTAACTATTGCTTAAATTACTGTAATATAAATAGGAGAAAAATGTGGTCCTTCATTCTTTGGGAATATGTGACATCCAATAAAATATTTTTGACTTCCAAGTTTTTCCTTTTATGGGCAAGAATGTAATTGGTCATTTCCMAACAATAAATATTCTGCCTGGTCAAACTTGTGTTATCTTTACTTATCCTATGTTTTCACTTTAAGATGTGATAATTAGTCCATGTGACCAACTCTATTGACAATTTGTYCCACCTACTTCTGTTTCCACATTATGACACCCATAAGTGAACACTTTTAAAAGACTTAAAAGTATTGAACAGTCCTTCACAGCCTCCCTGAAACAAAAAAAATCCATAAATTACATTGCACTCCTATTTCATCCTCATTCTAACAATCTTACAGCACTTCATAGCATTTAATTGTATTTTACATGAGCTTCTACAGTGAAATTTCTTGCTTAAYGTCACACAGGACGTGTATGGTAGACTGTCCCTGTGTGCTGAAAGACGAGTGGATGAGGAAAATGTCCAGCCTGAATGGGTAACTTAGGAATAAAAAGTGGATATRTTATGCTTGGAAGGAGGGCCAGGTCTCTCAGGAAGTATTCAAGGGGGCTTCTAGGGCATGTGGGAAAAAATTACAGAGATCAAAGCTCAGTTTCAACTTAAATAGGCAACTTTTGTAAAGGACAATAAAAATGKTYTTACAAATATATTAATGGTAAAAAGAAGGGAAGACCAACCTTTGTTTGTGGGAGGGAACCTAGTAACTGCAGATGAGGAGAAGGTGGAAGTGCTTAACGTCGTCTTTGCCTCAGTCTTTAGTGGGAAGATAGCTTGTCCTCAGRACCACTGTCMTCCTGGGTTGGCAGAGGGTGTCMGGGWGCAGAATGGTCCCTTTTATCCAGGAGGAGGGAGTCAGAGAACTGCTGAGCCACTTGGATGTTCAAAAATCTATGGGCCCAGATGGGATCCATCCCAGAGTGATGAGGGAGCTGGCAGATGAGCTTGCAAAGCCACTCTCCATCATTTACCAACAGTCCTGGCTCACTGGGAGGTTCCAGGTGACTGGAAGCTGCCGATGTGACACCCATTCACAAAACGGGTGGGAAGGAGGAYCCTGGTAGTTATAGGCCAGTCAGCCTGACCCCAGTACCCAGTAAGGTTATGGAGCAGTTTATACTGASTGTCATCACASAGCACCTACAGGATGGCCAGGGTGTCCGACCTGGCCAGCACGGGTTAGGAGGGGTAGGTGGTGTTTCACCAACCTTTTATGACCACATGACCTGCCTGGTGGGTGTGGGAAAGGCTGTGGATGTTGGCTATTTGAACTTCAGCAAGGCCTTTAACACTGTCTCCCACAGCACACTCCTGGAAAAGCTGGCAGCCCRSGGCTTGGACAGGAGCACTCYTTGCTGGGTTMRGAACTGGCTGCATGGCCAGGCCCAGAGAGTGGTGGTGAACAGTGCTGCATCCAGCTGGGGCCAGWCACCAGTKGTGTCCCTCARGGGTCTGTGCTGGGRCCWGTTCTGTTTAAGATCTTTATTGATGACATGGATGAGGGGATTGAGTCTTTCATTAGTAAATTTGCAGATGACACTMAGCTGGGAGCATGTGTCGATCTGTTGGRAGGTWGGAGGGCTCTGCAGAGAGACCTGGAATGGTTGGATGGGTGGGCAGAGTCCAATAACATGAAGTCTAATAAGTCCAAGTGCCAAGCCCTGCATTTTGGCCACAATAATCCCCTGCAATTGGCCACAATAATCCCCTGCATTTTGGCCACAATAATCCCCTGCTATGGGCTGGGGATGGTGTGGCTGGACAGTGCCCAGGCAGAAAGGGACCTGGGGGCACTGGTTGACAGCATGAGCTAGCGGTGTGCCCTGGTGGCCAAGAAGGACAATGGCATCCTGGCCTGTGTCAGGAATAGTGTGGCCAGCAGGAGCAGGGAGGTCATGATTCCACTGTACTGGACACTGGTGAGGCCACACCTTGAGTGCTGTGTCCAGTTCTGGCCCCTCAGTTTGGGAAGGACATTGAGAGGCTGGAGCACGTCCGGAGGAGGGCAATGAGGCTGGTGAGGGGCTGGGAACACAAACCCTGTGAGGAACGGCTGAGGGAGCTGGGATTGTTTAGCCTGGAGAAAAGGAGACTCAGGGGTGTCCTTATCACCCTCTACAACTTCCTGAAAGGTGGCTGTAGCCAGGTGGGGGTTGGTTTCTTTCACCAGGCAACTGACAGAACCAGAGGACACAGTCTCAAGCTGCACCAAGGGAAATATAGGTTGGATATTAGGAAAAATTTTTTTATAGAAAAAGTGATAAAGTGCTGAAATTGTCTGCCTGGGGAGGTGGTGGAGTCACTATCCCTGGATGTGTTTAAAAAAAGATTGMATGTGGCACTTGGTTCCATGGTTTAGTYGAGGTGTTAGGGCTGGGTTGGACTTGATGATCTTGAAGGTCTTGTCCAACTTAGGGATTCTGTGATTCTGTGATTCTGTGAATTTCTATCTGACTGTAAGTCTTATGCTTTTGAAATGTCATCCAAACTTCAGCCTTTTAAAAAGTTCCACTTGTTGARACATGAGAAAGTCATAAGAAAGCCTTAATCCAAACAGGGCAATTACTGCTCTTTACGAAGATCTTGTTTTTTCACTTGCATTGGCCAGAGTTAATGAAGGTTCTTCATCTTATTCTATTTGCTTGAATTTCTTTCACTTTCTTCCCCTCTTCTTGCAAAATGTTCTATATTAACCCTTTTCCTCCTTCAATCAACTCTCTGTTTTATGTTGACTCTCTATGCTCTCATGCATTTTCTTATTCTTTACACAGCCTAGCTTTTGATCAGTTTACCTTCTCTGTTGTAGCATCATTAGTTGTGTACTTCCTAACTCTGTGTTCTTTCAGCTTTTCTACACTTCAACAGAAGTATACAGTGACCTCATCTTCCTTAAACACTGCTTGGTCTTTCTTCCTACATTAAGACAATTCTTTCTGCCTTACACACTGAGTTATCTTCTGAATAACTTTTCGTTGTTGTTATTTTGCCAGTTGTGGGAATCCATAAAGTTAGAGAGAACAAGCTGACCTCATAAATATTTTATCAAAACGTTCTCTGWGTAGAAACAACATTGTGTATCAACAGATTAACCCACACCAAGACTATATTGTCTTGTTATTTAGCTGAAAAAGTGTGCAATTTCTCTTTTTCTGCAAAGAGGAAGCATAATTTTTCTGTTCCCCACAAGACAGACCTCTAATCTATTTTCTTTTTGCTTGCATTCTGAGATTTGTTAAACTTTTTAGGTGGTCAATGCTGTCTTTCTCTTTCAAACTTTTGTWTCTCCCCTAAAGGAAAATTTCATGAAAAAAGTAAAAAGGACAATGTCCTAAAAAACATTTTTAAGAAGACATGAAATAATTACAGAAATAGAMTAAAACAGCTAAGTATATCTCAGTGATTAAAAAAAAAGTGGCTTTTCAATTTTTGCTCTTTAGTTGAAGGGAAAGWTATCATGTAATGGAAACACTCAGAAATGAGGAACCTGTCATCAAATTCTAAAGAAAACCCCAGCCATTTATATTTATTGATTAAATTGTGCCTTATGTTATAAGAAATCTGTGATAATGGACAGCAAGGAAATTTTCAAAAGTGCAGAAACTTAATGAAAAGCCAGAAAGTCATGTTTTGTTACCCTTTTTTGTTTTCACCTTGCTTGCACCATTTCAGCTTTCACAATTTTCACTCCTGAGTGACAAGTTTTGAGTGACTGTGTGAATGAGAGAACAGCTACAAGCACAGATATAACCACACACCTGGAAGAACTCTACTTCCTCAATAGTGTGATTGTAATATCCTGAACCACTGGTGCATTGTGAAGAATCTGAATAAGAGAAAAAAATTATAGCTCAGTTTTTGGTTCGCCTAACCCTGGTTACAGTTATGATGTTTAAGTCTATATGTGACTATGAGTTTGTTGAATTGGTCGCTGATATCCGTCATTGGCTTGGGTATGTATCTCCCATTATATTCTTCATTTCCTTTTTCTTGCATTTAATRATCAGCCATGCCACCATAAATCAGATAAGATTTTAGGCAACATTTATTGTCTGAATACAAAATAAATATGTTTTAGACTGTCCTAACTTACATTTTTGTTCTCACCAGCTACAAATTTGTTAAGAACTGACTGTCGCAGACATTTTTTATGAAAAATCCTTTCCTTAGGATTTTTCCTCCTGAGAAGCTGAGAGGCCTCAGGAACAAAATGTAAACATTGATTATCTGCTGCTGTGAAATGCAACAGGTGGATCTTTGATTGGCCCATGTTGATTGTTTCTAATAAATGATCAATCACAGCCCAGCTGGCTCGGACAGAGAGTCCGAGTCACAAATCTTTGTTATCATTCTTCCTTCCTTTTCTATTCTTAGCTAGCCTTCTGATGAAATCCTTTCTTCTATTCTTTTAGTATAGTTTTAATGTAATATATGTCATAAAATAATAAATCAAACCTTCTGAAACATGGAGTCACATCCTCGTCTCTTCCCTAAACCTGAGACCCCTGTGAATACAGTCATAACTGACCTATTCTCATTCCATCAGGATCAAAATATGTTACCATCTTCATTCAGAGCATATAAGCAGGTTAACAGTTGTCTTTGATCATTCTTTCATAATTAATGGAATTCACTGGTAAACAGCCTGAAGCTAAAATATATATTGGTATAACTAGGGTAAGATAAACTTCAGAAGGCTTAGAAGCAAGTAAAATTAGATATTCTAAAATTGTTTAAAACCCAAATTTATTTTCTAATATAATATGTGAATGTTAAAATACTTTCAGTACAAGTATTTCAGGATCTTAATATTTGTTCTTGCCAATAGGAATTAAGGCAAAGGACATGGGTGAAAATGTACCATTTAACATGTGCTTAGCTGCTATTAAATTGAATTGTTAACAATTAAATGCATCCCCTGGGCAACATTGCTTTAACTTGAGAGTTTCTATGCTTTGTATTAAGAAAATGACGTTAGAAATGGTCACTTACCTCTTCATACCTCAGTGCTGTGATATATGCTGATAAGAAATGTCTGTTTTATAAATCCTCTCTCAGAGTAACAGGGCAAGAGAATAGGAGCAATCTGTATGCTAAGATTGAAAGGCATGACTCAAATGATGATGAATGATCAGAATATTCTGTCTACACAATTTTAGAGTTTATATTTCTTACTTGCTATGAAGGAGCTAAGTTACTTTAGAAGCAAATTTGCCTGGGGAGTGATCAGTGCTTTACAGCTAGGCTGCTTCTAGTCCCAAGCAGGTTAATTTAGAGTTAACATACACACACAGCTCCTCCCTCCATATTTGCAGTCTTCATTGTGGAAACACTGTCTTTGTCTAAGCATTTGGGACTGTTTGAATTCAATTCTTCCAAAAGCTTTACAGGTTAAAAAAAAATCACAAACTATGTGCTTACCTTCTGTTCCTGTTTTGTGGGCCTTAGTTTGGCTGATAGGCAGGGTATTTAGAGGCTGTCATTAATGCATCATTGAGCTTTTCTGTTCTCTCCTGCAAAMCACAACAATGTAAGATCAAGCCCTCCATTATTTTTTTTTTTTTGTTACTTGTGCATTTCCTAGTTATCTGCTGAAAGCCTTAAAAATTTGAGTTGTTTTGCTTAAAAATAAAAAATGTAAAAATGCCTGTGCTGCGATAATTGTAACAAGTCAGAATTTTAGCTCCTTAAATCAAGAAAGCTACATACTCACTGAGCTGTAGCTAAATGCAGGAAATGGGATTTTTAAAACAATAAATATATATCAAAAGAGAGTTATGTATTTTATTTTCAGACAGTGTTTTTGCCATGCTGGTGTACAGTATCTCTAGTATTAGATGCTGTAATTCCCCCAAGACACATGATGCTCATAACACAAATAGTGTAACAGGAACATGAATGGTACGACCAAAATGGAGATTTAGAGCAACACAGATAAAACCTGGGGTTTCTTTTCTGTAGTTTTTTTGAAGCTTAGGGCAAGCTGTTATGGGGTCTTTCAAAATAAGTTGGCAAGGCATCTCTCAAAGTATGCTACCATTTTCCCAATGCCATTAAAAAGGAGAACAATCTGGTAAGGYGGAGAAGCAGTTAAGGAATGATGAGCAGCAGTGAAAAGTCGAACACTGAGGGTAAGATACTCATGAAGTATGCTGATTGAGATACTCTTGAAGTCCTTTGGCTTCACAATGCACCATTTTCTCATTCTGCATCTTCAGGTCTCAATGATAATTAAATGAAACAGATAATTCCTCTGGTTATGTGTAATTGGTTTTGGTTTGTTTGTTTGTTTTGGGTTTYGTTTTTGTTTTTATTTCCTGATTTATTGCAGACCTGAATTCACCTCTCATAACTCCTGTAAGTTTCCACAAGTTGGTAACGGATTCATGGTTGCAGTCATTTATTGTAAATAGGCCAGCTTCTGAGATGACCTGGGACAGGCTTGGATGACCAGCTTCAGAATCGTTTCTTTGTAAGGGCTCTTGCCCTGGGAAATGCAGGGCAAAACAGTAAATTGGCAATGACTCTTTTGTACAAAAGCCAGTCAGCAGCAGTGGCAGCTGCACAAAAGCTGGTAATGGCTTATTACRGAGTTTGGAGAAAATGGTATTGCTTGAGAACTATGTTGCTGTACAACAATAGGGGCAGACAGAAAACATTTAATAGGATTATTTTGTTTTCTTCAGTAGCAGGCTTGAAAAACTTGGAAACATTTTGTCAGATAGTGTTTTATATATTCATGAATGTGTTTTGGGGCATGTGATCATGAAATATTGTCAGGCAGCCTGGCAAAAATCTGGGAAACAAGTCTGAATGTCTTGCCAGGCTTAAACTAAAGAGTTTTCCAAGCATCTCTTCTCTAACCAGCTACATAGTAGTGGGAACATGGCCACTTCAATACTGAAGGTAAAAAGATATAATACCACTAGTATTGCTCCCTTGCATGCTCTCTCTCAGTTTCAGAAAAGTCATGTCTGAATTGTGAAATTCTGATATTGTGGTTTTTCTTTAACTTTCTGTACCCTGTGAAACTGAACTACTAATGTGTATGATGCAGCATTCCTGTATCACAACAGGAATACTGCTTTAGAAACACCCAGGGAAAACCCTTCCAATCAATTTGTCTACCCTTCTTCTGCTTGTTCCYGTCATATTGCATTCTTTCCTAGTCCTCACTGCCTCAGACTACAGGCTCACCTTTCAGTCATCATTTTTTTTCTTGGCTGTATCCTCCCCAGAATGCTCCCAATTCTGCCTACCAAGAAGTCTCTTGCTCCCAGTGGCTGACCAGCACCCCAATAAAAAAAGGTTTTCTGCATCCTCAGAACAGATGTAGACAATAATTCAGTGAGAGGGAAATCATCACCAGGATACAGAAATGACAACTGGTTTCCAGGAATAAGATTTAGTTTTCCTTTATTTTTTTTTAATGTATTTGTCATTGTCTTTCAACATTTCTATCAATCCAGATATCTGCTAGTTTTGGAGGTCCCAACATTGTTTCAGTGATATTAAAGGCTCGGTTGAAAGGAATTTACAGCAGCATCTCTGGTGCTTACAGGCAGTATATGCACAGYCTGGCAGATATATACAGTCTGGACTGAATGTTGATTAAATGTTGATATGGATATTTCTGTTGATATGGATATGCTGATATGGATATTTCAGAAGCCTCACAAGTAAAGTTTATGAATGTGGTTATGCATAGAAGAGTTTCTTTTCTTGATTATTAGCATTTCATGATTTTCTTAGAAGTGTTTACACATCTGTTTAGGTTCTACAACAACATTTCTGTGTGCATAGGACAAGGAAAGGAATTATTATGTTTTTGAGATGTCCCACTTCACAAATGAAAGTGAAGACAATAATTTTTACTCCCTGTCCACTAGGAACTCACCTGTCAGAAACTAATTCCTTTGACTTCTTATTATGAATAGCTATATTTTCAAGTAATCACTGGATGATTCTTTCATTTCAAAAACTTCTTTCCAGTGCATGTGGTTGTGTTGCAAATAAAACCCATGTCATTTGCTATATTAATGATACTGTTAGACATTTCTGCTTTAAGGGACACATCAGCAGTAGCAATAGCAAGTCAACTCCTTTCAAGTATAGATCAGKGTTGACGGTGGTCACAAGGTTTTCGGGGTGAAGGAAGAGACGAGATGGGCTCCATGATCAGAAGGCTTGATTTATTATGTTATGATATATATATATACTACATTATAACTATACTAAAAGAAAAAGAAAAAGAAAAGGAGAGTTTCTAGAAGTTGCTAACTACCTAAGAATAGAATAGAAAGAATGAATAACAAAACCAGTTCTCTCGGGCTCTGTCCGAGAGATCTCAGTTCTGGATTGGCCATTAACTATAAACATGCAAGCTGGCCCAATCCAGACAGATCTGTTGCATTCCACAGCAGCAGACAATCTATTGTTTACRTTTGTTTCTGAGGCCACAGCTTCTYAGAAGGAAAAATCTTAAAGAAAGGATTTTAGTGAAAAGGATGTCTGCGACAGATCAGTCCTAAATTATTCTGTGAAGAAAGGAAAATGCTTGAAATATCCCATCCTGCTTAGGAGGTACGGGGGAAAGCAGTTGGATATACTCTTGGGGGTGCATGGAAGAAAGAGAAGAGTTCTGAAGCAACTTTTACTTGCAAACTTTAGAGCATCCAGAAAGAATAAGGCACTTGGCACGGTTTTGACTGGATTTTTTGGTCAGGCTTAAAATCTATGTTGAGAAGATGGTAAGAGGGGAGTGGAGAGGGGCAGGGGGGAAAAGGAAGGGAGAAGGAGAGAGGGAGAGGAAAAGGGTCTCCAGTTGCAAGAATCCCAGATGTACCATAAGGGCAAAGGGAGGGTAGACATAGAAGAGGCCATTCTGTCTCATTCTCCTGACCTTTGATTTCTCATCCTTCACTTCAAATAAATGTCACTGGAATGATGATGGGAATAGGATGATATGAGGCATTTAAGGGGAAATATGTCTTTGGTGTCTTCCCTGTGTGCTGGGATGAAGTGAGTGGAGCTTTCTTTCCCTTGTTCCCTGCTTTGTGCASTGGTAAGGGCTGAACTGAACTTTCTTCCCACAGCCCAAAATGTAAATACCAAGAATGGGCCTTGGACTGACCTTGTAAGAGTATTTTGCATTGTCACCTAATTGTGTATTTTATTTATTTATTTATGGAGYTCTATTTGCATGGATTAAAATGGGGGAAATTTCATGGCACCTTTCTGCACAGGATTTTCATTTACTAAGTTACCAGGATCCACAATTAGRGTGCTAAATTCTACTGAACTTTTCTGATTCAGTTTATGAGACTATAATATTGTCTTGAATGCAATTTGCAAGAGAATAGTGAATTTAGGGAAGGTTTATATCAGTGTTTGGAACAAGGTTTTAAGTTAAATAATTAAGTAACAGTGGATAATGGAATCAAATGAGACAATCTTGCAATTCTCATTTAAAAAATGATTTAATCAATTCACAACATTTTTGATTTTTTTTTGCCATTTAAATTCTAGGACTTTRGGTAAAATTTGATGCTTGAAAAAGTTTATATTGTATTCATAGATAATGAAAAATTATGCACTGTATATTTTTGTTGTTACTGGATTGCTATACATATTTGTTCTGCAACATATTTTTTATAGAGYCTACATTCAATATTCATTAAAACACAAAACAAACTCAGTTTGACTCAGAATTTATTGTGAATCAGTTCTTCTTTATTATCTATATACTTGCTTATCAGTTTTCAGAGTGTGTGGAATCTGCATGCCCATGTGAATGACATACTCATCAACYATAAGATTAATAAAATTAGTAAACTCCCTTTTAAACACAGAATAGTGGCAACCTAAATGAAATAACAGAGGTAGCTGTGATTCACAATTTTATAAGTTCTTTAATCTGTTAAGCATTTTGCATAAATCTGGGATTTTAGACTTTGTTTTTCCTYTGTTGGATATATTTTGAAAAAATGGGATGCACAATATTGGAATTTCATATTTCTCATAACAAACGCTCATGTCCTGCTCCTCTTAGAGCAAGTAAATTCTCAATTACTCTTTAAGTTCTTCTTTAGTAGTGCTTTTAAGCTGAGCCCTTGAGAATTTGTATTAGTACAAAGAAARAAGGGTAGTGTTAGTAACCCTTCATTTTATTGTTCCGGGCCAACTCCAAATGTGAAGATAATAAATTGTTATTACTGTATGAACACTTTTATTGTGAATTGTGAATCATATCTAAAAGAATTTGCCTCATAATATTCCCTCAATTACCAGAGACATTCCTAAAGGGAAGATTCAGCTTTCAAATAGATACACACATACCCATTTTTCTTAACTGTAGTTACACTGTGACATTCAGGTTAAGCTTCTGTGGTGCGGAAATAGTTTAGAAATCAGYGTGCTTCAAAGCTAACATTCTTCTGTCATTATTTGATTTGGAAGGACAGAATAAAGTCAGAAAGGATTAAGGCATGAAGGACGTTAACATAAAACAGAGGGTGGGGTARAAAGACCAAGTCTAATATTCACGCTGTGAAATCCTGATGGCCAGAAGGAGAGATTCAGGTCAGAAATGGYTGGTGCCAACAGTGTCCTTACCAAGCTTTCATTCTGATCTTCAAGTTGGTAGACAGTAATCAACATCAAAACATGGGCAGATAACTGAAAAAGTAACACTGCTTACAATTTGCCCTTTCTGCAGTTTGTATGAAAGACAACTGACATTTTTCACTCAATTTACATTTAGAGTACAGTATTTCATAGAATTTTTGGTGAGAAGGGATCTTGGAGGACATCTTGCCTGACCTTCATCTAAAATGCGTCTGTGTTCAGCACTAGATCAGGGCTAGGCAAATCCTGGAAAATTTCAAGGACAACAATCCAGCAGACTAGGCAGATGCTGCCTACTCTGTTGCAGTTCTGCACTACTTTCCCAGTATACATGGTAGACCTTTTTTCCTAATGTCCAAGACAAAGCTCCCAAGTCAGAAAAGACTTTGTAACACTGTGCAATAATAATGACAGTTGTTTTGTTATGTCTTTTTTCTAATCCTCCTTTAATCAGCTAATTATTAAAAAGTCCTTATTGCCAGGAAAATAAAAAAAAAACTAGAAAGAAGCCCATCTCTTTCAGGTGAAGTGCATGAAGACAGCTTGGGCAAGGGAGTGGTAGATAATGGGCATAAAGAGAGTATATGTGATGCTTTTTTAAATGGCTGTTTTCTGGTACATCTGGTTTTGATAAATTGTGGTAATGCTGAATACTCTRTCCCTTTTTGTTTCCCCAGGTTAGTCTGATGTATGATCATCGCAATTCCTCTCCAAGTCATTTTGTGCGGAAGATATTTAAAATGAGCAAAGTACCTCTGCAAGGATATACACAGATTAAATTGCAAAATAATTATTTAATAGTAAAATCACAGAATTGGTAGTTAGAGTTAATGAGCTATTACAGTAACCATTAATATTACAGGTTAGTCTTTGCTGTCCAAGCAGTCATCAGACTGTTGGGAAGGGCCAGAACCCATTCCTCCTTAGAAAGGGCTCAGTATTTCCAAGTTGACATCTTATGACTCCTGGTTTTTTGTTAGGATTTTATACCTTTTCATGCCTGTGATTTTCTTCTTGAATCCTTGTGCAGCTAACTACTTCTGTCTCAACTGTCTTACCTCTTTCTGCCGTCTTACCATTCTCATTCAGGTTTCTCTCACCTCTAGACTTCACATCTCCTTCTCACAATTTAGCCTTTCCTCATAGAGTAGAGCCAAAGTTACCTAGCTATCTTGTATCAAAACCAAAAGTTAGCTCAAATGCAGTTGAACCTCTGGAAGGAGTTCAATCTCTGTTTCCTGAAGAACCTGTAAACAAACATTTCYACCCTTACTTCCCCAGAAAGGAGAAATGTTGTTTTATGTGTGTAAATGTCTTTTAACCTGTGGTCTCAGGCACCTATTCTCTGGTGTTACACAGAAAATGGCACCAAAATTCCTGCAGATTTTCAATCACAAAATGAGATTTCTCTATTCTGCCATTCATCCATCCATCCATCCATCCATCCATCCATCCATCCATCCATCCATCCATCCATCCATCCATCCCTCAGGCTCTTGCTTCTACCCCCTTTCCCTAAGAGGCCAATGAGCAAACAGTATAATTGAATACAGCTCAAAGCATCAGTAACGTGTGAAGAAAACACCAGAATAGTCTCATATAACAGYGTGAATAATTTCACTTGCCTTAGGTCATACTCAGGTCTTCCTTCCAGGCCCTGCTCTCCCCACGCATAAATGCTCTATGAAACAGAGGGGTTAATGGGGGCTATGCTGTGGCAGGGGATCTTTACTGAGTGCAAAAAATGTATCTGGCTTTTAAAACCATAAAGGAATGTATACAGTCTGTCCCAGGGAGTCACTTTTTCCTTGATAGCATAGCACAGTTCTGCATGAATTCTACTTATCTTTTTCTCTCTGCACAGAGCAAGGAAGCAGAGGAAATGAGCCAGAGAAACTCAGCCAGTCTGGGGAATTTTAAAAATTCTTTTTGAGATAAAGATTTCAATGCCTACAGTTTCATGTGTGCTAAGAAGCTTTACTAACAACTGAGTGCTGAAGCATGACCCGCATGTGCCTTTTAGGTCATCAGAGCCAGAATGATCTCAACCCATTTAGCTTTCAGGTTATGCCTTGGTCAAGTGAGTACTTTGAAGTCATTTCAGCTGAGAAGGTTAAAGGTTGACATTTGCAGTTATGACTTGTGTGTTCCAGCTTTACACTGCTATCAGTATCATAAAGTCAGCCTCCAAGTTTTCACTATAAGAAACTGAACCCATTTCTAAAACTTTSGAAATAACTGTTTTTAATGTATTTTTTACTCTTTCATTTCCCCCAGACACTTTGTTTGATTTTGTGCTTTTAAACTAATTAAGAATAATTTATTTAAAGAGATTATTAGTGATTATATGTTTTAATTTCACCTGGTTTAGGATGMTATATCTAATTTGATATAAAATATGCATATTATTTTCATAGTGTTGTAATCTATGCATAGATATCCTATTCTAATGAGGTCTTACAGTATATAATATGCAGTAGTTAGAAAACCATTTAAGAAAACAAATTTGTAAAAATCTTTCTTAAAATCCCCTTTATTAATTATTTGTTCACACAAAGATCACTYAGACTACTTGGGACCAGCCTAGTGATAAATTATAAATGAAAAATGAAATTATATTGCAGCCTTTCACTGGTATGTGTTAAACAGAGTTACACAGAATCTGTAATATTCTATGTTATATTGCACTGAAAAATATTTTAGTAAGCTTTTTGCCTTTTTTTTTAATTCAGAAAAGATAAATTGTTCACTCTTTATTGAAGGAATAAAAATCACTAAAAATGACAAACTATAATACTCTTTTATGCTAGTTCCTTCCTTTCTAAGTCATAATAATGTTATTTAATTTACTTTCCAAATTAGGAAAGTATTTTTTTAGGGATGACACATGGATAATTCTGTACTATCAGAGCCATGAAACATTTTCATACCTACATATGTTTATTTCAGGGCATTTATAACTGCTTTAAATCAAGCACTAACAAAGCTTAATTCATGTACACTAAAATACATAATAAGAACTGATTACAAAAGGCAGTAGAAATATAGTACCTTATGTCTGGCAAGAAATAGAAAATACTTAAACATAAYGACGACGATTTAGCAGGTTTCTATACATCACTTGTCACTCAAGACAAAGCCAAGGCCGGAAAAGCCTCCTAGCTTCCCCCCATCTGTGTCTTAAGCTCATTAACAAAAAAGAAGACAAAGAAAGAAAGACCCTGAGTGCTGTGTGAAGTCCTTAGCCTGCTCACTGAGGTGCATTGGTGTATTTGTATATATTTGCCTCTGTGTGTGCGTATAACTATGTATCAACACTGACTTGACTGACTTTTTGGAATACTGGAAAGGGTATTTACTGGAAAAACCAYCTAGTCATTTATTATTGCTATAAATTTCACCATTGTCTTACAAATTCTGCCAGTTAAAAGAGGAAAGCCGGGAAGCCAGTTTGCCAGATTTCTCTCTGCTGCTGAAGACTCTGATGAGAGATTATCAGCAGGTCAGGAAGTTTGAACATACATCATACTGGTGGTGACCTATGCCATGCTGCTGGTGCTTTTCATTAGCCAGCCTGAAAGTAGTTTCTTTCGATCCAGAAACTACACAGGTGAGTATATGCTTAAAGAGAAAATGGACATGAGTGCAGCTATTCTTTCATTTTAAAACTTATTCCTTCCAATTTAGGTTTTGAGGTACATTGACATTGTGGACATTGTTTTACACTAATTACTGTTTGTGCTTGCAATTTCTTAGTCTTTTTCTTTCTGKTTTTTTTTYCTTCCCCAATTAAAAAGAAAGAGAAAAAAGGACAGCTACATTATAGAGTTATTGTGTTTTTCTTGTGTCATCTTCTTTACTTTCTTTTTGTTCTCTCCTCAGTATAGCAGCAAAACCCAACAAATACATGATGAGCTGTGTATAAATATAATGACCAGTTTATCTGCACAAGAAAATTTGCATTCTTACTTATAATATTACTTCTGGCTTGTTCAGTGGAGCTGTTTTTAAAGAAATTGGCTTGGTTGCCTGTGCTTTCACTCTTGTATCTCAGCTAAGAATCATTAACAGAGCAGTATAAGGGGGTCTGCACTTTGAATAATCACACAGTGTTAATATTTTGCTACCTTTACAGAAACCAAGAAGCAATCAAGTAAAACTATTCTGTCTGGACTTCCAGAAAAGTTCAAAAGCCACGGGGTTTATGTTCCCTAGCTAATTTCAGTCAATCCTTGTGCAGCCTTTGTTGCATTCTATCAAGTATTTCTGCAACTTAGAATTGAAATAGAAATTATACCCTTTCCTTCAAAATGAACTACACAAAAAAAAAAAATTAGGAATTTGAGCTAGATGGTACTAATACATAAGCTTTTTCTGATACATGCAAATGATAATTTGACCGGCCACATGTCATTCCAAAACAAGAAAGTATAACTGCATTCAGAACTCTAAAAACTCTGTGCCTTAAGGGTACAATAAAAAAAAAACCAAAACAAATAGCTGGAAAAAAAAAACTACCCTTGGCTGTACACCAATGTCTGATGCTTTCTGCAGCATAACATGAACACTGATTAATCTGGTGCACCTATGCTCTTGATTAAGACTCTTTTGTTAAGATCAGTAGCCCCAAATGACTTTCTGTAGCAAAGCACAATTAATTCTCAGCAGACAGTATCAGGTCACATATAGCAAATGTGATGGTGATGAGGCACTGTAAGAGAACAAGAGTATCATCTTTATCATCGGTGTTGACAGCCCATCTATGTGCATTTTTACCTGGTCTAAGTTAAAATCAGCACATAGGTGACAGAAAATTTTGCCTCACTGATATTTTTGTATTCTGAAACACTTACAATGCCTGTTTTAGTGTGTTGGTTTTGTTTTTTGCTGCATCTTCATTTCATATTCATGAACTCATATTTGCACTGGCCTTTATCTTAGTCAGGGCTGAGCACTGTTAGCTTCTGGAAACTGACCATTTAAAGCTGGGGTTGAAAAGATTTTTTTGATCTTAGATGTGCAACATATGTAGGGCTCAATTATGAAATAGTTTGCTCAGAAAGCAAGAAAAAAATTTGTCAAACCTCTAGGAGACCTGCACAAATGCCAATTATTTATATTGAAKCAATTATTTATATGAAAGTTATATGAAAGTCTACTGTTACAGTCACAATTGCTTAGTATAATATTGAAGAGAGCTACCTTATTCTGGAAAACTACTAATGGAAAAATGGTACTAAAAGTACAAAGGATGCCATCTGTGTCAAGAACAGCATTTCTAATTTAGAATTACTCAAAATGTGCCTTTCTTAAGTAAATCCTAAAATKTGGAATTCCTGTGCCTTATAACTCAAAGTCTGGGGTTTTATTTTCCAAAATTTTAGATATGCAGCATCAGGCAATTATCCTGTATGCCTTTTGTCACTGGCATTCAATTTCCTCTGTCATCTTTTAAGGTGTGGCTTCAGAAATGTTAATTTATTTTTTTTTCCTAACCCCAGTAAAAAAAGGGCAGAACAAGGGAGTSCACCACCAGCCAGTAGTCTTGCATCAGATAATGCCACCTGGGGGCTCAAACCCAGCAACTTTAGATTGCTACATATCTTGAATATATTTGGTTTAATGTTACTTGCAGATGTACTCATAGAAGGACACTTTTTATTTTTTTTACTGTTTAAAACTAGGTCAGGTCTGTAGAACAGAGAGTGAAGTAGGAATCAGGGCAAAATGGTAGCAGTGTAAACTTGTGAGGGAGAAACAATATTTCAAGGAAATTTAGGTTCAAGGGAACTAAATCTTCAACAGCAGGAATTTTACCTCAGCAGTTACCTCTGAAGAAATTCTCAGGGGTATGATGCTTACCTRTGCACTCCACAGGGAGAATACCTTTAATCAGATAATTTATACTTCCATTGTCAGCTCTATGGCTTTCAGACCACTAGCAGAGCAATGTGACTCTGTTCAGAAGACATTCTTTATTTCCAGGTATGTTTTAAAAACCTGGTTTCTGAGGCTATGGGGAAATGCAAATTTCTTTCTAAAATACTATGAAATATTTTTTTTTTCTCCCTGGAGATGATGTCTGTTGTCCAGCACACAAGAATTCAACCAMTGGAGTGGTAAATATCAAAACAATAGCCTCTTGGCAAAACAGCAGAAGCAGAATTCCATTCTACAGTTTACTAAATTCCCAGACAAAATGTTTTTCACCATGAAAACATACAGACACAAAAGGTATAACTTTCATTTTATGGCAGGAAAATAAAGTATAAAGTGTCACATTTATGAGGAAGTTGCTGTGATGCAACATTTTGCTGTTCATAAAATCTTACAAAATAAATTC
This sequence comes from Sporophila hypoxantha, assembly GCA_002167245.1. Classification (NCBI taxonomy): domain Eukaryota; kingdom Metazoa; phylum Chordata; class Aves; order Passeriformes; family Thraupidae; genus Sporophila; species Sporophila hypoxantha. Next base: position 2,148,665 of record NDFG01000959.1, read on the forward strand.
CAGTGTCAGAAACTAGTAATTTTAATATATCAACCTTTCTGATCAACAACAGGCAAATTACCTTTCAAAGACTAGGAGAAAAACTATGGGAATGTTACTTATATAAAAAAGGGACTGACCCAAGACACAAATCAWTGAGTGCCTTTTGATTAACTTGATCAAGTTTTTGATCAGGCCTGTACTGTTTGAGGCATAAATAACTTTTGTTTCCATGTTAGTTCACACAGTAGTGTTGTAAATRCACAGAAACTATGTGCTATGACAAAATGCAATTTGCTTAAGGCTGATGATTTTTATTCTACTTTTAATTTTTTTTTTGTTCTGCAGATGCTTATATGTCTTGTATATAAAACAGATAAATTTTTCCTTTTCTGTTTTTTTTTATATGGATTAAACCAAATAACAACTTTAAAAACCTTCCTAGTAGAAAATATGAATAACTTGCATCRTTGTGAATCTTGGATTTGAGATGCATTCATGTTCTTATTATCAACCTTATTAAAAAGGGCTTTGGGCCCATAATAGGTCAGGCTAAATACAAGTTTTGTATTGGAGATTTATGCTCCTATTAGTTCTTTAACCTTGATTGCTATAGAGAAGATACTAGGGCAAAATTCAGGACATGATGTCCAGCCAAAAGTCTGAGTACGCGCCATCATAACAGCATATAATTTTAGTGTATCTACTACATCTCGGAWGTTGGCACAGACCAAAACTTATATATACAACATATATGTCGGAGTTTTGTCAGAAAATTTGATAAACAAAATTCCAAAACCAGATCCCTTCTTCTTGCCTTTCTTCCAGTAAGTGCTAGGTTTCAGTTCACAACAGAGGCTGAATGACATAGTTGAACAGTTCACAGTTCCAGAATTTAGCTCAGGCCTCCCTTCTTTTGTTCAGAGCGTGACACATCTTTTGTACCACAAACCATACTATAATAGGAACATATACAGGCAATATTGCAAAAATTATGATAATAAACTTGTCTTTTATCTTCAAACTGAACAAATAAACATATTTGCATTTTTACTTATATCTGTCATACATGTATTATAGGAAAATATATGTGGAAGGCAGAAGATATGCAAGTTGTTGCCTAAAGGAGACTTTAAGCAGGAGTTTCTAACCCAGCTGAGGACAATACAACAGAGAAATCTCAGCCGAAAAGCTGATTGTCTGAAGAAAATTTTTTCTCCTAGAGAATGGCATGGACTGCTTAGATAAAGGTCACATACTTTCCTAACTTGAAAGCACTTCTCTAAACCCTTTACAGTCTTTGTTGTTTTTTCTTCAAACTGAAAAAGGCTTCATGATTTCATCACTGAAGACAATCTGCAGAACAGCCCAGCAGAGAGGGCAAATACATTTAAAAACCAKTATTGCTCTCAATAAAATCTGAATCAACAGGGTTAGGTCATTGATAGGTTGCCTAATTCAAAGACAACGGCAAATAAAGAGGAAAGGTGAATATGAATCTGGTTTATTTTAAAGAGTAAATGTATAATCAATATTTTATATAGAAAAAAAAGTCTATGTAAGTCTATTTTATATGAACAAAAAGTCTATATAAGTCTATTACAGTAATAACAGTACACAAAAAATGTTCACTTTCCAATAAAAAATTGAAAAGACCTGGGTGGGGTGGAGGAAAATTAAGAAATTTTTTCATAGACTGCAAGATATTCTGAAGGTTTGTGAAATGCTGTTGGCATTCTAGGTTGTGGCTATAACAGAAACTGAGATCCTACTCAGTCTTAGAAACACTGAACATCCCATGAATAAAGTACTTTAGCTATTTACCTGGGTAAGGCATTGTGTGGAGAGATACTAATGGAAATTTTCCTCATACTTTTCTAATTCTCCACTGAACTCCACTGGGGATATGTTATAGTTTAACCCCAGCTTGGTCTYGAAGCATCACACAGCCAGTTGCTCACTCCCATCTAGAGAGATGGGGAAGAGAATCCTAAGAATAAAATTGGAAAACTCATGAGTTGGGATAAAGACAAGCAAACAAATAACTAGAAGAGTGAAATTAAATGTGTTCACTATATTTTGCCTATTTTTAAATGTAAAAACAAATCTAATTTGAATAATAATTTTGAAAAAAAGTACTTTATCTTTCTTTACTTTTGTATATTTTTCTGTCTTCTATTGCAGTCTCTCTCACATGCAGCTACAAGACTTCTCTGTATAATGCATTTTGCTACTAAATACACATGCCTATTTGCATTCTTTCTTAAGGGTAATTCAAAATCTTTGTCAAAGGTATCAATGTGTAAGAATAGGCATTGACTCCTCCAGTGTGCCTGAGGTCTACATAAAACACCTCTTGTTGAGCTCAGAATCTGATGTGTGAAGTATCACCTCCTTTTATCTGTGATTCACATTCTTTTGTAATTTTGTATTTTACTTTTTGTGTGGAAATGTTGCCTTATTGTACAGTAATGTGGAGAAACATACGTGTATGATACTAATAAAATAGGACTATGAATAGATCTTTTACACTGTTAAACCTCTTCGTCTAGAAGGCCTTCTTGAACATCATTAAAATAGGAATATAAACAATTTTAGGACCCAGATAACCTATTCCATTATATGTTGTTCTAAARTAAATGCTGAAATTCTTCAGGTGAAATACTATTCTAAAAGAAAATGGAAACTGTCAGACATTTCAGGTCATGACCTGTAATACATAAGCCTCAGTACATAGGCAGAAACAAGACATTATCTTTCATGCTTTAGACAAAAGSTTTCTAACACTATGGTTTTGATTAAGTCTCTAAAAACCATCAAATGAAATAAATAAAAAGACTTGTCAACTACCAGTATGCATAGAATTCAAATACCAAACACAGGACAAACTGAATTTGACATTAAAAAAAAATTGAGTGTGACAGCTGCAGCAGTTACATCTTGTGGAAGGAAGTGTGTGCTCGCAAAGACTTTACATCAGGTCCTGGTTGGGAGCTGGCATTTTTAAAGGTCATGAAGCTCCTTAGCACCATTCAATTACTGCACAAAGGGTACCACTGACAGTTTTAGCACTGTGGTTAAATTAGCTGAGTATTTTCTGAGACAATCAAACCTCTGACAGGATTATTTTGACAGATAATATCTGTATATYGAAAAAATACCTCAAATATAATACTCATCTTACCTCCCTTTATTTTTGAATGACAAGGAAAACATGAGACAATTATTTAGTTGTCCTGTAGCTTGTGAAGACATCAACACTCTCAGCCTGACAATTTTATAAATAAGGATAAGGCAAAAACCTTTGATTTTAGCCACTTTTGATCTTTTTCTTTATTTCAGGTTCTAAATGAACAGTCTGAATCATTAACATACTGTTCAAACTGTATTGCCATGGTTATACTGCTTAAAACAGAAAAGGACCAGCATTGTTCTGTTTACAAATGCACCTCCTTTGCTGTGTCGTGCTCTGCAAACAGTTTAGATGAAACTGGAATCACAGAATCATGCAGGCTGGAGAAGGTCTTTGGGATCAAGTCTAGCTGTTAGTCCACTGCCAAGCCCACCACTAAATCATGTCTTTAAGTGCCACATCTACAGCCCTTGTAAACACCCCCAGGGATGGTCACTCAATCACTTCTCTGGGGACCCACTTTCAAGGCTTGACATCCCTTTTGGAGAAGGAATTTTTTCTAATATCCAATCTAAACCTCCTCTGGCGCAACTTAAGGCCATTTTCCCTTGTCCTATTGTTTTCTAYTCAGGGAAAAGAGACTGACTTACACCTCCCTACAGCCTCTTTTCAGGTAGTTGTACACAGCAATAAGTTCCCCATAAGTCCTTTTCTCCAGGCTTAACAGCATCTTCTCCCTCAGTTGCTTCCTATAGGATTTGTGCCAGTGTCATTTTTMCAGCCTTAATGATTCTATGCATCCTGTCCATCTGTGAGACCTTTCCCAGGGAAGGTAGAGCGCCATGCCAGTAATCCATCACTCTTTCAGACTCCCTGATACTCCTGAGCCTACTCACCTCCTCCTGGAGCTCAGTCCCTAACCAGAGGAGTTCCTGTGCCTGGACAGACCTCTCACAGGGGTGCTCATGTCTGCCCAGTGGTCCTGGTGCAGAGCAGGGCTCACCCTGCAGCTGGCACTGGGGTGCGTCCTGCATGCTCCAGAGGGGGGTAGCTGCAAAACTGCATCTGTTGTGGAGTCATAGACCTCAGAGTGGCCGTGGCTTCTGCCAGATGGTCAGCATTGCTCCTTGGTTGAGCTGGCAGTGCTTCAGCACCTTTTATGTATACTCTTTCAGGGGAAGTCCTATGGAAACTGCTGTGCTACAGCCCTGGCTGACATACCACACCCTGTCTGTCTTCCCTGGTCCCTAAAACTCCCAAGGGACTCCTTTTACACGCAGCAGTTGTGGAGTTTGTTGCCCACCACTGCTCCTAGCCTCGCCTACATCTTGCGAGCCACTATTGCATGAACCACTGGCTCCTGGTGAATTTTTCCTCTTGACTGAGGTTCCTCTGGTTCAGGAATCCCCTTGTGCACTGGGTTCCATCACCCCACTGCAGATCATGCCAGCACGTGTGCTACTCACCTCACCATTTTGGTCTTTATGATTGTTTACCTGTGTGTACATTCTTGCACCATGCATCAAAGTGACATAAGGAGGCCTAGATAAACCTTTTAAAGTAGATGGCAAACAGCACTATAGCGCAGTTACAACTTCTGGCTATTTACACAACCACACTTGCTTCCTTTAATTAAGTAAGCACACATGTTTCTAAGATACATGCATGCACACTTAGAAGTCCGTATACAATACAAACTATAATCAACACCTTGAAATTGAGGAGGGAAATTTGTCAGCTCTTCTGCACAGTACACAAGTATAGTGTTAATCCCTTATCATGGCAAATTTTCTCTTTTTTYCTGATGTTTTCTATTTTCAGGAAAGATTTTTTATCATGTATTTAAAATGTTTTTAATGTTTTTAAAACTCCCTTATCAATTTCAGTATAACAGTAYAGAACACAACCCCAACTATATGCACATAATGAAGGTAGGATAGAACACTTTCATAAGGTATATAGTAATGAACCTAGCCATTACAAATACTTAGCTAGATGTTTTTCAATATTTTATAGTCTTGAAAGAAAAGAAACATACCATTGGACCCCTGAASTTAAAATAAATTGAAATTATATTACAATAAAGCATCTCTGCCCATTCAAAATTCTTTTCAAATATTCTCTCCCCTATATTGTCATAAGCATTGATGATCCAAATATTTTCTTTTGTAGCAGCAATTTCTATTCATTTATGAAATAAGTGCCTTCTTTTTTTTTTTTTTTTAACCTCCTTTCCACCTTTTGCCCTTCCTATCCACATTTTAGATATCTGGAAACCATGAAAAGTTGAATATGTGTCTAATCTCATTATTCACAGTTTAGGTTTTGCTGCACATAGAGACTGTCTGCATCATTYATGAGCAATGATCTGGGGCTGCTGAAGAATCTGAGACTTTCATCAAGACTTTCATGGTGATGAAATGCAGTGGTTTAACATCTGTGTGCATTCTGCTTTTTTACTGTGTTTTAACAGATTAAGGTTCAAATTTATGAGGTGTCACAGACATCACCTTTAGCTTTTTTGGGAGCTCTGCCTTGAATCTGARTCCTTTTGTCATATTTGATAAAGTAAACCTTGTTGATATGAAGCTCTTCTCTATAGACATTCTGATGTTTCAGTATATCCTTTCTGAGGATAAAATTTGCATGTTTTGCTAAGGAATCAAGAGATGAGTATGAAAAAATTGTAACTATTAAAACCATTAAACTATAAGAAATTATATTAAACTATGTGAGCTAAAGCTTTGCTCTAAAAATAAAGACTATTGACATGATTTTTGCTAAAACTTGCAAACCCCTATTTGCATACTACTGCTGTTTTAGTCAGTGAAAATATGAAACATGTCAGTTTTTACATTTACCTAAAACATAAGTCATTAGCAGCACTACAGTACTTTTTGAGTTATGGACTCTTCCACTGCTGTTAGTATGTAACTTGATAATTAAATAAATACATATATTCCTTTTTTAAACTTCTGTGCCAATTTGGAGTCATGCTGTGCCAAAGTAGCCAAATCTTAATAGTTTCTGATCAGTACAGATGTGTAATAATGTCCCAGGAGGCAGAAAAAACAATTTCTCATTCTGTAGTATTTCTATATAATAAAGACCTACCGTATCGATGACAAAGAAAATATTTGTGAAGCTCCAGACAGTGATCATTGAGATAAAGTACTTAGTTTCTTGCTAGGTGTCTTGTAATTATCCCCCCAAAGCTCATCACATCCAGAAACTGAACATTCAGAGCTTAACATCAAGTATTTTCAAGGGATCAGCTTGAATAATGCATTGAAACATAGATAGATAAGCACTAAGAAAAATATTCTGAAGGAAAAAGTAAAAAAACTATCATGTGTCTTACTGGTCTCAGACTGAGGGAGGCAGGTACAATTGCAGTAGAGATGTAAATACAACATTTTTGGTCCAAAATGGCCTAGCTCTTGGAATCTGTGGTGTTCTGATACACCCTTCTGACAGGCATTCTSTTCTGGAGGACAAAAGATGTTCCTCTGACAGGGTACACCACAGTAACAGTGTATGGGCAAGAATGCAGGAGGTCAAAGGAAATGAACTGTCCAGAAAAAAACAATGCTAATGCAGTGTGCCAGGATAAGATGCTTTTTATGCTCAAATAGTCAAATTTTATCACCTTCTTCACACAAATTTCTAATAAATGTTGAGAATTTTAATAAATTCTCAATCTCTGGCAAGATCAGAGGAACTGGGGTTTTGAACAGTAATGTTGCTGATAAGGTCAGTTGGCTGTCAGTCATAGTACATCAAGGTTCGAATGCACAAGTACTCAAAAGATAACACAAATTCATGTTCCATATATTTTAAGAGTGATCTCAAACTCCAATGTATGTATATAACTTGAAGCAATTTGTTCATACCAGAGCAAATAGAATCTGATAAAYACTTCACTTTTAATGAGAATCCTAGAGGTTCTGAGTTTGCGAGATATCTCCATTCTTGACTGAATTGGCCATGATATATTTTTAGTACCAGGATGAATCATAAGGCTTAACTGTTGAAAACCAAACAAATTTAGCTTAAGAATTTTGATTGTCCTGGGCACAGCATTGGGACTTCTTATTTCATGATTGATACACTCTATGCTATTTGAAAATTAAGAAAGTACAGACAGTTTAAATACATGTTCTGCATATGCTCAGGACTGTTAGGAAAATGTGCTCAGTGGTTGTTTTCCAGAAAGTCTGAGAACCCATTCTGTTTGATATTTGGAAAAAAGCCCAGTTACAGGAAAAAGACAATCCTTTAAGACTGTCTTAAGGGATATGGAGTTTAGTGATATACAGGAAATCTCATTATATGGGAAAAGTAGTAATGCTAAGTGGCCAAGKACTCTTGAAGGACTTTTCAAGTAGTAGAAGATTGGGTCTGGTTGCTTAAAAGAGAAATTATTGGGAGTACCTAAAGAATTAAGGATTTTGCGCTGAAAATCAGACATTTTCATAGCTACCAAAGCATGATTTCTAATAAAATCTAGCTTACAGGAGAAAAAACATATGAAGGGACAAAAAATCCCCCATTTTATCATATTTTAAAKATATTTTACCGAATGTTGCCGTAAACCATATTATATTGGCTTTGTGTTGCAGGATTTTGGTGGTGGGGGTGTTACAGGGGTGGCTTCTGTGACAAGCTTCTGGAAATTTCCATTGTGTTTGATAGGGCCAATGTCAGCCAGTTCCAAGACAGACCTGCTGGCCAAAGCTAAGCCCATCAGCAATAGTGGCTCTTTTAGTGCCTCTGGGATAACATAAATAGGAACAGCAATTGAAGCCAGAGAAAATAATGTGAAGAATCATCTCCCTGAAGAGGAAGCACCAGACACAACATGTGATAAAATGACCACAATTCCTGGTCCTTGGCCCCTGCACCACTGTGGGGAAGAGGTAGAGAATTTGGGACTAAGGTCATCTTGAGAAGAAGGGAGGGGTGGGGGAAGGTGTTTTAAGATTTGGTTTTAGCTCTYATTGTCCTACCTTGGTTTGACTTGTAATAAATTAAACAGATTTCCCTAAGTCAAGTCTGTTTTTGCCGTGACAGTAATCAGGAATGATCTGTCCTTGTGCTTATCATGACCCATGAACCTTTTGTTACATTTTCTCTCCCATGGCCAGCTGAAGAGGAGGTTCATAGAGTGGCTTTGGTGGGCACCTGGCATCCAGCCARGGTTAACTCACCTCTTCTAGTTTCCACTGGCTTAGACCTGGTCACAATGCTGTCTTGTGTTTAGTACGGGCTAAATGTTGATAACACACTGACATTTTGGTTGTTGCTAAGTAGTGCTTACCCTGAATAGAGGACTTTTCWTTTCCCCAAGGTCTGCCACTGCGCAAGAAACTGGGGGAAGCATAAGTGGGACAGGTGACATGAACTGGTCAAAGGGATATTGCATACTKTAGAATGTCATGCCCAGGGAATGARCKGGGGTAATTTGACTGGAAGGGCCAGCTGCTGCCTGGGGATTGGCTGACTATCAGTCAGCAGGTGGTGAGCAATTTTAAATGTGCATCTTTTTTTTTTTAATTTTGTTTGCATTTTTTTTTTAATTACTAGTTGTTGCGGTTGTCGTTGCAGGGTTTTTGGGGGTTTTTTTTGGTTGTTTTTTTTTTTGTTTGTTTGGTTTTTGTTTTGCTTTGTTTTACGTTGTTTCAGTTATTAAGCTGTTCTAATCTCGACCCACAAGTTTATTGGGTTTTTTTGTGATTCTCCTCACCATCTCRCCAGTGGGTGGCTGCATGTGGTTAGACCAGGACACCACCACAGCATCTAAGTGATAAAAAAGGCATTAGCTTTCAGTGTATCTCAGCTCACCACATATCCTCAGAGAATCAGCTGGCCACAAAGGTATTGATAAYAATTAAGAAAACAGATATAACCTTGAAATCTCTGAAGAGACTTGTTAGTCTAAACAATATGAAAATTGAAAAGGTACACAGTACTTTCCTTCCTACCAGTGAAGAGCAAGAATGAATAAGGTCTCAGTTGAAAAAAACCTGAGATGCCTTTATGTTTGGTGATTTTTTTTCTCTATAATTTGAAATTGTTACTTTGAAAACTTATTCAGTGTCAAAATAGTAGGTATGGTGTTTTTCTTATCATAACCAGACAAATAACCAGACAGAGTTTTCTTCATAAAATAAACAGGCATTGCTAACAGTGGGCCTATCATTARAGAGACATTTAATAAGCATTTTTAAGGACTAAGCAATAAATCAGCAGTTCTGAGAAATTCTCATGTTTCTCAGGCATTCTGAAGGCCCAGAAATGGTACCATTCCAACCTTGTTCCCAGGATGCAGAGAATCATTGCAAAGAACTCCACTTATGTTTGGGAAACAAAAGTATTAAAGTGCCTCACAGTAGGCTGCCTCCTCCCWTGGGATAATGTTTTGGGGTTACATTTGTTGTTTAAATCTTCTGAAGAAAAATTCATTAAATAAAATGCCATTAAATAAATTAACTTATTATTCCTGTGAACAATATTTTTTCTCCCTCCCTTCAAATGCGTAATCTGAAGGGAAAAACCCACAAAGTTGCTACAACATGTAAAAAAATAAAAYGCCTATCATCTTACTTTTGTTTCACTTTTTTTTTTCTCAGTGCTTTCATAATATATGCAGTCAGGAAAAGGAAAAAATCCAAAAATGACTGACACCAAACATAACTCAGTGTTCAATCAGTGACATACCATGCATATTGTGTTAACACAGATTGTAATTACTTTCTCACCAAATGGTATGCCAGATCTTTTCACTGAATAAATATATGCAAGTGATGTGCCATCATTCTATCACTGCCAGTTTAATAGGCCTCTCTTTGAAGAGAAGAAGAAAAGTGAAAGTATTCAACTCATTTCTTTGAACTTGCATAATCAGTATTGAACAACTATGTTTACTAGGGAACACAGAGGCTTTTATTAAAAAGTTGGATAGAATTAACATCTAAAATTATGATGCAAATGAAGGAAAAACAAGAGCTCTGAACCTAAGGACCTTTGACAGTACTGGGACACAAAATTCCATTCACTAGGGACATGGAAGAAAGAACAACACAGATGGGATGGACCTATTAGGTCTGTACTCATCCTTTCTTTAAAAAAACAAAAGCATAATTAACATTTTGTCTCAAATCAGTGTTGCAGATCCTTTTGGTCTGGAATATCTTCTTAGAGGAGTATACTATTTTCCTTGTATGTTTTTTTCTTGTGAAACAACCATCTGAAACCTGTGAAGATAAAATAATACTCTAATGCTCTTTTGTGTGATCCTAGAGCTAGCATAGCATTGGTGYGTACTACTGAACATAAAACATATTGTGTCCACAGCATGTAGATTGAACTGTATGAGAGATCTGACACTGCAGCATGACAGGGCAGTAAGGGAGCAAGAAGGAACAGCAGATACAGACAAAATGCTGAATTATAACAGGTTAAGCCACGTTTGACATGCTATAGGCTAGCGCAGAACAAAATCAAGTGAGCTTGGAGACAAAGCAGCAGCAAGCTGTAAAACAATTTCACTTTGACAGGTTCTGAACAGCTACAAAACCACGCTCAGTTCTGGTGCTTCTCGCTAGGATTATGGGAGGGATGTCAGTTTTATGCAAGTTTGTGGGCTGAGGGGAAGAATCTGAGAAGGAAGGGAGTGTCCCAGCTGAAATGGGTACATAAATAAATTAGTTTCACACTAACAATAGATTTCATTTTACATGAAACAAGGCTTAGGCATTTTGTTTCAGGCACTTTCAGTAGAAGGAAAGCCAATGCAAATAAGGAATCAAGACTTCAATTGTGCTAGACGAATTTTTGGCTTTTATATGCTACTCAAGGATTTTGGTAACTTAAATTGTAGAAGATATCTTTTAAATCCATTCTCTGTCTGAATTCTACAAAGCCTTAAATTAAAATATTATAGGGTATTTTGGAAGAGAAAAGGCTCTCCTTTTAAGTCTTCAAATCTGGAAGAATTAAATCTGGAATGTTTATCACTCTAAATCAGGACATACAACTCAGATGTTGAGTTAGGCCTATTTTGGAACACAGATTTTTTTCCTAAAAATAATCTTAATTCCTCACATCTAGATTGTAATCCCTATATCCAACTAGTTTTGAAAGAGGGGATTCAACATCAGTCTTGAACTACAGGAGATATATGAGATAATTGACTTCCAAAAAGTACACCTCTGCATGGATTTTTTAGGAAATTTAAATGTTTTGAGTCTCTTTTTTTGAATGTTCAAGGGAAATATTTGTGAAATATATCTGCTGTTTTCCTTGACAGAGCATGGTGCTAATAATGGCAGGATCCTAGGTGCGATCCCTGCATGGAYCATTCACTTAAGAGGTGAACTCAGCAATCCTTCTGTGCTCCTTCCAACTCAAAATATTCTGTGATTTTTGTGATTTGTTTTCAAAGATGAGACCAGGATACATTATGGGAAATAAAAATGTAATTAGGAACATTTTATGAACTTTGAAATCAGGAGACATTAGTTTTACCTCCTACAAGAGATAACAAGATATTTTTAAGTAGTATTTGCCAATCTAATAGTTTTATGATGTTATTTAATCTCACAAATAAGTAAAAATTTTCAAGTAGTAAACCATACATTTTCCAGTTAAGTATTTCAAAGGTAGCTTTAGCATACTCAGGGTTTTGAAGCTTCATAGTTTCAACAACATAATGACTTGTACTGGTTTAGGGCAAATTTTGTCAAAAAAATTATGAAGTGGTCTTTTGTAGAAAGAAAATTCAAAACACCCCTCCCCCAACCTTTTCGGGAGGTAAAGCTCCTTTGAGAAAAATGGACAAAACCAGTTTATTTAGCAAGCAAAGTATGGAAAAATGAATAATATTAAACAATAAGAGCTCTCACTGTTCTGAAGATATGGCAAATTCAGAAACTCCTCTTTGTGGCCTGTAGCTCAGCTCGCTCAGTCTCGTATCAATCCCTCCTGCGCTGGAAATGCCACATCCCGGGCCCCGGTTTTTAGTCCAAAGCAGGACTGATCAGCTCCAAGAAAAAGAAAATCCACAGTCCAGGTAACATCTCTGCCTCAGCTAGCTAAAAAAAAAAAACTAACTAAAAGCAAAGGAGACTGTCTGTGCTGCAGACAACATGCACCAAGAGAAAAGGAATTATGGGGGTGTGAAAATGAAATTTCTGGAYACACAAACTGTGTGCTATGGCTTCTCCCTCCCTTTGGTCTCAGATCTGGTTTTAAAGGTGCAGAATTTATTTCTGAKCTAAACAGATAAATTGGGATGCAATTCAGCATCATAAAGTCACTCCAGGACATGTCTGATGAGTTTCCACAGTTTCTTCATTTTTCTGCATTAATTGCCATGAAAAAGGAAGATATTCAGAAACACTTCCATGTCACAGGTTTCTTCTCTAAGCTCACAGCATTTTTGAGGATTTGACCCAATTTTTTTCCTTCAGTATAAGGACTACTATATACATACATGCATATATCTATATATTTTTTTAAAGAGATAATTCTACACTGAAAGAATGACACAGGAATAAAAACTTAAAATCTCATCAATAGTGAGCCGTCAGAAGAGCAACAGATAAAAAGACATTTGTTAGTTTGAAAAAAACAATTGAGAAATGAAAACTCAAACATAAATTAAGAAAAAAAGTCATATGCAATTATAAATCAAGATCTAGTAGGTCTATATTCCAGGAAGTAAAAAGATGCTTTAATCCCAAAAAAAAACCCAACCCAAACTCCCAATCTCACTAATGTACCTCTATAAGAAAAAGATTGAAACAAATTTGGAATAAAAAGAAAGAACAAAAGCAGGCAAAAGCTTTAGATATTATAAATATTGAGTTAGAAGAGAGGATTTTTTTTTAAATTAGTCCAATCAAAATAGGTCTTAATTGTTTGGGATAACTGATACAGTGCTTTTATTTTCTCTCTTATTTTTAGCATAAGTAATTTTAAACTGATTAAGTTTATTTCTCATTGGCCTGTAATTGATTTTTTTTACTTTTTTTTCTTTTTAAAATTAACTGTATTGATCTGTTTATATTCTTTAAGAAAAAAATCTGACAGTGAAACTGAAGTGGTGGAATCAAAAATATGAGAGACGTACGTGAGTAAAGAAAAAGTAAATAATCTTTTACTCCACAATTTTGTCTGTTTTTTATATAAATGAAATTAAAGGATCAAATTAGTAACTAGATCAATCTAGGTCTTTGAGTTTATATTCCTTTTTCTGAGAATAACCTAATACCCACTCAATAAAACTACAAAAAAKAGTACATGATAATTTCACAGAGAAATATGAAAGCTACAATGGACACCTAAGTCTAAGAATCTAAAAAAAAATATAATAAACTTGTAACTCAGCTTGGAAGTTTGTTTACAACTCTTAAAACATATGTCTTGAGKGATTCAGTGATTCAGTAATTTATGAATTAAATTGAGGTAGAATTTTTCCTTTCACTTCTCTAATTTTTCTTGATGTTCAGACTTCCAGTCTCTATTGACCTTTTCTATGTTTTTGTTTGTTTGTGTCGCTTTTTATTTTTGTGGGTTTGGTTTTCTCTGGTTTTTGTTTTTGTTTTTTTTAATAAGGTTGGTTTGGTTGAGGTTTTTTGTATACAGAAGTTTTTAAGTTTTCTAACCTTGTGGTAATTGATAAAATCATATTTATATGTCAATGAATATTATTTGTAAAAACTTAAGGATTGGGAAGCTTCAGTATTTTTTCTCTTTGTRCTTTGTATCAATAAAACAGATTAATGTTGTCAAGGATCTTGGGAATTTTGTTTTTTATGGTTTAAATTGCATAAACATTCCTGAATTTTGTATTCCTCCACAGGTCTTTTAGGTTTTTGCTATATTTTTTTTCCTCCACTCAAGTTTATCATCTATACTGGACTTCAATGTTACATTTAAGACTATAGAGAGTTCTTAATAGTAGAACTACTCTTATTAGAGTAGCAAATAAACTGAGGCTGTCATCTCTTGAAACCTTTTAAGATTTGAAGCATTTCCAGCATCAGTTTTTCATAAAAAGGCAATCTTAATTCAAAAACAAGATTAGAGATACTTTGATTTTCTCTGAGATATTGTCAGGGCTGATGAGAAAAATCTGTGCTACTTTCAGTAGCTCTAATGAAAGAGTCTAGATTCATGTCTCCTTCAGGCAAGAACAAAGCCAAAATTCCTGCTATGTTTAGATTTCTTTTCTTCTTTTTTTTTTGCTTTTTTTTTTTTTAATGGTTTTAATGTTGATGAACAATTCTTGATTGGAAATTCTAATTAATCCTGTCCTCCAACACAATTGTTCTAATATTGGCAGTAATGCCATAAATGGTCTTGTAATTTTCTTGTGTATCAACTAGTTTATGTGGTAATTGCTCTGSTCATAAGAGGTAGGAGATTATTCTTCCCTCTTGCTGCTGAAGAGTTGTTGTACAGACAGAATGAAACTGCTTCCTTAGTTTCACCAGAGAAATCAGTAAAAAACCCAGGGTTTTTTGAACTTGTACCTAGCTTTGGAATCCAGCTGGGATCGAGGTGACAAAATCCTCTGGGTATCCTGAAACTTAATTTAGGCAGCTGAATGCATATTGCTCCTACACTGAGAGTGATGGGTTAATTTGTGGAGAGGTAGCTTGCTTCACTGAAACAAAGTATTGTTCCTGCAAGCAAAGAGAATGATGGCCATCTTTGTAGAATCAGTGCTAAAAAAGCCCCAGTGGGTGTTGATCAAATTTCAATAATKATTATTGAAACATATATTCAATAATGAAAAAAATCCACAAAAATTCAAAGACTGCGTAATCAGGACTTGATGATCTATGAGAAGACAAATCTCAGCCCACTGCTGAGACTCATGACTGGATGCCAGTGAAGGTCTTGATTTTGTTTTTGAGATATAGGTGTTTTTTTCAAAGAGAAAGTAAAGAAACTAAGCACATATTCCCCTGACTTACCTTTGGAATGGACTCAATCTAGTAGATCTTTTGAAAATCTGAGCCACTGATTCATTTTTTCAACATCATCCATTTGAATCTGTCCTTTTATAGCAAACTTTTATTTCCACCGTGTAATCGTAAACCCAGTAAATATGACATACAAATATATGTCTCACACTGTCATGATTGTCTGTTGTATCATACTGAATTGGTTGTCACACTTCAACAGATACAAAATCCAGCAACCTTAAACTCAGGCAGAAGATTATTATGGCATAATTCATTAAATTGTTTGACAAACATTATCTAGCCAGGCATTATGATAAGCAGCACTTATTGCTTGAGTCCTAGTTATTTCAAAGGTATAAAAAAGCTGAGTTTCCCATAGCAACATGGGAACAATTAAACAGGTGTCATATAATGAAACATCTGTGTTGGAGTTAAGGAGTTTTTTAGATTGAGGAGCAAAGAAAATGCTTCCCAGTTATGGGTGAAAGAAGATTCATCTTCCTACTAATCTGGCACAAATTGAAAGGTTAGGATTTTAATTGCTTCAAAGAAGAAATTGGACTAATACAGTAAGAACAAAAGAGCAGAGTGCTGTCGTAAAGAGCAATGCAGTCTCTAATTTTTTATTAAGCAAAAGTAATCAAAAGACATTTATACAGAAATAAACATAGCTGTGAGCAATCTGTTTCCACTCAGTGTGCTTAGACCTTAAACCTCAATCCACTGAAACTGGTTTTATGTGATAAGTATTTTAGAGCAAACACACAGCAGGTGCTTGCCATTGAAGTTTGAATTTGACTTTTACACTTCCTCCCAAAGGAGCAGCAGATGGTGATTCTGCACTCTGTAGGTTCTTGGGAGGTAAGAAAGAAAGCAAACACAAGAAATTTGCTTAATTTTCATGTGTCCTGCACAAGGGCTAACCTTCCACATGCTAACCTTTTCAAGTACTGCTCATACAAGTTCCATTTGAGGTGTTACCTAGGAGAGGAAGAAGCTGTGGCCTTTTCTGCTTGTGTAYAGACCCAGCTGGGTGAGGGCTCTTCTCCAGGAGCCCAGGCATCAGCATAGATCCTCACTATTTTTTTTTCCTTCAGCTCACTTTCAAGCTTTTCATTTTATCTACTCTTTATTTTATCCCTTTCTAGAGCAAAGTGCCCCAATATCAGAGTGGAGMTATCTTTCTATGTCTTGTTATGCTGCTTGTTATGTAAAATCAGTAACACTGGACAGAAAGACATATCAAATTATCAGCCATTTTCCAGGGTAGGTATCACTGATATAATTTTCAAAATCTACAATCATTCCTAAACTTTAAGGCTCAGATCTACAACATATTAGAACATTCATATAAAGTAGCTTGGATAATAACCAAATTTTCAGTCAAGGTTTTTTATTTTCAGAAGAAATTTGGATTTTATACTGATTTGTTTTTAGTAGGAAAAGTTTACTTACTTGGAAAGCTCTTGAAGTGTTTGCAAATGAATTTTTTGGGTGAGAAAGAGTTTCTTTTTACTCCTCAGACACATTCGTTCAATCACAGTGACTGAGCTAAACAAAGCAATACCTTTGAGTATGCATTTTAACAAAAAAGAATTACTTGTGGAAGTTTAGCATGTACAAGGGTTCAAATTATGGATAAAAATCTGAATTCTAATTGACATTCAGTGAAGAGACAGGTTAACATTCAGAATGTCATGGTCAGGATACAGAATTCATCCTAGATTACATAGGAAGATAAATGAGGTATTGTGTTGGAATCTCTTCCAGGTTTTCCAGTCCTGTTCTCATACTTCAAAAATATTACAACAACCACATCATCTGTCTCCTGGACTCATGCCGATGGAAAAGAAAAGGAAAAGGAAAAGGAAAAGGAAAAGGAAAAGGAAAAGGAAAAGGAAAAGGAAAAGGAAAAGGAAAAGGAAAAGGAGCGGAGGGGAGGGGAGGGGAGGGAGGGAGGGAGGGAAGGAAGGGGAAGGGAAGGGAAGGGAAGGGAAGGGAAGGGAAGGGAAGGGAAGGGAAGGGAAGGGAAGGGAAGGGAAGGGAAGGGATCTCAGATTTGCACTCTGATGAACATCAGGCATCCTCCCTTAACTGACACCATATTCTAATTTTTTTCATTCTTGCAGACTACAAGAGAAAAGAAAAAATGAAAATATTTTTTCTGTGTCATTTAGCAGGCTTGTGGGGCCCTATGTATACATAGCATTTCATGTGTCATTTGCGGGGGTTGGTGATTGATATTCAGATACAGAATTGGCTGCCTTTGGTCTTGACATATTTAAAAAACTGCAGGCTTCCCAGTCTTTCCCATATGTTCCATTTATATATTGAAAACTAAGAAAAAGAAGGCAGATGTACAAGAGAAAMAAGATGTTGGGTAAAGTGAAAGTTTGTTCCTTTGTTTATGTATTATATKTATGGATTCTTTGGCAAGAGTTGCAGACCCATGTGGACAAAACACTTATTTGGAAAGATAATCATTGTACATGTGGAGTTTAACTTCTCATTTGTTATTGTGATCTTTGCTCTAAGATTCAACCTACTTGGTTGCCTGCTGGTAAGGTGGATGACCAGTTTGCTAGACATCCAGGAGGGTGCTTACCAGTAGCTACAAGGACTTCAATACTCTTAATTTGGCCCAGTGGTGTGGCAAGATTATGTAGAGTTTCAATGCCCTGGGTCCCCAGCTGTAAAACAGAAGCAATATCACAGCTTTACTTTAGAGTGGTGATGTGAAGACAGTCGTGTAAGGATCTGTGAGGTATTTAGTTATTATAGTAATGATGGTTCAGAAATATACTAAAAAAAATAGGAAAATAGGTTTTTCCTCTCTCAATGGAATTTCATTGCTCTTTTTTTTTTTAATTTGAAAAAAATTGAGATGAAGGTGTATGATTATTCTCTTCTGGAAAAGTTAGCAATATTGAGAGAAATATGTGTGAGCTTGTGTACAGGCTGATAAAAAAGGAGAATCACCAAAGGCTGACATCAGATTAAATGAATCTGAAATGAAACAATAACGTATGACCTGTGGGACATGGACTGAGATGTTCTAATGTCATGATGTTGCTTGCCAGTAAAGTCATTAACCCCATAAGAATACTCCAAGTGTTTTTATAATATGAGGARTTTTAACTGATTTCTTAAGGAGCTGACTATACAAAAAAAGTCCTAACTTACTTCATTAGAGTTCATCCTATTCAGCATAATTTATTTYATATCAGAATTACTCTTGGTTGGGAAGACAGATAACACACTTCAATTAATGTCTTCCTAATATAGCAAGATGGGTATAGTATAACATTCTTTACAAGATATTTATCTTCACAAGGTGCCTAGTCTGTYTTATGTGATTAAGAATTAATAATGTGACATAAAGCAGGTAATTGACTTGCCTTAGATAAAGTATATGTTCATACGTTGTCATGAGGTTATGGGAAATTAYGCCTTGATGATTGTTAAATAAAAAAATAAAACACCTTAAATTTGGAGGAGCRAGGAGAAAGAAATACAAGAGGAGTTCAAGGGCTTGAGGATGGGAGGAAYGAAAGACAGGTCTGGTAACAACCAAAGAATGATTGGTGAAAGAGGTTTCATGCATTCCTACATGAAGCTTTTTTATTCAACGCATCTTGATACTTCTGTATTGAAGTGTTCTTCACTTCTTTAATCCACCTTTGAGGATCAGAGTGACCCTAGAAACAGGAGGTGATAAATTTTACTGAGTAGCATAAACAGCTGCATCTACTGAGCCAGACACCTCTGGATTGTAACTCTAAACCAGGTGAGGTTAYGTGTTAAAGGCAGATGTGATAAGAGGAGTACTGCTGAGGAGTTTTCATCAGCAGTTGGCTGTACTTGGGATTGGGTGAAAGCYATCTCAGCTGTCTTGTTGCTGACAGCTTTTCACTTGTAAAAAACTTATTGAGTCCCTTTTGAAAAACGTTTTTTGATTTCTTTTTGGTTTTTTTTACTCTAGTAGAATACAGGCCAGAAGGCCAAGGAAAAACATGTCTGTCATGGAAACGTTTAGTTCCTCTCCTTTTGTTCTGAAATCCATCTCTAAGATGGCTATTGTTTCCTCTCTTGCTGTTGTCAAAGGCTGTAGTGCTTGAGCCCTCCTGTGTACTGAAAAACAGAGAGAATTATCAATTCTGCTCTTTTCTTATTCCTATCAAGTTCATACTGCTTGTATGCCCCTGTATTTTGTAAATATTGTTTTTTTCAGCACTGTTGTCCAAAGGCCAGGGGTTTTTTTCTTGGTTATGTAAGAAATCTTAATGTGTCATGCTTACAAATAGATCTTATGAAAATAGTAACCAATCTGAAGTTTTTCATGAATAAATATACTTCSCTAGCTGAGCATAGCTTGTGACAGTGAATTTCTTTTTTCTTTCATTTATTTTGATATCATGRGAGAGTAATATTGAAAAATTTTGGTCTAAACATTTGGTGTCAAAGAGATAATGTCAAGAAATGTGTTAGAGTTCATGCTTATTATGATAATCCTAAATCGATTTTGTAATAACAGAAAAATGTCTTTATATAATAAGGAAAGCCTTTTTTCAAAAACACAGTATACTACATTTTACATATTAGTTTTGCTGGGGGTGCTAAGGCATTACTCTATTTTTCTGGCAGCTTGTAACTGTGAAAGGGTCTTTTTTCTTTAGGGGAGCAGCCAATTGTAAATGGCTGATGAAAAATTCAAATATCTACAAAAAAWTGTGTTATGATTTTTTCATTTTACAAGTAAATCTATAGGGGATTTTATAGGGAACTATAATTTTTGCCTTATATGCAAACAATCTCATTGTAAATGTTTAATTTTAATTCAGCCATGAAATCTTTAATGCCAGCTCAATGACTATGTAAATTTCTTAGAGTCGAAAGTTGTAAGCACTAATTACTGGCCTTTGTGCTTACAACTGACTTCAGAAYTGTCCAATTCATTATGCTACTTTCACAATAAATCCCAGAAGCAAAGAAGCTTGTCATTCAAAATGACATAGCACATTTTATCSTGATCGAGACAGAGTCAAGAAAGCTGACCCAGCAATGAAACTCTAACACTCTCCATGTTTAGACATCATGGCAGTCATCTGCTGGTAAAATCAGCTGTGGTTTAAGACTGTGATTATGTAAGATTTCAAGTGTCTTGATTCCCCTTGGTTTTTACAGAATTCCAGTTTCAAGGTACTGGCTACCCATAAAAAGGAGATCAAATTACTACAGTGTTCACTGTATGTACAGTTTTACACAATGCAACTCTTGCCTGGTTTTAAAAAGTCTGTGCCTTTTGCTAACTGAAGTAAGTGGCTCATTTTCCTCCATTTTTCACAACAGCAGAGTTCCATTATTACTGGTGATTTCCCTCTATCATAAACAATGTCTGACTCTGTGAAACACTAGCAATGCTTGTTATTTAACTGATTTCCACCCCTGCCCCCCGTCCCTTCCTTCTAWATGGCTGATAAATGAGGATATATTACATCTTTGAGGCTCTTTCCTTCTACTGGCTCCTCACTTCAGTGAAATTGCCATTGAACACCTCTGATACTTCTGCATATTTGAGAGAAAAGAAATCGGACAAATGCAAAATCCTTAAAAAAAATCCAACAAAATCGGTAAGACAAAATATCTGGATTAATAAATTTTCATGGCTTTTTTATTTCTGTTGCACTAAATTGGAAGAATWATCTACATATCAAGTAGCTTAATTAGTAATTAGGGTATAATAAAATATCAAGGTAGATTTAAAAAACCCATTTTTAGTATTGGATTTTGATAGGTTTTTTTACTTATTTTTAAGTTTTATAATCAATTCTAAACATGTTTTGAAGTTTTCTCTGAGAACATGAGGACTGGACACTTGGTGGGGTTTTAAATAAGCCTCTCATGTAAACAGTTTGTTTTACTGAGCTGTTTTTAAGAAGAAGATCAAATATTTTAAGACCTACAGTATACTTATTAGWATTGTTGGTATTGTAATTGGATCCAAATGTGCCACTGCAGGCCCCCAGCTGGGTTATAATTAGCATTGACTCCATGATTCACAGCAGGCTGATCAATCACTTTATTATACTGTACTTATTAAGAAACCCATTGCTTTTATAGATAGTTACAATAGAGGAGGAACCAATAGGTCCTTCAGTCTAMACACCATCACCATTGGCCAATTAAGAAACCACCCTTTGGTAAACAAAGCTCCATAACACATTCTACATATTCACAACAGGTGCAGCAAGTGAAAATAAGAATTTTTTATCATTCTTTTCTCTGATCTTCTCACAGCCTTTCCCAGGACAATGCTTGGGAAAGTTGTGCCTGTTGCTCTCTGTAGCCAGAGAGCTGCTGCCACACAAATGTGGCACTCAGCTGCTGTCAAGTATGCAGCAAGTATTCAATGCACATTAAATCWGTCATGGCATTACACAATGAACTTCAGTGTTAAAGGAGAGGTGTTTCTGCAATTGATTGTAACATTGTTGGAAAATAATTTTTACTGAATAGAAGGGTTTCGTCCCTACTCTACCCCTCCCAATTCCTTTCTACTCTCCCCACTTGAGGCCAGTGATAGATGCAAAGAAGCAGCATATTGAATTTTCTTACTTACAATTTAAATAGCACTACAAAGATTTAGAAGCAGAGAAAAAAAGTAGTGATGGTGTTCTGAGACAGTAAGAATAATAAAATGTGTTGTGGAAATCAGTAATTTTCTTATGATATTAAGAGACATCACATTTTTCTTCTTTCAATAAACTTTAGCTCGTGTCAAATTCCTTGAAACTTCTATTTGAGTTAATTTTTTTACTCTGTGCCAAACATTTGCCTTTTAATTCTAGTGTTATCAGCTTACTAGCTAAATTGATCACAAACAGAAAAATCACCATCTGTGATAATGTCATTCATAATAAAGATATTGTCAGAAAGGATGTGGAAAGATTCACTCATTCTCATGGTAATTCAATATCATGGGGACAAAGTTATATCAAAATATATTCAGTTGGTTTTGGTGTGGAAATAAAATTTACCCTCTCTTTTTTTTTTCCACTTTCACCTTCCATTTAATCTGATAAACCTCTTCCACAAAAAAAAAAAAAAAAAAAAAAAAAAAAAAACCACCCAAAACCCCCCAGCCAAATAATCAAAAATCCTACTACTCCTTCCCCCAAAACCCAAATGCCCAAATCCATAACTCCAAAATATCTTTAAAACTGTGCTGGTGTGGGATTGCTGTTTGTGTTTTTTTGGTTTTTCTCCCCATGTCTATTTTACAAAGGAAGAGAAAAAGAAGATACCAAGTTGTGAATATATTTTTTCAGAATCAAATTTGTGGGGTTTTTATTAAGTCATTATAATTTAGCCATTGTCCTTCATATAACTTGGAGGAATCTGCCCTTCTTGGAACGTATTTTTCTCTTAGCACAGAGAATTGAACCATTTCATTTATTCTTGATCCTGTTCACCCGCTTCAGTCAGACATATATGCAGCCCTTCTGTAACTGAAACCACAGTTTATGCATCATTGACAATTGCTGTGAGTTTGTATCCACTGATTTGTGGAAATTGAGGTCACACTTCATGGTCCTCCAGTTTCCCCTCTGGAGCTGCTCCTGTGGTTGGGTGTCTTGTGGCTCTCAGTGGGTGGGGTGTGTCGGTCTGCAACATCTGCTACTCCACTTTCTGCTCTCTCCATTCGTATTCAGACCTTGTGAAACAAGCTGAGGGTTCATCCTCAAAGAGCGGCTGCAAAAGTGTTCAGTTCAAAGGATACTGTTAAAAAACAACTGCAATTCCTTTTCAGTCTTGTTAGAGCTGCTCTCTTTTTTACTCCAGTTCAAGCTAAGTCGTAGGAAGAATTACCAGCTGTGCAGAATTGATTTGCACTGTAATAATGTGCTTGAAGATTCACTTCTAAAACTAAGAGAAAAGCTGAGTATTCTTGCCAATGTCAATGGTAGCAGTTATTGAGGTTGTCCATAGGCTGAGGGTGAAATGTTCAGTTCTCTTTTTTCTTCCAAATCCTTATCAAAACTTTTATGTCAGTTGTGCATAATCATGATGTCCTTTCTTTCTTTCCATCAGACATATTGTGCAATTCCTGCATGCTCATGTTTGTGTTCAGACTGTGACATCTCAGGAAAGCAGCTATCTTATAAACTAGGATTAAATGTAGCATTAATTTTACAGTAAAGTCATTAGTTGCAGGTGAATTATACCATGAGTTCTGTTTACACAGTGAAAAGGTCATTTCAATGCAGCATATGTTTCTTTTTTGCTTTGCCCTAATCTTCATTGTTTYGAGCATCACTGTTCCAGAAAGAATGGCTGAGTACATTTTAGTTGGTAGTTGTTAAAAATATACTGTTACTGAACGTAAATGACTGTTTGGTTACAAATAGACTATTTCTGGGTCTCTGGGCTGGAAAGTCCCATTGTACTCCCAAGATACAGCTCCAGCTATGAGTATTGCTCTTGCAAAAGATTGAAATTCCACTCCTCACAGCAAATGACGTTGTGCCTTTACATGAAGCCTGCCAGACTGTATTTCTAGCTTGATGTTGRTCACATGAAGGTGTTAGGAATGTTGCATAGGAGGACATGATCATGCATTCTGCAACCTTCCCTATGTGGCAGGAAACAGCATGCCCTTTTAAACACAGGGTGTACCCTGGGTTTTCATTTGTGCATGCAATCTAATTAACATTAGGTCTTACCCTTGTGTTCCTGGGGGTAAATATTATGGAACAACATAAATCTTGGCCTCAAGGTCGCTGACACACTGCCATACAGATGGCACTCAGAAGGTATTGAAGCTCAGGTTTTGCAATAGTCAGGATTTTGATCAGTTGAACACGTGCTGGCTTTTCTGGAAATGCCTCTATCAATAATGATAATGAATCAATCAAGTGATAATGCTTTATTTTAAGTAATCAGTTCTATTTAGGCTCTGTTATGATCCCACTCCAACAATGCTGACTCAATATATTTTGATGGCTCTGAATTAAATGTTTTGGAATTTCTATTCCATGAGAAATTCTTCAKCAGCAATGCTTAGTTATGATTCAAGACAAATAAAGGCAAAACAAAAGCCTTGTCTTTCTAAGAGATGAAAATTTAATTTTTGGAACAGCTCTAATAAGCAGTTGCATTGGTTTAGTTCATGCAAAAGATACATTCCTTTTTGAAGAGCAGTATTTTTCCATACTTTAAAATTTGCTTGCTTAGTTTAGTTAATATAGCCACTCTTTCACAAGATAACTTGATATCTCTGTTCTCCCACCATGTTTGGCCTCAGTGAGACACCTTCTCTTGTTCTGCTGAAGCAACTAATCAAGAGCAGCTCTCTACTCTGCCAAGGCAAGACCCACTTGGATATCTGTACCTGAAAGGACACCAAAGAGAAGTCCAAGATTTCCCATAATACTCTTTTGTACGTAGGACGCGTTAGTAAGTATGTCACAGATTGCTGGCTGCAAAAGAAGATGCACTAATTATTTTAGGAAGCAGGATGTTGAGTGGATTATGAAAGGCAGTTTTATGGTTGTTTTTTCTTTTTGGTTTTGACTGTTTGGGAGTGTTGTCCCTTGGGACCAAGAGGGAGTGGGGCTGGATTTTTTGTGATCTTTGTTTTGCTGTGGAGAGAGCCACTCATTATTCCAGTTACTCCTAAAGAGAAGCTGAGGAGACTGAGAGCTTAAAGTAAAACAGCTGCCTTACTTTGGAAGGGGATAATGCCCTATTGGAAACTGTTCCTTACATAGAAAAGTCTATGCTTCTGTTCTCTTTTGTTAATTCTGTCTGACTCATTTTTTTTGTTCTGTTGTATTGATGTAGCATCTTGTTACATTTTTATTTATTTACTTATTATTAAAAATATTTAGTAGATATATGGTAAAAYCTTTTGGTCAATCTGTAACAACACAAAACTGGAACTGAGTTACCTAGTTCTCTTTGTGGTCTGCAAGATATAAGAATATTATATAGATTCRAATCATGCTGCCTTGGTTTGCTTGTCTGTCAAATGGAATAAAGATGTGTTGGAAAAATGCATCATAAAGACCTTATAATTATTTGAAGATGAACATTCAGTGCAAGCATAAGGTAGAAATTTTGAGGAAGATATAGGAATAAAAAAAGGAAATTGTAAAGATGCTATACAGCATTACATACTCCCCATCTTCCCCAATGTAATCTCACAGATATTCCACTAGTTTCCCATAGATTTTTTGTTCTTATTTTTCTTTTTTCCTTCTCCAGGTACCTTTCAAAAGCATCTATTTCTAGGTCTCAATGTGACATAGATGGCATTGATTGTAAACTCTGAAGCATTTTGTATGTTAATACCATATGAATGCCAAGGTGATCACTTCAGCCTCACTGTACAATTTAAGGTCTCTGTATGGTATCTGGTTTTGTTTTGTTCTTGAAAGGGTTTTAAATTGTATTTCCTGTGGCACTAAGGTTATCTGCTCATATTTCATCTCTCAGTAATTTTTGAACTGTTCTTAAATTGTAACCAGATTTTAGATGTGATTGGAAGACGGACTCATCAATCAATTCTACCTGTGAGGAGAAGACAGGCAGCCATTATTTTATCAACTAGCTGTTTACAAATGCTCAACTTCTTCAGCATGTTCAGAGACAAGTCCAAAAAGCTAAGTCATAATTATCTCTGGCAGCAATGTTCTTCCTTGTCTCTGGGGATGAAGACTTAATGCTACAGCAATTGAAAGGAAGACCATGGAAGTAGATGAATATGGATGAAAAAGTTTGATCAGTTGAATGACTTTCTTTTTGTAATTTCTGCCAAATATTTCCACTTTCTAGATCCCTTTTTTGTTATAGATTTGTGATCTTTTCCTTCATTTGGAGTTCTATTTTTTCATAGTCTTTACTTCTAAAAGCCTTCCATTCCAGCCTCAATCTTTGCTACCTTTGCAAGAGTTTCCACAGCTCCACTTACACCCAATACCTCATTTTTTTTCTGTCACTTWGTTATTTATGACATTTTCTGTCAAAATTGCATTTATTGTACAGTCTGACAAGTGATCTTGTGCAAACTGGTCCCATCCCTAACTATCGCTAAAATGCATCATGGGGTTCTTTGGKCAAAAAAAAATTACAGGTTTTATTGTAAATGTTTGGTTTGTTTTTTTTTTTTCCTCTGGAAATCTTGAATCCAATAAGATTTGAACAAACCTGATTTTTTTCCTACCAACAACTGATTCAGCTGAAGCCTTRTAACAATTTCTCCCAAGACTGCAAAGTATTTGCATGAACTTTGAGGGCAGATCAGAAGACTGTTCTGCGTAATTCCCAAAATATTAAAAGATTAAGGAATATACACATAACAAAAATGATCTGCTTTCCACAAGAGGGTATTTCCTGTGTTTCATTATTTTCTAAAAATCATTGCCTGAAATTGTTCATATTTTCTCCAACAGAGAAGTAGGTTCAGAATTAGATTTCATTTGTTTCTCTTCATTCTTTTCTCTCCTATGCCTTCTCATTTTTCCCTGTATAGACAGCTCTTCTCTGCCTTGTTATATTCCATTTCTGATGAGGCAGAGATATATATAAATAATCTCAAGTATATTCAATTCTCATATGAATTGAGGACAGGTAAATAAAAGTTAATGGAAGAATTGGGCTAGAGAAATAATAAACCAAATTAAATATGTAAAAAGCCCATTTGAAACTAATAGACATTAACTTACATTTCCATCACCCCTGTTTTCCATCGTCTGACCTAAGAAGAAGATCTGGATTAAAATAGGTAAAATATGGGGTTCTACCAGTGACAAAAATATTTCTTATGTCCCTGATTCCTTGTAATATCCATGCTGTGTAGGTCCTTGTGATGTATTATTGAGTCTCATCTCACTTCATGGGGGCTCTTTGAATGAATGTTTCTAATGTAAAAGGGGCCAAGGTAATTCTTCAAGGATTCAATTTTTTTTTTCATGGATTTTTCAAATAATTTTAATTTTTAATATATGTTAGCCTTTTTAATACTGTTTAATAGAGTACGTAATACTGTAAATTTCTAGCTCCTGTATTTTTTAGTATATTTATCCACACAAATTAATTTGCAAATTCAGTATTTTTGATCAAGGTCAACCCAGATGATTTATTGGAATTTTTGAAGGAAATCAACACAAAAGAAACCAATTCTTCTGTGGACCAGTTAAGAAGTGGTACTGGTTTTAGATAGAAATCCTGGGGCTCTGCTTAAGCCTCATTGATTTTTACTGGGAGTTGCTGGACCTATTGAAAAGAATATAGATATCTTTGAACGTTCAGCAACAAAGAAGCAGCTCCCATCTCTGTGTTACTCTGGTGACAAATGTTGGCTGGCTCCTCAGCACAAAAGAAAGGAGGTCTTTTAATAGACAGAGCTTATACTTGCAATTCTGATGCTGCCAAGCTTGAAAAGCAAAATCCTACCACCTTCACTTTCCTTATTGCTGGAGTCAGTATCACTTGTAGGTAATGAAGCAATGGACACATTGCAAATCTCTGTGTACAGAGATGAAAAGATCAGGATTCAGCTTACAAAGACAGACAGCAATCCCTTACAGCAAAGTAAAAGCAATCATTGCAGTATGAAATATTTCAGACTAGTCCTGTGGAAATAAATTACTGTTGCCCTGTGGTAAATTACCATTCCCTTATGGTAACAGCATCAATAACCTYTGATAGTTCAATATGAAGGAGTTTCTCAAACAAATGAGGAATATGGGGATTTCCTATAATTAGTAGAAAATGAAGCAAATATCACAGCAATTGCTGGATTGAAGCAAAGTCGTGATTTACTTGGTCTGTTACACATTAAAATAGCATGGGACACATACTAATAGTAGTTTTGGCTAGCAGGCATCAGGGCAAAGCAAAGATAGTTCCTGACTATTTGGACTGTAATCCTGCAGCCCCGTGTTTGTRTGCAGCTTCTGAAAGCTGCTGGCAGGGTAGGAGTGGGAAGAAGCCACTGGTAAAGGGCCAGTTGGTTCCCATTGCTGAGTATGAAGAGAACGAGGAGTAAAGTTGTAAACAGGCTCACAGCATATGATTAGGATAACAAAGGATCACCCCTGACTTTGATAGCAAGTGTGAGGACAGTTTACAAAATTAATACTGGCACAGTYCTGCAAACTTGGCTTTCTTGTTTGAGGTGTGGTTATTTTTTTCCTTTTAATATCTAAAATAAGCTGTTGTGAAGATCTAGTGTCATATATTGTATAATGGAAAAAGAGAATGTTGGCATCAAGTCAATCTAGTGCTATTCTTAATATGTTATGGGATGCCATTGGTTTTAATAATCTGTAGATGACTTAAATGCTGTTTGGAGGAAGAAGCATTCCCTGATAGCGGTGGCTTCAAACAATAGAGTACCATCTCACCCCAGTCATTCTTCTACCAATTATTTATGTTCACCCTTGGAAAATGCTCCATTTGCAACTAGAAACGAATATCTAAGCCTTTGTCCTGTGCTGGTTTTGAATGTTAAATTGCATTAGTATAAGCAGATTTTTAATTTATTTCTTCAAAATGCACAATTTTCTTCACAAGTTTAAGTGCATAGTGCTCTCTGTACTTTAMTATTTGAGTCCCTTTACATCTATAAAATTTCTTTTTTTTGCATAGATAAAATGCTTTTCAGGGACAAATTTCCTTCATGTTGAGTTTTTGTAAGCATTTGAAGTACTTTTACAAAATAGCAAAATGACCCTGATAGTATATTCATACTGCTATAACAGCTTTTATTTTCTTCATTGCATAGATTCTAACTTTCTAATTAATTTTCTGTTAAGTTTCATAGTAAAAACAGTGAAATATACAAAACATTGTATGTGATTCATGAAAACTTTCATTGGTTCAGTCCACTACTTCTTTACAAGACCRGTGAATTATTTCAATTGCATGCGTGTGATTATTTATATCTCAGTCAATTTACTGAAAGGATGTTGCAGAAGAAAACAAAATTTCTGCCAAAAAATGATGAAGTTATCATCTCTATTGTGATCATTGTAACTTTGATTTGCATCTGTCCATTTAATCACAAAGCTGAAGACTATCATCATTGTGTTCTTGTGTGGGTTGTGGATGTCAGGCTGCAGAGAATTGTTCTATCATACTCATTTCTGATACTTTTTTATTAAGATTTTAAGGCAAGTTTTTGTTGGCAAATCCTAATGAATTCCAAAAGACATAAAATTTCAGTTCATTATTTCTCTAACCCCAGTTGTTCTGCCTTGCATATGRCATCTAAAATTCATCACAAATGTTTTTACATTTTAAGATGGTCCATTTTAGTGGGACACCAAATAGACACAGCRATACTAAAGGTTTTTTTCCAACCTAAGTGACACTGTGGATCTCTGTGAATATATTGTTTTGTATAACTTAAACCACTTAGATATAKAATTAAAACTCAAATGAATAGCTAAACTAATAGCAGGATTAATGCAATTGTTCTTTTCTAGCCTTTTCTCTAAGCCTTTAACATTTCTAGGAATTTTCTCAATTCCAGCTACTCATGAACACTTTTATAATAGTGACATGGGGTTTCTCACCTTTTTTTTTTTTTTTTAAAGAAAGGAGAAAAATATTTTGGTAAACCCATGTAACTGCTATAATACAAATAGAAATAACACACCCCTTTTCAGAGGCTTTCTAAAATCAGAGTGACTATCTGTTACAGACACATACTYCCTAGCAGAAAATATTCAAGGTGTTCCTTACTAGCTAAATTTGTACTATTGTGCAGGCAGGGAGCCATGAAATTCCAGGAGGGTAACACAAAGAACAAGGGCAGTCAGCATGCTTTTCACAGCATTCTGGAACATAGACACAAGAGGATGGGGTGCGTGATCATTAAATTTTAAAAGCTTCTTATACTTCAGAAAGGCTTTAAAACTATAAAAAATTTAAAGGATTTATAAAAACTACATATGCACAGTCATCAAATGAGCTTGAAATATGTTTGGAAAGATCAAAGAGGAATATCTTACATTATCATATGATGGAGGAAGGAGAAGGGAGGGAGAAGGGAGAGCAAGTTTCTGGAGTTWGGTGTCGCAGGTGAAGAACAGAACTGAGGATAAAAGCCTGCTTTGCACAGTCTTCTCTGGCACACATTGTTTGCCATCTTCACTTTTTATATCTATCTTAGTGCTACTTAGAAAATTGTAGAAGGAGGTGGGGTGTGAAATGTCTGAACAACCCATGATATTCTGTGGAAAAGAAATGTGCCAGTTTTAGTGCTTGAATGGCTGTAATTATCATATTGTGGGCGAAAGTGCTGAAAGCTTAACATTTCAGTGAAGTATGGTAGGATTATACAATGCAAGATGTTGATATGTACCTATAACTTGCATATGATATAGTGTGTCATTAAAAKCAGCAGCAGAACACCCATTGCCTTTAGGTGCCTAAAACCATATGTGAAATTTAGGTATTTTCTAAAAGTCCTATTATAAATGTTCTATGAATTATTTGCAACAGGCTTACACTGTGGCACTTGACAGTTCAGAGTTCTTTYAGTTTTACTATGGTGACTGTACTGCCAAACTTGGGATTTCACTGCACTCTCTCCTAAGCAATTACAATGTCTTTCAGGGTATTTAAGGAGCTATTTATTCAGCTTGCATCTTTCTCTCCCTTTTTCTGTCTTCCCTCTTTTTTTTCACCTTAATTTAAGGGGTGATGTCAGGTTAAATTTAGATCAAGATTTGCRTTTATGAAGTTTTCTTTAAAAATATGAAACAAGTCACAAAAGCAAACAGAAAACATGCTATGTATTGGGTTTGCATGGCCAAACTTTAGTAGCAGAGGGGTTACAGGGGTGGCATCTGTGAGTAGCTGCCAGAAACTTCCTCCAGGTCTGGCAGCACAAGTGCATGGCAGCGCCAAAGACAGATTTGCCGTTGGTCAAGGCTGGACCAAATAGAAATGGCAGTAACATCTCTGTGATACCAGATTTAAGAAGAAGAAAAAGAAAATTTGTGCAGTCATAATTGCATCCAGGGAAGAGTGAGGTGAGAATATGTGAGAGGGACACCCTGCACACACCAAGGTCAGGACAGAAGGTGCTGCAGGARGGGCTCCTGGTGCTGGGTCTGAGATTCCCCTGCAGCCCATGATGCAGGCCATGATGACATAGCTGTGCAGCCCTTGGGGGACCACAGGGATGCAGAGATCTACCTGCAACCCAGGGAGGAGATCCACGCTTGAGCAGGTGGATGCCTGAGACGATGCTGTGAACCTGTGGGAGGCCCGTGCTGGAGCAGGGTCCTGGCAGGRACCTGCAAACTTAKGGAGAGAGGAGCSCATGCCAGAGCAGGTTGTGACTGAAGGGCTGTAACCCAGGGAAAGTGACCCACCTTGGAGCAGTTTGTGGAGAACCTTTGCTTATGGGATGGACTCACATTTATTAATGGAGAATTCTCTCCCAYGGGAGGAACCCCACGCTGGAGCAGGGGAAGGATTCCTATCCCTGAGCAGTGGAAGGGACAACGTGTGATGAACTGACCATAACCCTCATTCCYTGTCTCCCTGTGCCACTGGGGAAAGGAGATAGAACTGGGAAGGAGGGAGGGTTGTGGGAAAGATGCTTTTTAAAGTATTATTTTATTTCTCATTATCCTGCTGTTTTATTAGATTTTATTAGCAATAAATTCAATTAATCTCTAATTCAAGCCTGTTTTGTCCATGATGATATTTGGTAAGTGATCTCTCCCTGTCCTTATCTCAACCCAGGAATCCTTTGTTATATTCCTCTTCTCCAGCTGCCAAGGGGACTGATAAAGAGGCTTTGGTGGATACCTGGCATCCAGCAGGGTCAACCCACTACAACCACCCCCACCCCAATCTAAGTGAAACAAAACAATAGCCTCACAGTTATATTTGAAGTTTTTGTGTGTTTGTAACTGAAATTACATTGTTGGTTAAGTGTTGAAAAGAGATTAAAAATATTTTTTTAAAAAATAGAACTAAATAACTAATATTCATTGTTCAAGCACGTGAATGCAAGTAAACTTCCCCAAAAACAGCAGTGAATTTCTCATGGAACTTATTTCTGTGTRCTCTTTCACTTTCTGTTTGTTGCTCTTTATGGGTTTTTTCAAAACCATTCATGGTTTGTGCTCAGATGGGTCACAATTGTTTTGTCTCCAGATTATCTTGCCCAGAGAGAGAAYGAATTTTGTTGGTTTGGAATTCAATTTATCCCAAACACTCACAGTCAGTACCAATTGCTACTACTCCATTCTGCTAAAAAACCAATTTCTGCTTCTTTATGTTTTCCATGTTGTCACTCTAAAGTCTTCTGTACCTGCTTACTGGATTTTGTCTTGTAAGGTCTGGAGTCTTCCTGTCCAACATACACAGGTCATTAGTGAGGTGCCTCTTTCACCACTTTCTGCACCTGAAGTCACATAATAGCTCTTACCATACACTGTACTGAGTATGAAAGACCCCCTTATTTGTCTGTGGTAGCTGCTT
This sequence comes from Sporophila hypoxantha, assembly GCA_002167245.1. Taxonomy (NCBI): domain Eukaryota; kingdom Metazoa; phylum Chordata; class Aves; order Passeriformes; family Thraupidae; genus Sporophila; species Sporophila hypoxantha. The sequence goes on from NDFG01000959.1 coordinate 2,181,266, forward strand.
TTGAGACAGGGTCTTTGGTGCTTTGCAGTGAGGAGCCAGGAAGAGTCTAAGAAGATWTTTGAGCTGTTTGAGAGACAATAGCTATCCATGTTAGGCGTGAAACTATAAAGAAACAAATAAGGAACAGATTCCAGTTGCTTCCACTGTCTGCTCCAAACTCACATATATCAAAATTGTTTACCTGTAAGARCCATATTTTGAGTTTTTAATATTATCAGAGCATTGAAATGAGCAACAACTCTGTAAAAGTGTTTAGATGCTTTATATATTAAAAATGTCCATAAGGCTTTTCATGATCTACTGAGGTTTTCAAAGAGAGGKGCATTGCTTTATGATGCCATTTTTTCCCTCTCTCATTTCCTCTCTTGTGTTTAATGATATCTTACAAAAAACTACAGTATTTTTCCTCGAGAGTGATCCCAACATATTTCGTAAATGGCATAGTTTGGATTTATTAAAAYTCAATGTAATTCTATTAAGTAGCCTCTGAAAATAGCTATGTGCATGTACAGTTCCATATTTCTGGCTGCCCTATGAGGAATACAGAAATGCTGCACATCATATTTATAAGCTCTATCTCGAATTCTTTCTGTGAGTAAGACTCCCACTGAAGCCATCAAGCAAGTTACTTTTACAAGGAATGCAGACTTGTGCTAAAAGTGAATATTTCTTGTTATAGACCAAGCCAGGGGATTCTGAGGGAATACTTAGTTTTGCCTTTAAAAGTTACAATGCAGTTTTGAGTCTCTAAGCAATAGCATTTCAGGAGAAGACRAAGGGTGTACAGTGACAATAAAGTAGCACTTCTCAGCACAAGCAGCAAGCCAATTCACTTCTCATCAGATGCCTCATAACCGAATTATTGGATGATGGTTTCTGCAGAAAAAAAAAAAACCAACAAAAAAGTTATTTTTATAAAAAAATAGGCAAAAAAAGGGAAACAAAATAATATGCCCGTGTCAAAGTGCGGCTTTAATTCCTTAGCCTGAGYACCCTTACAAAAATGAAAGACTAGATGTGCTTACTTGTGCTTGGATTAGGCATAGGATTTTTTTTGCTGCATGTCCTAATTGCCTAAAAAGACTCTTATCAGAGGCTCTTGCAATACTTCTGTCCCAAGTTATCATTTGCCTTTTTACTATGTCCACATAATGTTGTGCTCTTATTATTCATATATTTTGAAACTTGTGAAGTCTAAATGCATTATTAAAAAAAAAAAAGCAAACATACTATTGAAATATTTTGAAATTTTAAAGCAGTCTTGGCTTCACCAGATCAGAATTGGTAGTTGCCATAGTAACAATTATGCAAGAGGCAATTAAACATCAATACAATCATTCCTAAGTGTTGAATAGCTACTCAAAGTTTTGCCTCTTKACATATTGCAAATCTAGAAGTTCACAACTCTATTGTAGCAAGAAGACAAACCAAATGGCTCTTGGGTTTCTTTTTCTCTACCCACTTGCTGTGAGATACATTTTATCAGCCTTCCCAAACATAACAGCCAGAATAACAAATTTTAGTTCAGTGAAAGGTGGTCTAGTGTTCAGGAAAAGTAAGGAGCCCTTGCTTTTTGTTCATGCTTATTGCTCCTTTCTCATCAAGCCAAATTCATTCCTGTAATATCCTTTCACTGCATATGCAGAGTGAAAGATAATGGACAGCACTTTAACTCCATTAGCACAAAAATTGTATGACATTTATCAGAGTTATATAGCACTAGCTAGTGTGTACATGTCACCCATTGATTTSTATKGGGTTTGGATGRCCAGGTTTTGGTAGCACTGGGGACTAYAGKGACAGGTTCTGCAMGAAGCTGCTGSAAGCTCCATCCCCTGTCTGATAGAGCCAGCTCCAAGACGGATGCACAATTAGCTATGGCGAAGACCGTTAGTGCTGGTGGAAATGCCTCTGCAGAAACAGATGTAAGAAAGGGGAGAAGGTTCTACTCAGGAGAGATTTCAGCCAGAGAGGAGAGGAGTGAAAATATGTGAAAGAAGCTGTTCCAGATGCTGGAGCAGAGGTTCTCCTGCTCAGCCCATAGTGCACACCATGGTGAGGCAGACTKCCTCCTGTAGCACATGKATCTGCACAAGCRAGCAGACATCCACCTGCAGCCTCTGGAGYRTCCCACATCACTGTAGGTGGATGCCCAAAGGAGGTTTATCACCCCTTGAGAAGTCCACACTGGAATAAGCTTCTGGCAGGACTTTTGGAAGGAAAGGAGCCCAYGCTGGAGCAGGTTTGCCAGCAATATTTGTGACCCTGTAAAGAATAATGCTGAAGAAATCTAATCCTGCAGGACTGCRCCTTTTGTAAGGAACCTACACTGGAGCAATTTGTGCAGTCCATTGGAAGGGCTCACTTTGGGGAAGTTCACAGAGGACTGTCTCCTGTAGAAGGAGAGTAGGGGTGGAATGTGAAGGGGAAGTAGGGTGGATCTGGCACTTCTATTCCCATAAACTTTTAGTAGTGTTCTAAACTTCTGTCCAACAAGGTATGGGTATTTATTAACTGTGCAGTGCATATGTAGAGACTTCAACTAGCTCTGAACCTGACAAATGCAGTGTGAAGCCTTTCACAGCACTGGGATGCAGAGCTACACAAAATATATTTTTGGGAGATCTTCTTTCAAACTTYTGGGAGATCAGCTTCCTCCACCTCTGCTGGGAAGGTAGCCGTCTGTTAAGCGCTCTTTTTCAGAACTGAACAGAGATCTTAACTCTCTCCTAAAAGATAGGTAATGGCAGCTTTTATATATGTGTGTGCATATAAATACACACATATCTGCATACATATATATATATGTATATATATATAAAAACAAAAGCTAATAAGGAAATTTCCAGTCTTCAAGGCCAGGTCATGTTTCCACATGCTGAGAATTGTCATATCTGTATCTTCTCTCTCTTGCTATCACCAAAAAAACTTTTGCAGGGCTGGGGAGGGGATGTGAGAGAAGCTGGACACARTAAGTTGAATGGAAATGTTTCATTTGTATATTTGAAACTCCTCCAGCACTAGTCAAAAGAAACCAACAAAAACCAAACCAAAACYAAGTTTCCTAAGATGAAGAGAGTGATTTGAAGGGAGTGCAGTTTAACAAGCTTTTTTTTTTGACCATCTCTTTAAAAAATGGGCAAGCTCAGATTCTTCTCTTCTCTCAGAACACTTTCTATATTTTTTCAAATAGCATTTCAAGTAAGTCACAAAAAAAATCCTCGGATTAGGGATTTTTTAAATTATTTTTTTTCCAAGGCCCTTGATTTTATACCCCCGAATGATTAAAACAGAATATCTAGTAACTCCCTGACACACCATATCAATTCACAGCAGCATCCCACAGTAATGTGTCTTCTTTTCTTGTATTTTTTAGTGCTTATGCAAACCCTCTTGGAAAGATGATTCCTACAGCTGAGGTATACTGCAATTAGTATGCTATAGATAGAGAAGTGCATAATATGCACAGTATATCATTTGTCAATTGTAGCCTAAAAAATTGGCTCCTACCCTGTAGGAATTCTTGAGTAAAAGTATCTGATATGCCAGATCCATCTCAGAGAATCAAGAGTGAGAAAATTTAAAATTCTGTGTTCAGTGCTTTATCTGCAGAGTATGCAGCAGATAATTTATGTGGCAAACATTAAGTAGTAACAGTATAAGAAGATATGAAAGAGGTCTTCTTTTATGAAGCTAGTTATGGTATATATGAAATGGGAAGGTAGAGAAGGTCCTTTGGGAAAATAGCATAAAAATTAAATACTGCATTGTAATGAATATACACTAGGGGATAAAATATACGTTCTGCGAGCATTCTTAGTAGCATGTACTAGCTCTCCATGAGTCTGACTTTCTTCCAGACTAATAAGCAATTTCTGTAATCATAGAATGGTTTTGATTGAAAGGAACCTTAAAACCATCTTGTTCCAATCCCCCTGGCATGGGCAGGGACACCTTCCACTAGACCAGGTTGCTCAGAGCACCATCCAACCTGGCCTTAAATGCTGCCAGGGATGGAGCATCCACAACTCCTCTGGGAAACCTGTTCCAGTGCCTCATCACCCTCACAGTAAATATATATTTTATAGAGAAATCTGAAAGAGTTTTCTTTTTTTAATTAATAGATTTGCCTACATTTTAATAAAGATGGTAGAAGAAGCTGTTCCTAAGGAAACAATAGTGATCTCTGCTGTATTTGTATTAGCAGCAGATGCATCTACAATATAAATGGTGCTGTTACTTTTTTTAAATTTATTTTTAGTATGCAATTTTTAAACCTAGTAGAGATGTTTCTATATTTTTAGAGTAGCTTTACAAAAAAATTAAATTTCTTTCATTAAAGTAAAAAAATTCTGCATTTGCCTGTTGTAGACACAACGGGAAAGAGGACACTGTTTTCTCAGAAATATGTTACTAATGACTGCTGTTTAGAACAAACCATTAATTTGGTAAACATGAGCAACACATTTCTGACAGATTTGTACTTTTAGACAAAGACTAGGAGAATTTAATATACACAGGGACATTCAAAACTGTGTATTTATTATGACAAAAATTCTCCCTTATATTGATATGTTTCTAAAAACATTAAGATTTCAGGTTTTGTGGAACCCGAACTTACTGATGCCATTCAGTATAATGGTAAAATATATCTTAACAGAAATTTGAAAATTCAAACAAAAGTGGTTTTCTATTTGCATATTTTTCTATATTRGAGCAGAACATCTTAAGTCAAGAAAAACACCTAAAAATAAAGTGTTACATTGATGTCATTATCTAGTTATACAGCTGTCAGCAATTCTGGTCATAGTTTGAACAAAATATCAGTAAAGTTGCTACCACGTAACTAACTAGCCCAGAAAATTAGATCCTGTTTTGCTGTGTATATTTATGTTAGTCAGTTTTAATGTGCTACTTAACAGTGGAAGCAGCAACATAGTAAGTCTTTTATCCATGGTTTCAGAAGTGTAGCAGGTTTTCTTTCATCTTTTTTGCTATTTTTTTCTTCTAGCAATAATAATATTAACGATAGTTAAAAAACTCTTAGTTTTGCGATTGATGTCAGTAAATGAAGACTGCACCCCTCAACTGTAAGAAGTAATTGAAGTTTTCACAGTATCTGAGAACATTCCCATGGTGCTTTACCAATAAACCAGAATTTCCTCTATGCTACCCTCTCACTTAGTGCATGAAAGAACATGCTTGAGGGTGAAACCAAAGGCATTTTTTGACACATATGTTCTAAACTTTCTCAGCCTTTTAAAAGTAAATATTAAACTATATATAAAAATTCTGTAACTTCAAAGTAATTATGAGATCAGGTGGCAATTATTTTCCTTATGTTTTGTATTGTGATTCACAAATGGGTAATAAASAGTTAATATATTTAATGTATATGGCTTTTGTGAGCTTTAGTTTTTCATACTGACATAAAATAACTGGCTTTGGAGAGAAAATGAGAGATTTTTTTACTAGAATCTCCCACAGGTATATCCTGTGAACTACAAAATCTAATTTACAAGTCTTTCAAAAAGACAAATTAAATAGCCTGTCTTCCTTTGACTTATTTCTGAACCCCCTATCCTCCATAGCTACATCTCTCAGAAAAATACAAAGAGCTTGCACCATTTTTCTCTCCAGCCCCTTTCCTTCTTACCTCTTTGTCTCTTACTTTTTTTTTTTTTCCCCTTAATTTATCTGTTAACAATGTCTTGCTTATAAACTTGCTTCTGGACATTACAAGAAAGGCCAAGAATGAAACAAAGTAACGTGGGAGAAAGTTCTTTATTATCCTCTCTCACTCTTACTCATGGTGCTCAGGGTGCTTTTTGTGTGTGATAGTGCCATGAAATTCTTTCACATTGAACGTCTGGATATTTTGGGGTGTGAAAACTAATGTTCTTCATCACAACTCTTAGATGTGTTTTCTTACCCTGGGGCAAATTATTTGTCCAAATTCAATAAGGGTTCTGCTGTGGCTTCCTTAGAAACCACTCTCCCTGAAGTAGTTATGTCCTCTCATTCTCTGCTCATGAAGAGATTAATCAACCTGATTTCAGTATTTGGCATTGTTGATCATCCGATCTTCCTTAATTATCTCCATAGCAATCCTAGTTATCCTACCAATCTAACCCATTTTTGTCCTACTTCTTTGTGTTGAAAAACCTACTGCTTATAATATAACAGTTAGATTTATGATCTTCCACTGTACATTCCAGCTATACAGCCATCCTCTATTTCCTTGTCTACATTTAGTAGGTTCYCATTATTGTTTTACAATATTAAATTATGAGTGTTTTGTTACATGTTTTAAGAACAGGAGTACCAGGCTACAAGTTTAACTGTTTGCATTATAATTATTACTAAGACATGAGATCACAAAAAATTTGGCATCTTTGTAAAAGAATATGGAAATAATGTAAAGTAGCTATAAAAAAGTTATAGCTTATAGCTATATATATAAGGTTACTTATTTCAAAAACTTGAAAAAACCCCAATGCTTTTACCATAGCTGTATTCATTCAATAACTGTGAACCAAGACACTGGGTTTTTGTGGTTTTTTTTATAGATAGATGCATTGAGTTGCTGTGAAAGGTTATAATTAGTGGTCAATAAATGTTCTGGCAATAACATTTATGATAGCATAGGCTTAGCAGTTTTAGAGGTTGACCCAACAAATCCTGTCAGCATTACAAAATGACCAGGATGCTGGAAGAATAGTTGCTGAACCAATAAGGACTAAGAGTTGTATTGGTGYATCCCCAAATCTACACTCTTTTCCTGGTGAACTGGGAGATGTTAACCTTCTAAATGGAGAATTAAATTTTACTTTCTCTAACAGGAAAGTTTTTCAAAACCTATATTGAATAAAGATTTGAAGGGAGTTGCCCACATGATGCATATRCAGATGGATACAACTCATTTCTAAGAAGAATGCAGATATATTTTATAGAAAAATCTAGGTGTAGCTTCACTTAACAAAAGTAGATTTCATAGTTTCTTTTTGCTTTGCTTTTTTTAAATTTGAGAAGAGTCAGCAAGTTATGTAGCACAATTTAACAAAACCCCAATTAGATTTTTATTATTAATATAATATTATATTTATTTTATTCCGTTAGTACATGCCTCCTAATATCAGGATCCCTCTCTAATCATTAAGTCCCACTACAAGACTGAAGCTAACAAAATTTTAACCTGAAGAAAAGAGAAGTGGCATATGAAATTTATGTTGCAAATGCAAAACAACATCCCTTTTCTACAAAAAGAAGAGAAGGTATACATCCCTCTTCTACAAAAAGAAGAAAAGGAGGCATAAAGACTGACTGTGGAGGAGCTGTTTTGGATTTRAGAGTTCTGATTTCTGACCATGATGTAACCACACTCTAAATTGGTCACRTGTGTTCCTTTTGCCTAAGCTGCATGGTGCTATGCAGCAGACACTTTGGCTTATATCCTCATTTTCAGACAAGCTGCTCCAGGTGGGYAGAACAGCCCTGCCAAGGGCAACTACATCCTTTTCCATGAAGCTGGGGAACTGGCAGAGTGGAATGTCATTTCCTGCCAAATGTCTCTGAGGAGCACAGCAGGCGCAGTGGGTTCTGCWATGTATTTCCGAAGTTGTCTGCCTATCTAAATATTCATTCAACTGAAAAACTGTATTGCGATACAATATTTGAGTATGGATTCTGGTAAAAAGCATGTGTCAAAAAAAGATTCAGAAATATTGCAGAAGGGTAGGGGGAAGAAGTAGTCTTGACTAGAGACTAGGTTAAAAAAGAGAAATGTATTGAAATAGCATAAATACATCCAATTTAGCTCAAAGTTTGTGCTTTAGGCCTTAATTTTATTTTTTTCTTCATTGTGGTTTAACCCCAGCTGTCAAATGACCCCATACAAGTCACTACACCACCTTTCCCTCTGGATGGGGAAGATAAGAAAAAAAGGTARAAAACTCATGGGTTGAGAGGAATTTAATAGGGAAAGCAAAAGCTGTGCATACTAGCAAAGCAGAATAAGGAATTAATTAATTGCTTCCCATGGGCAGGCAGGTGTTCAGCCATTCCCAGGAGAACAGGGTCTCATCRTGTTTGACAGTTGCTTGGGAAGACAAACACCATCAATGCAAGTGTCTCCCTCTTCTTCTTCACCCAGYTTTATATGCTGAGCATGGTGTCATATGATAGTTCAATTGATGGATTTGACAATGGCAAGTTTCTGAGTACTTGCTTTTCTTTAAACACAAGTTTTTTTAGAAATCACATTCTTATTCAGTGATGTCCTATGGCAGATGGTTGCTCTAGGGTTTTTTGCCCCCTGTGGATCAAGACTGCAACCATCACTTTGACCAAAAATCATCAAAATTGCAACAATCCGCTCTTCTTGGATCTGTGGGTGGTCAGATCTTTCTCCTATTATAATTTGTCTTTTCAATGTAGATTTTCTTGAGTAGGATCTTTATTTACCTAAATATCTATTATTTAGATAATAATAACCAAAATTGCTGTGTACRTCCTTTGCATTGCAAACAAATTCTTCTAAAATAAAAGTGCATTTATATATATATATATCGACATTGATCATTCAGTGTCATTTCACTCTAATCTGCCCTAAGGGTCAATTAACAAGAACCTGAGATACCCTCACCTTCCAGGGTAGGGTTACAATACACCCCACAAAATAGGYTTCAAATAAAGGATTTGGCCTCAAATATTTTGTTGTCAATATAAGCCAACAGCAACAAAATTGTGAAAATTTTSCCCCAGCTTTCACTGTGGGAAGCTCCATGAAGAGCTAATCCATGTTCCTAAGTGTGTYTTTCAGATTCTGCTTTATTTTCACCGTTGTCGCCCTCCTCCCCATGGCACAGACTGATTCAGGGCAGTGAGCCCTGGGTATATTTCTCTGAATGCAGAAGCCCATCCTTTTTTGTTGTTAGGGTTAGCAGTTTTGTCTGTGAGTGATATTTTTGGTAGCTTTCTGGGTGACAGAGGAAGTGGCATAGAAACAGCAGAAGACTGTGCCCACTAGGTTTTTCCTACAGAAAACAATCAAACACTMTTCTTTTTTTTATTTCATGCTTTTRTTCTCTACATATCTCAGTAAGATAATGGCAGTACCGCAAATAATTTCAGTGCTATATTRTACAAAAAATGGGAAAGAATAAAGGAAAGGTCCACATGGGAATGATAATATTTATATGTGAATGTAGTGTACGAAATGTGTTTATGCTACTGAGATTTAAATTTCCATATCTGACATAYTGGTGATTTGTTTTTCTTTGATTACATCCTGAGAAGCAGCACAAGAAATGTATGCTGTTAACAGCTGATACATTGAATGTCATGTTTAATGTTTTTCAAACATAATCAAAATATTTAATATTTTCTTGTGGTTTCTTCTGTATAATGTTGAAATTAAAGCAAATGAAACATCATATTTTTTTAATATTCCTTCRGAGTGCAAGAGAACCTATAAAAGACACATACTGGGCTGATTCAAGCATATTGCAATATTAGCATAGACATTTCTTTTTGAAAATATACACATAAAAATCGCAGCAGGGTTKTAAGTCTGACATTCCCATGCCCCATAGGCTTTATGCTTATGTGCCAGTGCTCAGAAATGGAGACCTTTTTCTTTAAAAAAAAAAATTAAAAATTGACTGGTAAAGAAAATTTAATAGGGGTATTTTTGGATGTATAGAAAATTTGTCAGTGGAGAATCTCTGCAGAACCAGGCCTGCATGTCAAAACTATTCAATGAATCTATGTACAATTATTTAATGTTACAGATGATACTCTGTAAAAGGGTAATATTTTTTTACTCCTTCATTTGTTTCCATTCCTTATGTCCTAGCACAATGGTTTTCTGCTGAATTACTATTTGATCTTATCATAGTAAGTTTTAACTGTGAGGAGGAAATGAGCATCTATATTTTTCTTGGGAAGATAATTCTATAGTGTAAGAAATATCAGTGTTTTGATATTGAATTTCCTTATAGTCCATCTATATATCCTTATTCATACTTCTATATTGAATATCCTGTGTTTCTTAAGAGAAATGTCTTGTAGACTCGCTCTGTTATTTAGACTTTTTTTCCTTTGTTCTTCTCAAATTTCAAAAAGGTGCAATTCAACTGTGGAAAGTTGATTGGGTTTAGGGGCATTTCTTGTTTCATTTGTTTAAATTGTTTTAAGCATTTTATACTTCAAGAACAGGCCAAGTTATTTCTTAACCTATGTGCTATCAGAAGAGATTTTATCTTTTTACAATTATTTTTATGCCACAAAATCTTCTCTTTCTTTCTGTTTCACTTTTCACTTCAGAAGTTTTAATTTCAGAACTATGGGTGATGCACGAGCARAAAGGAACACAGCTTGACTTTCTTCTTCTGTGCTGCATTCGAGGCATGACTAAGAATGTAAACAATATTTCTACTAGGATACTGAGAAAATATGATCTTGAATACATTGCCAGTTAATAAAATTTGGAATCCCCATTTTTGTTGAACTATTTTCTAGGCTAGAGCTATATTGTCTGCTAGCAGTCACAAAATATAAAATACYCTCTTAGAAGAAATTGTACTTGAAATTATTTTGAAGTTACTACASAGAATCCTTAAGAACCCTGCAAGCTAGTTCAAAAAAATAAGTGTTTTTTTAATTATTAAGATTTTTAATACAAATGATATAAATTTCTTTATGATTGATGGTTGAAAGAGGTTTGAAAGTAACTGTCGTTGATACAATGATAAACAATACCAATTCACAAATTTAGCCTTTTCTAGTTTTGTGGTTATCTCTATTGCTAAAACTAAGAGCCTAATGCAGACATATAAACAGATTTCTGGTTAGCCAATTTCTGTTCTTTGCCACTGACCATATTTCTGGCAGTCTACTCTTGGTCCTTTGATCAGTTCATTTGCATTCTGTGACTCTTGCTTTTAAAATATGCCCAAAATGTTTTTGATTTTTTGCTTCCAAATTTTCATTATCTTTCATCTTCCCACAGATCTATCCTTTTCCATGCTATCATTCTGATAAATGTCTCTCTTTTATGACATATTCTGATGTTTCCCAAAGTGTAACTTGAAATCTGTGATCCACAGCAATTAGTAAAAAACTCATATATAAATAGGCCTTTTTTGTCTTGTTCCTTCTCCARGTATGACTATTGTATGAAAGTAAAAAAAAAAATTCAGGAAAAAAGATGGACAAAGAAACGTGCAGTAAGCCCTAAAGACTGCAGAAATATGTCCTTATGCAAAGGGATTCATGAGTCTAAAAGCATGTCTGGCTTCATTAGAGCAGCTAATATAGCTGGATAAAAGATGCTACCTCTTTCTTCAGGCTTTCACTCTATTGCAAATGTATAAATGTATGAACTAGATTGCATCACCAGTAGAAACATGCTTGTATCAATGATACAATGAAAATCCAATTTTTGTTTTATTTTTAAGGGCTTTTCATAAAATCTAGAGAAAAACCTTTAACACATGGGGTTTTTACCTCTAAAAATTAGAGTGTTCATAACACCTTGCAATGAGTTTAGTGTTGGTAAGTACAGCAGCATGTCAATGACTTGTGAAGAAAAATGCAGTGGGTGAAATCTGGCCCTTACTGTTATTGCTGTGCAAAAGCTGGCTGTAAAACAGKGCAGGGTTGGCTGAACATCAGTGACAACAAATATTCTGGCACTGTTGTGCAGGATGGCTGAAGGCACTCATCCATGGCACAGAAGAAAACACATTGGCGTTGCTTTGGAAAAGATCAAACTTCCTCTTTGGTCAGTAAGTTGCAGATGGCAGCATATGTGTTAGCAGGTGGGGAAGCTGTTTACTCTCTTTGGCTCTCACTCTGGKTCCCGTTGGATGTTGCTGTCTTGCCTGGTGCCCATTCTGTATCCTAATTTGAGCATTAGTTGAAACAAAGCCCTTCATTTACACAGAGGATGGGGTTGAAAAGCCTCTTCATGTCTTGCTTGCTCTCTACATCCCTGCCGAGTGCTGTTCAGGCTTGCTCCTAAAGATTTGTCATTAAATTACAAATCTGAAATTGCTGGAGAAAAAATTTTTTTCAGCAATCAAAAGATAATATCTCATCAAGAAATCAAATGAAAAGGCATGGAAGGAGTCCTTAGGAATAAAACCCAATCAGTTCTGAAGGAGTGGAGACCAGCTGGTGTTGGGCACTAAAATGTGATATTCTTCTACTGTACCACTGTAATTTGCTTTAAATGAGAGATTAAGGACAGAGCTACTTCTTTTTCAAATGTGAGCATATCCTGCAGTCTTTAGGGTTTGCTGCACATTTCTCTATCTATCCTTTTTTTTATTTGTACCTGSAATTAAAAGCCTCTTTCATTCACTTTCCTGCACAAGACAAGACCAGGAAAGTAACTGAATTTTTCTTCTTGAAACTGTCTTGGATTTGTCTCCAAAACACATACTTGTCCAAAGAGCAACTTAGTTTGGAAATAATCCTTGATTCACAGTCATATRGAAGGTTTACTTCTTTTAAGATGTCTCAAATTTATGGGGCAGTGAAATCAAATTACTGTTTTTATCAGTGGAAGTACATAAACTAATGTCTCCTAAATTATTAGCTCTCCTCAATGCAGTATGGCCTGTGGAGAGAAGAACAGGTTTTTCTTGTCTTCAGTATTGTCCTGCTGGGTGCTTTTGGGGGAACTGGTGCACAAATAAGAGCTTTTCCTACCTGTGAAACAGTGATAATGACACTGACCTTCTTTGTAAGAAAGCTTTAAAAACTAGGGATAAAAGCATTATATAAGAAGTAAGTATTATTATCGTCACCCCTAGCAACTAGCAGCCTGCTTCTTGACAGCTGAAAGAGCAAGTCTCAAGTGACAAAAATCCCAGACCTAATTTTCTTCTCACTGTTTTAACTCATGAAAATCTTACACCCCTTTTTCCACTACTATGTGCCAAAAATCTACTTACATTATTAAGTGGCTGGGGTGGTCATTCTGCCTCCAGCTGCTAGAGGGAAAGGAAGGCTGTAATGATCCTGGACAGGTTTTGGGATCCTGTGCTCCTCCAAAGATATCCTTGCACTCTCAAACAGATGGTAAACTGTTTCTAGTCTGGGCTAAATGTCTACCCATAACTCCACTAGTAAAATGAAGGACAGAACTATAAGCAGAGAAAAATGTTATTATTTTACTCCCACTAAAATAAAGAKCTGTGTTTTTGCAGGCATACTTTGTACAGCCTGTCATTCCCCTGTGAGAAGTGATGGGAGAAATGCCATGCCGACTCTAAAAGCAAATGCTTTTAAAATTACAGAGTTCATTCRAAGCTTGATAAAGGTATATTAATATGTGTTATGACAGGAGCTGTGTCAAATTCCATGATAAAATGAACAAATCAGGAATGTGCTCATATTTTAAGTTAGAAGACTGTTATGAAAATGTATTTCCTTCTAAAACAGTGCACAAGAAAAAGACATTGGAGTTGTGACAAGACACTGTCACTTTTTCGGCTTTTACTGGTGATCTGAAATTTTTCTAAGTATTCCAAAGAATTTTTCTGGAGTGGGAGAAAGGTTTCTTGCTTTGAGTGGGGATGATGGGGGTTGGGTAGCAAAAGGAAAGAAGTACGTGTTCCTGGATTTCCTGTGCTGCAGGGTGCCCTGTGACAGCCAGTGGGCTGATTCCAAGCAAAGGCACTCACTTCCCCTGTAGAAATAACGTCAACATGATTTCTTTGGAACACAAGAATGTTGATATTCACAGCATTATTTTCTGCATTTAGTTCCTGTGAGATTTTAATGAAGATGAAAAATCCCAAATTTGGAAGCGATTTTTAAGTAGAGTTCAGGCCAGATCTCTCCTCATTTGAATTTTGATTCATGAACTGAAATGGAACCAAAGTGTAAAATATACCTTCTAACAAAAGGATACTAAAACAGCATAAATCTATCTGTGAAATGAGATTACTTAAAATCCTCCAGCTTGCACTTAGTTGAATGTGTCTTGTGTTCTGCTATGGATTTTTTTCCTTTTAGATGGGCAACTCTGTTTGATGAGATGTGGTACCTAAAGTTGCTGTTGGTAAACCTTTTAGATGATAAAGTGGGGATTTTTTTCTAATATAGGTATACATATGCATTCACAGATGCATATAGAACAAAAAAATCAGGTGCCTATAAAATATAATCCATGCCTCTTCTTGAAAGCTTCTTCCAGAATTCCTCTATTTCCCATTCATCTTCCCATGGCAGAAGCAATAAAAGTGATATCCCCATTCTGGTTTTTATTTTTGTTTCTGAAACTTCTCGTTTGTCTACAAAACCAGTTGCAAAACATAAAATACAACAATACTCCAATATGCCATGACCCAGACACTTATGYGCACTGTCTGATTAGCACAAGTGAGAAATGAAGTGTAAATGTAGCTTTAAAATATGACTTTCACTGTAAATTAGACCAGTAGGAGTTGAAATGCATTTGGTAGAACAAAAGGYGTTCATGTCTGTTGTCATCAATGCATAATAAATATGTCAAAGGAAGTTGCATATACTTCTCTTCGTTCTGTGTGCGACTATTATGTTCTAAAGACAGTCAAATGATGAAAGGACTAAAAATTTTAGGCATTTTATGTAKGATGGTAGTTGCATTTAGGCTACTTAACYTGGCATAATGAGGAGCCTGTTTTGGCATTTCACTGAAAAATGTAACCCTCTTTGGGAGATCGTCTTCAGCATTGTTTTGTACTAACACTACTTATCAGAGTAAGCTTGTAAGTTTATGACAATAGCWCAAAAGGCAGTTTAAGTGAAAAAAGAAATAGAAAATACGTAGATATTACAAAAAAAGGCCTCCATCAAGCTGGAATGGCTTTATGTTTGTTTGGTTTTTTTCCCCTTGGAACATTCACTTGACATTTTTCTGTATTCATTTTTACTCCTTTTTCTAAGCTTATTTGTTCTTAACCCTGGAGAGAGCCCATTCAAAATCGATTTAAGTTTGTTCAGAATGATCACTAAATCTAACAGTATTTCCTTGGGAGTTACTAAATTTTCTTGGTCCTTAGCAATCACAAGTAAGTTTTCTGCTAGAGATTGAGTTAGTCTTGCAAATTCTAAGTTTTCCCAACTGCTTCTTCTCCTTTGCAGTGAACAACAACAGAGTGGTTCTGAGTGGCAGAAGAGAGATCCTTGGTGAGATTGGCACCATAAAAATTACTTTTCTCCTTTCTCTTGAGCCTCTTCTAAGGTCCCAAAGCCTTGAAGTCCCCAGTGAGAGATGTCTGACATATTAGTCAGTTCCATGGATCCAGAACTTTGGTGAACAAGCACAGTTGACTTCACAGAGGATGAAGAGGTGCACAAATATGAAATGCCCAGCACTTCAGTGCCTCAGTTCTCTCACAGAGGAAGGAAAATCTGCAGAAGCATCACTGAAAGGAATTCTGACCTCTTGTCTCTCACTTTGCTTTTTGATGTTCCACCAGTATGGCATATCCCACTCTCAATCAGCACTTGTGCCCATTATTGGACCTATATTATTTGCCTATCCAGCTGAATCCTGCTCTCTACTGGTTATTTTTTTGTTGTACCTTCTCTAAGTTGTACATATCAATGTTGTACCTTCTCTAAGTTGTACATATCAATGTCACTCATCTTGAAATGCCAAGGAAGCTAAAAACTTAATCAGCACCTTTTTTTGTGGGACAACTCCAAGGCATTTTCTGYGTCAGTTAGCTCCTTCCACCACACTAGGGTAGGGGTATCCATGCTGCATCCAGGTGTAACGTGGAGTTGGTGGTCAGAGACAGAGAGGACACACACTCARTGGTCCTTGTGACAAACAGCCTCAAGTTTATTCCCTCAGCTCCTTTTATAGGAGCTCCAATTTCCTTCACTTACACATGCAATTGGTTGAGGTCTTAGCACCATCCAGCTCTTTGGTCAGTGATTTATCTGCTTTAGGGCTGAATGATATTGGCTGAGGGTCCCTGTGTAGATTTGAATCCAACCTATCYTTGCCTACCCAGGGACTGCAATGCTACATCCAAGTTTTCCAAATAWGGACCTGTAAAACCAGCAATAGCCATCAAATTCTGAGGCCTCTCATAACCTTCTTTTCCTCCTCTGTGTCTTTGCGAATCAACATTGTTAACTACTTTTATGCATTGTAAGAATGCTTGAAATTCCCAATAGTTTTGTGAAATTACTTGTTTTACTATGTCAACTRCATGAATTTCTGTGATCTGTAATTGATGTAGGTAATTTTTAAAACGCATATTGCTTAAAGAATTACAGGGCTCTTGGACTCACCAGTGAACTAACAGGAGAGCATGGGAAAGTCTCATTTTGAAAACAAAGACTCTGTCTCTCTCATTAGTGGCTATGACTCAGGGGATAGAAAACCTAGGGTGAGAGAAGGGGAGGGAAATACCTTTTTTGGTTGATTTTCTGGACTTTCTGCTCTTCCAAATTACCGCAGTGGTACTGTCACATGGTGATACTGAGCACATGTCTCTATGAGAGCATTCTGTGAGGTGACTTCTATTGCACTTCTTTCTGCTTTCTGTTACTGAAGAAAAAGAACCTAAAAAACAAACAAACAAACAAAAAAAAACCCCAACCAAACAAAAAATAAACCCACAAAAACCAAAAAAATTAAAAATTCCACAAAACGAACAAACAAACAAACAAATAGCAACAAAAAAAGCCCCAACCCTCCAAAATACAGAAATAAACTTGTTTCTATGTGGAATATATAATTTTTAAGATATTTTTGTGTCTTCAAGGAAGAAGGATTTCTCACACCCTGTTCCTGTTATCCTGCCTTTGCTAGTAGCCTCTTTGAAGTCACGCTGCTATCCTTTGATGTGTCCTGCTCCAGGTCTTGACAACTTAAAAACTTAGTCAACTCCAGGGGTATATACTTTGTCTGTATCAGTTCTTGCTTGAGGATAGATTTTCATTTTTCTCTCCCCTGTCATTTTACTTCACTGTGTGATATTCAGGCTTCTGATGACAATTTACAAGATTTCTGAAAGTTGTCCTCTACTGTGGAAGATGAAGTTTGATGTGCAACTTCTATAAGTCAGAAAAGTTTATTGTATATTTTCTTTCTATTTTGGTTTTGTTTGGGTTTCACTCCTCCCCTCTTCCCCAGTTATTCTCTTCAGGGACAGGGGTTTTTATTCTCCTTTTGCTTTTTCCTCTATCCCATCTTGAGGTAATGTCTTAAAGTTATGGAAATCKAATTCAAAGATTAATGCATTCCTGTGTAGTTTCACTTTCCCAGCAACAGGTTGAGAACACAGACTTCATAACTCTTTTGTTTTCACCCCCAAAAAGACACAAAACAGAAATATTCATTCCTATGTCRTCAAGTTATACACTAATGCCCTGTAACTGCATCACATCCATGCAAATAGCTGCCACATGTTTGCAGGTTATTTTGACGTTTCTGTGACACTAAAGTTTTTTGTTTTCAACAGAATATCACGGACTTGATGCGCATCTCACAGTAAGCTGTTCAGGTGCTTGTTTGGAACCACAATCACACAGACATTCCTTCACCCCAAAAAAGGAGTTCAGTGCAAAGAAACTTGAGATACATCCTTGGGGCTAGCAGAAGAGTATGGTAGAAGGACTAAATAAAGAATAATAAAGAAATATTTTTTGATAAATAATCTCAAAGTCAACATAGTAGAAAGGTAATTAGAAGTGTGTTCTTATGTCTCGCTGAAGGGTCTCTGAGTCTGAATCCTCTTTATTATTTTTATGGTAAGAGATAAGTGCTTCAATAGTCCACCTAACATTGTCAATGTGTATCTTWGGCTTCATTATAAAAAGACATGAAAAATGGCTAATTAATATAGAGAAAACCTTGAAACATTATTATTTTGTAGGTGTATTTTTTAAACATCTGCAGGTGATGATTTTCTTTAAAGTCAACATTAAAAATGGAAATGCTATGGATAATGTACTTCCTATATTGTCAAAACTGTTTCTCCTTTTCCATAAATTTGAGGTTTTATATTCTTCTTTTTTAAAAGAATGTGGATAAACCTTTCAACTTTGTTAGATCACATGATCCACTTATATTCGTTTTATTCTGTGTTGGGAAAAAATAAGTGCATTGCAAAAAGCATATACAGCAAATCTATTTTAAACAAAAATTCATAGTTGCTGATTGTCATTAAGGCTGTTGGAAATATGCAAATATACACACTTCTTTGAAGGACTAAAACATTAACAACTTTAATAAAATACTAGTTAAAGTTTGTTTTTATTTCTTGACTCCGTTTTATTTAAAAGAAACTATCAGTAATGTACCTGATTTTTCTTATTGTCTCAAAGGTCCRAAATAGGATTAGTATATAATAACCTTCATTTCATTATTGATGCTAGCTTAATTATCCAATTTCTTTGAAGGTATATTAAAAATTGTTTTCACATCTGCCAGAATAAACTTTAATAGTTCCTTAGATCCCTAGGCATCTATCTGTTCAGTCCTCTCAGTGGTCATCTGTTCATGTAARAAGGTATGTGCGAGTGAGCTTCACCACTGTATTATTATGCCATGTAGCAATACACATTGCAAGTCAGAGTGCATTTATTTATAACCACCTTTTCAAAATAGTTCTTTCTGTCTTCTACACTGCATTCCCGTTATAGATCCCTTTCTCTGTATTGTTCTTGCACAGTACACTGCAACCACTAATCTGATATAAGATGCATTCAAAAATGAAGCATTGCACAATACAAAGTTTCCTTTGTTCAGAAAGATTGGACAGTCCTTTATGATTGACAAACTACATGAGTAAGTAGTCTTTTTATAAATTCTAATTTATTTAATAAAAATACAAAAATATAAATATACATATATAAAAATATCAGGATGAATCAACACACAGACATTTTTAACTCAATAAATATGGCAGTAATATTAATCTTTTTAAAGTATATTTTTGAGATTAGGTTACAATGCAGATGCACACTATCCAACATAGTAGGAAAGGTAAAGCAAAGCAATTTAAAAATATGGAGTTTCCATGTAATTTCAAAGGCGCAAAAAGCCTTTTATTGTCTTTTCATTCCCTATAAAACCCTTTCATCAGAGGTTTCTAGGCATAGAAGGTTGGTTGTAGTGTTTTTTAAAATCTCAATCATTCATATTCATTCACGTTGACTTATTGATTAAGCAAACCCTTACTAAGACAACACCTATTTTTTGTAAATATTTTATTCCCAAGTAAGAGAGTAGGCCACTTTATTTATCTAGGAACATAGACATGAATTCCACTAACACTGACCAGGTCACAGATTACTTTCTCAGTCTCGATCACTGTCCTCTCCACCATACATATCTGCTAGTTTTTTAAACCGAGGTCCCCAGTCACTGAGGTAATCATAGTCTTGGTTGCCTTCTGTGGTAAGTGATTCCAGGGAGCTGAGTGAATTTGCTATGGAATCATTTCCTTCATAGGCATATGTTGCTAATGAATCATAAGGAGGGGCAGCTGGGTCTGAATCATTTTCCTTTAACCTTCTATGAATAAAATCTTGAACATCGAYGTTTTCCCAAAGAGGTGCAGTCCGCCTTATCTGAAATATTGTTTCTGGGATAACATCTCTTCTCATCTTACTTTCCTCCCTTGCTTCTGGATTTCTCAGTGTGCCAATGTCAAAAGCCTGTGTGTCTTCTTCCCCACCTCCTTCATCATTGTAGGTCACAATATTGTCCCGAACATCATCTTTTGAGATGATCAAGGGTTCTTTCTTCCTCTGTCTCTTGAGAGCCGTAAACAAGACAACTAATACTAAAAAGAAAAAAAAAAGTGAATGAAGGAACAGATTGTCAGAAAGCAAATAAATAAGGCAAAATTTTACCTCATCTTTTGACCTGGAATGGTTTTAAGGCTGGAATGGGATTTTTAGTAGGAATGTAGTGATAAAATCTATCTCCAAATTAATAAGGGAAAGTATTAATGATTTGATAGCAATAAAAAACTTATTCTTTTTTTAAACCTATGGGAGAAATGATAAAAATATTTTATATTTTAAATAAGTTTGCAACTAAGCTGAAGTTGAAAAGTAAACAACGCCATACAATATTATCCTACTAAGGTTTGATTTTGGTTTTAACTTTCTAAGTACCACCTTTAGGCAGTCACTAAGGGTCCTTCCATCAAATGTAGTTGAATCTCTTGGCAAAAGGTATTCACATTCTTGAAAGCTAGTGATTTAGGTATTCCCAAGTGTCTAATTCACTTTTGAATATGGGATCTACAGGTCCCTCTGAAAATATGAACCTGAAGACCTTAAGCTATCAATATAATTGACAAAACTAGTTTTGCTTCAATGCCTGCAAGAATTGAAATTCAGTCTTTGTTACTAAATGTTTCTTTTGAAAAAACATGATCCCCTTAGTTTATGAAGTGCTAGTTGAATAACTCTTCTGAAGAGGTAAGGATTGATACAAAAAATGAAGCTCTCTAAGGGGAGATAAAAAAATGAAGTTAGGATTTTTTAAATATATTCTGGTGTCTAAATGCTATTGATTTCAGTAGCAATTCAATGCTYAAGTGCATGTAAAAATCTGACTCTCTCTCCATTAGCTGGAGTAAATAAAAGAGGCCAGAAAGACCATCTGTCAATGAAGCATAACAGTGATTGCTGAACCATAAATTACAACAGTGCTGAATGGTTAGTTGAGTCCTAGGAGCTAAGTTTTTACTCTGAATCATCTGAGTATTGGTGAATAAAAACTAAGATTTGGCATGCTGTAGGTAGGGAGAGGGAAATAGAAATCTTCCACATTCCATATTATGTAGTGAATCTAAAATTAATAGAAATATGTTCCATTCAATATTCTTTGGGTTTCCTTCCTTGTGCCTGTACAGAGGCTCTTCTTTTCATAATACTAGATTAGAAACTGCACAGAATTCCATGTAGGAGAAAACACTACAGAATTCCATGTAGGAGAAAAGGGCAGGTCACTGAGAGGTTATTATAAAGTGTCTTTCACAGCCTGGTACTTAGTACGTCTCACATATGTTGGGCATGTTTACACCAGTTTACTATTATAACACACAACCTTGTTGAAATATTAAGTAAGATGTTGAGTATCACACTAGCTGTAGACTAAAAATTCTGTTTAGATACTCCACAGCCACATGTTTCTTTGACTTCATATATGTCAGCAGTGCTAAGCAGAGCAGGGCCTCTAACCCTGGGGCTGAGACACGAAGTGGTCAAACTTGTTCTGCACAGCAATGGTCCTTGATCCTCTTCTGAGTCTCATATTCTATTGCTGTGGCCCTAAGGCACATTTAACTTTGATAAGTTCAAAGTTTAGTACAGATTTGTTCAATCTGTACTCAAGCATTGCAGCCAATCAGAGCAATGTTTTCATTCTGAGCAAGTAAGGGCATGCATTTCATGCTCCTTTTTTTCCTGCTCTTGTCAGGGCATGCAGGATGGCTTYAAAGATGCAGAGCTTGTTGACATGATGATAAGAACTATGCAAGRTGAAGAGCTAGGTCTGGCAGAGTTTGAACCATAATTTTCTCCTGAGAATGGTGCCTTTCAAGTTCTGCCTCTCAGCAGACTATCAGCAAATTCCCTGACTATGCCTGGGCARCATCCTGGGGAATCCAAGGGGGCTGATGCTGAAACCAGGCCAGCAGCAATTCCTGAATCTAAGCAGTTTATCAGTTCACTAGAGCTCAAGTATTCTCCCTCCCTTAAGCACAGTACAGATACATTTTATAGATATTGCCCTTCTTCTAATACCTATAGCAAATATTAAGAGGATCACAGAGTTATCTTGAATCTAGGGTAAAAACTGCAAAAAGAAAAATATATCCCCTTACAATTATATAAACTAACACCTRTAGCTTCCCACTGACCCCTTGGCAAGCCATGTTTGCTAGGACAGGTGGAAAAGGAAAGAAGTTTTTTGCAGAGTTTTACTGGAAAGTAGAGGTGATGACACTTGTAAAACATGCAAGTTGAAATTTTTATGTTCCTAACACCAGATAATGAGCTAACATTTATTCTACTTCTTTCATATGTAACCACATCTTTCTAATGCTTCTACCTTCCAAACACTCATCTGACTTCTGTTCTTATACTTATTTAATCAGCAGTTCTCACTATCACTTGCAAGAAATTAAATATTTCTATCCTATGCTTTTGAGCTAAATATTTTCTGTACAGGAAAAATCCAAATCTTTCATCATTAAATAGCTAATATAATTCATAACATTGTTGCAAAACTTAGCACAGCTTCAGAAATATGATTTTAAAGCTCTGGATCTAAATGAATATCTGATTATGGTATGAATATTACTCAAATGAGCATGGTAACTAAAACTGACCCTGTATTTTCAATTGTATTTAACCCGAATAGCACAGTCTCACTCTTCTCACACAACCTTCTATAGAGTAATGATGATATTTTTCTGCAGGGTCATGTGAATAAGGGTTTTAAAAATATCAGGACTCTCGAAGTGACAAGATCTTTTTCTGATCAAATAAACATCTCGTCACAGGCACCTACTTAGCAGGATAATGATGCAGAGGAGAATGGCCACCAGCGCCCCCGTGCTGAGGCCGGCCGGGAGCAGCAAGGCCTCGGCGCTGCAGGACTGCATGTTCCCCCGGCTGTCACAGGCACACACCCGGATGGTCAGCGTGCCCGTGCTGCTCTGGATCGGGTAGTCGTTGTCAAATATAATGATAGGCAGAAGATAGGTACTCGTCTTACTACGGCTGTATCCATTTCTTCTGGTCATAATTCCAGCTGTGTTATCTAGAAYGGRAACGCAGAATCAATAAGTGTTTCTGAATTAAGTTTTATGTGATATTGGGGAGGGAGATGTTAGGGTTAGCAGTTACCTTTGTTGTCTACAACAGAGAAGTTTGGATGAACAGCAAATTCTGGCACCAACTCAAAGAAAAATTTGTGTCCTCGAGGAGGCTGATCTTTGTCAATTGCACTCACAGTCTGTATGAGCTATAAAGAAAAGAGTATTTCATGCTATTTTAGAAATCTTGTGTTTCAATTCTATGTTTTTCATGTCCCATAAAAATCCAATGACTCTCTATCTGAAGACAAAAACTGATGTCCTAAGCCAAAYGTTTCCCACATAAATACCGTAGAGGTTACAGTAAACAAATTATTTTATGGTTTAAACACATAACAAAGGATGAAAAGAGTCCAGTCCTCACTGCAGAACAGCCATGTGCTTTGATTTGTACTCAGTATCTTGCAGTGATACAAAAACATTTGCCCTTCTGAATAAGCCATAAACCTCCTGTGGCTTCATGKAGCAATGACAGAGAGTGCTGTGTAAACCAGTCGTTAAGTGGGTCTAATTCTCAATCCACCTCATCTGCTCCTGGCGATAAATTGGAGTACTGCACTGGCAGGATTCTCAATTCTCCTGGGGTAATAAAAAGAGAAGCTTTACTCCCTCCTAAATTGAAACCTCTGGCTGTGGAGCTCAATAGCTGCCCTAACAAGGCCACTCAAGCCCAGCTGGGAAGGAGTGATTATAGTGCCAGAATAGGGTCAGAGCAGAGTGGGCTGAAAAAAGAGTGTCTTCAGCAGTACCTCTGGATTGCATAAGCTTTCCTGTTGCATCGAAACATGCAAATGTGTGTACTCATGTTTATGTAGACACACATAAATGCTAAAAAATTGACTATTTTTTTAATCTATCTTCTGCTGGACTGACAGGCTAAAGAAAACAGCTGCAGAACTGAGGAAGGAAAAGTTACATGAGATCAGCTGTGGTTTATGAATTGACTTGCGAGATTTAACACCATGCCACACTGCGTGAGTCACAGTAACTCCAGAAAGCTCTGTGAGTGGCTGTTCTGTCATTTGCCCTTCCTGGTGGGTGTCACAATAGAGAGTAACATGTAGTCTACCTTGGCTTGCAAGGACAGGTTTGCATGCAATCACAGTATGACAAAACTGGTAGTATGAGCATAGGAGTGAGTCTCAACTGAGGATGCTATAACTCAGTACAGGTTCATTTCTATGGCACTTAAAGGCAGAATAAGTTCAGAAGCCAAATATTTTTCTTTCAAAGCCAAGAGAGAGCCAATGACTGTCTTGAGTTTTCAGGTGTTTCCAGTGTTCAGGATGTCTTGAAATCCCACAGATATCAAAGCCACTTGTTATCAAAGACTTTGTTTTTCTTTTATTTCCAGAGAAGGGGCAGCTTGTCTTCTTCGAGAAATAGAGTAATTGAAAAGTAGCACTAATATGATCTGTAAACTTTGTGCCGATCAAATTAGGAATTCCTTTTTCATATATACTGTCTTGGAACATCGACCTTAGTGGGACTTGAGGATACAGCTAAATTTTTGAAGGTATGTAGTGTCTCACAGAAAGAATCATTATATTAAAGTGRTTTTTTGCTGTTATCATTCTAGAAMCTTGCTACTGCTAGTGCTGTACTGCACCACGAATATTTGACCCATTTTTTCTAATTAACTTTGGATAATTTGATTGCAGTTAATAATATTGAGTTATAATTTTAAAAACCCCAAAGCAAAAAAACCCAAAACACAACACAGAAACCGTTGAGGGGTCTGTGTTTAGCTCATTCACTTTCCAACAGCTCCTTCTAAAAAACCACAAAATATTGTTTATAATTTCTTTTTATTTTTGAGGTATATTGAGGAACTTCAATGGTAATTTGTAAATATCAGCCTTGCACAAAAGGATGTGACTGTGCTCAAAGAAGGATAATGCAGTTTTCCTAAGTGTAATTGGAGTAATAACTACATATACTACTTTCACTTTTAAAGCATTTAATGTTCACTGATCTTTTGATTTTTTAAATAAATTTTAGCTGTTTCACGAGATTAATCAAATCCTTGTTTATGGTGAGGTATCCTCTTTAGAGTGTTTCTACATTGCASTTTATGTCAATAACTTTCTAATGTTCAATTGCTTTTGTCTTTCCTGTAATCTGCCTCTAAGAGTGTTAGTACAGAAGGGAAGACTAGGATTGGGTTTAATTTTAGTTTTCCACAATTTAAAAATACTGCTTAAAAAACAACCCAAAATATTTTGACTGGGCTAAGACATYGAATTTAAATGAGAAAATTTTCCTTTCAGATTAGCACAAGTTTGAAAATACAGAAGAAAKAGAAAAGTACCAGGGAGAAGAGAGAATTAGAGTAAGTGACAACATTTGTGCAGTTTACAATTACTTGCTGAAAAACTCAAGGAGAAAATATCCTGTTGCAATAACTCTCAGAAAGTGCAGCTGAATATCTCAGGTGATGTTTAAGATGCAATCATTCGGTGTTTGTAAGATTTGAATCCCTTCATGTGCAAATCACATGGAGAAATACAAKTGTACCAGGCACAGAGGAACCTAATTACAACAAATAATTATTGTTGAGGGTAAGGCTGAAGAAGGAAAAAACCCAACCTCATTACCTGATCTAACTATTGGCAACATGAATTGAGAACCAGCTGTTTGCCTAGCAGAAAAAAATGGGAGATTAAAAGAACAATGAGAAACCATGATTGCAGGTGAATTGTTCCAAATGATGARCAGGGGAAAGGAAATTAGATCTCTTATCTTATTAAGGATTTTTCTTTTTCAGTTATGCAGCTGTAAATAAAAGACAATGATGTCAATGATAATCACCACAGAAATGAAAGTGGTCTGGCTATTTTTAAGTATCTCATTTTAGGAAGAAAAGCTAGTACTCTTTTGTGTACATTTTGTGATTTCAGAAATATATTCACCCATTTTGATGCACTTATGGACATTGAGGTATGATCACTCTCCATCAGGACTTGAGAGCAAGGTGTCTGATGCTGTAAGATTTATGACAGAAGAGTTATTTCAGGAAAATTACTCAAATATATTTCAAGYAGATCAAGCTTAGAGAAAATGAAACCTTCCTCATTATTTTCTTTCTTTCATACCTTCCCATGTGAATGAGCACATTTTAGAAAATACAGCACTATTGTCACTATTTTGAGGGCTGTCTATGCATGTGCAYGAATATCTCTGTATATTTAAAGAAACAGTGTCATACTCTTGAGTGGATCTTAATGGGTCAATTCAAGTTTTTAAGGTAATTATTCTTTGAGGGTAATGGAAGTTTAAACATAGACATTGACATGAAGTTTAGTTTTCTCTTTCACATTCAGGACAAGATGTTTGTAGCAGTTTKACAGTGCGAAATKAATAGCAAGAAGAATTATTCCAAAYGGAAACTTTTCCTAATGATCTTGGGACCAGTGCTTATTTAGCCATGCTGTTTAGCARTGCTCTGACAATAACTGGTGTCCTGGGAAAGGTGTTCTTCAATATCTTTGTCAATGACATAGGCAGTGAGATCAAGTGCATCCTCAGCAAGTTTGCAGATGACATGAGGTTGAGTGGTGTGGTTGACACAACAGAAGGAAGGGATCCTGTCCAAAGAGACCTGGGAAATCTTGAGAAATAAATTTATGAGAATCTCACAAAGTTCAACAAGTCCAAGTAGAAGGTGCTGCATGTGGGCCAGGGCAATCCTGGCAAGAGCACAGAATGGGAGAAGGTGTCATTGACAGCAGCCTTGCAGAGAAGGACTTGAGGGTTCTGGTGGATGAAAAAAAGGACATGAGCCAACAATGAGCCCAGAAGGCCAACTGTATCCTGGGCTGCATCAAAAGAGGAGCGGCCAGCAGGTCAAGGGAAKTGATTCTACTGCTCTACTCTTCCCTTGTGAGATCCCACCTGGAGTGGTGAATTCAGGTCTGGAATCCTAACCATAATAGAGATGTGGGCAGTCCAAAGAGGGGAACAAAGATGGTTAGGGGTATGAAGCATGTGTGCTATAAAGACAGGCTGAGAGAGTTGGGATTATTCAGTATGGAGAAGGCTCAAAAGAGATCTTATTGTCATCCTCCAGTACTTTAAGAGGGCTTATAAAAGAGTGGAAGATTGACTTACGCAGGCAGATTGGGRTAGGACAAGGGGGAAAGATTTTTAACTAAAAGAGGAAAGATTTAGATTAGATGTTAGAAAGAARTTCTTCACTCAAAGGACAGAGAGACACTTAAACAAGTTTCCCACAGACACTGTGAATGATCCATCCCTGGAAGTGTTCCAAGTGAGGATAGATGGAGCCCTGAGCAACCCAACMAGTCTAGTGGGTCACATTCCTGGCCATGGCCAAGGGAGTTGGAACAAGGTGGTCTTTAAGGTTCTTTTCAATCCAAGTCATCGTATAATTCTATTATTCTATTTGTTTCTTTCCTGATGAAGACAGAAATTCTGCTAAAGAATTTGGACCTATTTTCCACTGAAGTTTTTTTTCAAACATGGAAATATTTCAATTACAATCCTGTTTCATATTGTTTGGTTTTTTTTACCTGGATGCTGTGATTTTAGGTCTTGCACCAGAGTCAAAACTATGGTTGTAGTTTMTGTTCAGGCTATTTTACAGTTACTCATACTTATGTCTGAAAAAGTGGCTGGGGGTKAGTGGACTGCCTAGATACAGATTCCTTCTATGTATCTAAACATCCTTAGGCAAAGGCTCCTCTTAAGTTGTTTTAAAGACAGCAAGCAAGTAGAAGCTAGCTGGGGGAATTCTGAAATAGGAAGGGTCTCTGTGCACTTCAGAGCATGCTGTTAGTGCTCCTGAGGCTGCRCTTGTATACACAGAAAGCTGCACAAGTAGAAGGTTTTGGTTGTAGGCTCAGCCTTGGGAATGCCTTTAAAAGAAATATAGGAACCATTAAAGCAAATATTAAAGCWTTATAGCACAGAGGTCAGCACCATCTGGATGCTTTTAAGACGGGCTTTTCAGTGTATGCTTGCTTGGCATGTCATGMAAATAAATGGCTGCTGCACCTTGGCTCCAGGGTGCACTCTTTAAAAACTACAGCCACATGCTTCGAAAAGTTCCTCATGAAACATGAACCAGATGTGGTCCACGGGTGGGCACATACGATATATTTTCAGGTTAAACATTTGTATTAATAAAACAAAACCTGAGACAAATACAAATAGAATGTTTGCAAAGAAGTTTGCTGCAGCTACTTCTTTGCAAAACAGTAATGTATTGGTGGTTGTTATTTTATTTCTACATCTTTTTCTTTTTCAAAATTCTTTCTTTCAAAATTCACTRTATATGGTGAAAAATAATATCACTTTCACAGAAATTTAAAGATGGTCTGTATTGTAGATTGCCTTTCTGAAGTTTAAATACAACATGATTATCATATAAAAATTGTACTTCCAGTTACGAAGACTGCTAGAGAAAGATATTGTTAAGGTACAGATACAGTAACAACTGAATTTTTGTTGTTTCTGTATGTAACAGAAGAGAGGAGCAGGCTTTTAATCCACTTGAAGCATTTGGGCTTTCATTTTTTGTTATATCATGCTCTTAGTTAAACCTGGTTGTTGTACAACAGAGAAATAAAAGTAATAAAAGACAAAAGTATCTCTAAGCACTTGAGAAAGAAATGTCTAGGAAATGTTAGTGTTTATTTTGTCTAACATTTTTTAAGAARTGGTAGAGAAGAGAACAGAAATTCTGTATCCCAAAGCACTGGCTTTCTTGAAAATTATTGAACTTTTTTGGTGCTGCAAGGTTTCTCTAGGAATCTGGAAAGACCTCACCACTTTGTCTGCAATAAACTATGGGGAAAAAAAAACCTGTGAGAGAAAATATGTATGGCAATCATGAGAACAATGTGTGCAAATGTTATGGGGAAACAATGGAAGAACAGCTTTTTTTCTCGYATCCTTTCTTCCTCTTACCCCTTTTCCTGCCTGTATGATCTGGTAGGGTCAATCACTAGCTAACCTTGAATGTATTACTAACAGCAAGCATAAATATGGGGCACAAAGGTTATGTAAAAGACGTGATGATATGGCCCATAGGAGTGTTTCAAAATCAATCCAGCTGTCAGTGGATGTCCATCTTGCCATTATGCAGCCTGAGTGATCACACTTGTACAGGTACAATTCTAGGCTATACCCCATAAGGTGCTAGCTGCAGAAAACATCCTCCATCCCACGTGCAAACTTGAGTAGATGCCTGCCTCTTCACAAAACTTCACGTTCAGTAATGCAAARCAGTTTGGTTTCCAGAGCTTGGCTCTGTTCCACAAATATGTTGGCAGTTTTAAGCAGGACTGAATGCTTATCAAAAGTTGGAAAACTCTCACTTCAATTCTTACTTAAAAAGACAGTTAGCATGGGTCTCTCACTAAAATAAGTCAAAAAGGTGTCTACCTAGTGAAGCAGCTACAATGTATACAAAGCCATGACTGATAATTAGCAATGTGCGCTTGAGAAAAAGCGGCCTCTCTCTGCTCTATTTTAAAAAGAAAGGGAGGGTATGGAGAGTAATGAAAAGAAAAATCAGCCAGGTCTCTGCAGGAGGAAAAAACTTTCTACGTTCTGATGTCTGAAAGCCTGTGAATGGCAGGAAAGAATATTGCATCAGAGGGGAAAAATAGTGACCCAGGTTGTTTTCCGGATGGATGTTGAAATTAGCTAAATTTTTGCCAACAATAAACTTTGCAATAAACTATGGAGTAAACTTTTACCAACAAGTTGTTCAGTTAAATCAGTCTCCTTCTCGAGTATATCTTCCTGGTTTCCATGGAGAGTACTCATCCTCTAATCCAGCTAAAAAGACCCAATTAATTCCTGTGACAAGGGCATGAGAGAGCTTGTACCAAAGCTTTCCCCACAACAGTCCCTGGGGCTTCAGGATTAGGGGTTTCTAAATTGCATGAGAGAAAGTCTGCTCCTACTTTTCTTTAGCCTGTGTACTAGCCAATGAAATAAGAWTCTCGTGGTGGCAAATGTGTTTCAGCCTAATGAACATAAATTTTTATTAACTTTTTATGATAAGGTTTATCCCCAGTCATACCATTGTTGCTTGGAGACAAAARAGTAGGAGAAACTCTGTAGGATTTTCTTTCCTCTGATCCTCCTAAGGCTATCTGAAAACCACGAGTGAAGCATCTAACATCTGTTGATGCTGAGAATGAGTACTGTTACTTGGTGGCAGAGAACAATATTTGATCATTCTGATGCTTCCTGATGTACATGAGACTTAAAAAGGAGTGTGACTAATAGCTGGTCCTGGTTTAAAAAAGAAAACAACAAAAAACAAAAACCCTAAATATATTTATCTTCTCAGTCTGATTCTTTTATTATGGTACTAGATGCAGAAGCAGTGCTGTGATGTGTCAAGAAGCAATAATGGTGATAATCAAAAAGCTGGTTTAGGCGATCTCTAAAATAGGTTGAAATAGTACTAAATGAACATGTTTTCATTTCTCTTATACTATACAGGGACTGCTAGACTTAAGCAATACAGGTTCTCTGGAACTTAGCACCCTTGGCCAAAACATTCAAGTTCATATTTTTATATTCATTGCTATTTTAAGCACCCAAATAAAAATACTCTCATGTATTTAAGGTAGTCTCTCTTCTAAAATACTAAATCAATTYGACATAAATGTCCAGATACAAACTCAAGTGCCTCTCTTGAAGMCCTCAGCTGTTAAGAAATAGAAAACTAAAATGGATCTCTCATTTTTCTGTRGCTACACTTGGTGCACACTCTATTTATAGTATTTTTGTGGGATTTTCCAATGAGGGAAAATAATTGCTGAAATTATATTGGTAAATTAGATGTGTAGGAGGTCTGGAGAACAACAGGCATACCTATCTAATGGGTCTCTGTCATATCTGTTATTAGGTAAGCACAGAATTTACCAGAAAGGTAAATGATATTTCCTACATTCATGGGTATTTCACCAAGTATGCTAGACTAGATGGAAATTGGATTAAGGAAACTGACAGCCAGTCTGCCAGGACTGAACTTCTTCAAATATATGACAAAATMTGTGTTTATTGGTTGGAAAAATTGCACAAGAATAATTTCAATTAGATCTTAATTTCTAAGCTTTTGAAACATTCTTTGTGTTATGCAAATAAAATACATGACTTACTTTTCTACCAGTCATCACACTGAGATTTTAAAATTTATTTACCTCAATTTTGTCYTGTGTAATGAGACATTGTTACACTAACAGAATTTAGGTTCTACGGCAGCTGTTTGAACTTAATGGCTAGAATTATCTGAATGCATTCAGCATGAAAAAAAGCAGCTTAAAAGTCATAAGCAAAACTCTATGGGTCTAATAGCCAAAAGTTTGGAGRATTTTTGTATCTTCTGTAAGGCTTGAACTGTATTCTTAAATGGCAATTTATGTCACTGGTTAAGACAGGTCGATGTGATTATAAACCTTAGTTGTTGTGAAAAGCATTCTTTTTTCATTTTTCTGGTATGATAATTCCTTCCACTGTTTTAATTTAATTCATCACTTCCTTTGAAGTATATGTTAATCTATTTATATAATTTACATGAAAAATAGTAAAACATTCTTTAAAAAAAGAATGAAAAAATTGTCATATTCCTCTTCAAAGGGAAGTGATTTTTTTAATCAAAGTATCCTCTTCCAGCCTAACCTATTTTGCCTGAATTCTGATATTATGTTTAATGAAAAATAAATAGAATTTTATGCAGTCTCCCTACAATCTATTGTGTACTCTTTTTTCTCCCTTTTTTATTTCTTTTTCTATCTGATAAAAAATTCATAAAGCATCACTTGAATTGGATCTGAATTGAGCAAGAACAGGTATTCTTGCTCTGCATAAGGTTCTGCAATACCTGAAAAGCTAAACTCATCTCAGGTACCAWCTATGCTACCTTCAGTGAAGCCTCTGTGACTTAAATAAACACTGGGCAGAAAATCAGGTAAAACATGAGCATGGTTCCTGATGCCTATCCATACCACCCATTTTAGTAAAGTCTTTAAATATTGCATGGTCACTGTGCTCTAAAGAAAAACAAACTATTACACATTCTGATCCTTTCCACATATTTTCCATGAAGCCAGACAGATTTGGCTGGATGATGACAGCCTAAAGCTAGTGAGACATGCAGATAGACCTAAGCTGCTCTTAGGGCTTCATCCTGGTTTGTCTCTCCTAGAGTAGGAACCTGCTCATGTTTGTGCTAATGAAAATAATGATCTCAACTTTTTTATTCCAGTCAAAAATTAATCAGTCTAGAGAAGAGGCTCATGCGTGAGACATTTTGGAGAGATAAAGTACCTAATCTGCTACTAAATCCACTTCTTTTGTAAATCCTGTGAAGAAAAAATCTTTCTTCACAGGGTTTAAAACTGAAGGACTGATTGGCATTAGCATAAATAGATGATGTCGTAATGGCAGCAATATTAAGACATTTTTGTAATATGCTGGCTCTGAGTTCTCTTGGTTTATCTAATTACTCATATCCAAATTATCACTCTGTTTTATCCTCAATTTTTTTTCTTGTCTCAGAATTGTACAGAATTCTGAGATAGTTTAGAAAGGAATATACATGGCCTTTGACCAGACTCGACTCAATGCCAGACTGAGTTTTAACCTACAATGGAAACAGTTACATTTCCCTTTATTTTTGAAAAAGCTTGGTTTACACACCTTCTTAACTGAGACATAATAAAGATTTTCCTGCTTCATGTACTTGAAGGTGTTRCTACATTAACTAAACCAATGATAGAAATCCAGAAATAAATGGAATTATTGTACAGCATAAAGCATTTTGTAGCATTATGTAAAACTATTTCTGAAAAATATTTTCTGATATCAGAAATTAAAAACCACATTAAAACATCATTTTTTATTATATGCTATGCTATTGTACTAGGATATTATCCTTCATCTTTTATGTCCTTTTTGAATCAACTTGCATTTTCTGCAGAAGATGGGAAATGAACAGGCTGGGTTAGTCTACTGCTGTTCAAACTAATATCTTGAAGTTTTCATGATGGCACTGTRGGATAGTTTCCCTACAAGTCCTTTGGTAATATCAGTCTTGGTTTACCTGTCCTGCTTTTGCATTTTCACAAACAAATGTTTCATAGTAGTTGGCAAACTCTGGTGCATGATCATTTATGTCTAAAATCCGTATGAAGACAGGTATCTGGCTACTTTGTTTAGGATTATCTGAAAAAAAGAAAAAACATTACAATACAAAGAGATATGTATATGAAAACAATCCAATACTTTTTTTCCAAAAGATATTAGAAATGTTCAATTTTCTTGATTATACTAAAACAATTATATTTCATTTTTGGATGACATACATTACATATACATGAAAGTCCTATTTATAATTGAAACAAGTTTTTCTATTATTTTATATATATATGTGTATATATAATATAAAATATGCTCAAATTGATTTACATTAAAAACAGATCACTGAGTTGTTAGGGAGTTGTATTCTTTATATCAGTTCAACAAATAATTCATTGCAAAAGCTGTTCCATGAGGCTGAGCAGTTAAGAACATTTACCTTTTCAAATCAATAAAGCAGTAAAAGAGTGTCAGTGAACAACACCACCACCAGAACCACACACAAACACAAAACCATAAAAAACTCAAACCAAAGTTGTCCTTTCTCCCCTGACTGCAAAAAACCAAAATAATAAAATGATATATGCAGGATATGATCATCAATCAATCTTCACAAATCTCCAAACTCAAGGTATTGCCAGAGAGGGTTCTCACACTATGCATATTGAAAATCTAGAACATTTTTAACAAAACAATGAAAAGCATTTAAGAGGAAAAGGTAAAAGATATAAATCTTTCTGAAAATGGGGATATGATTCATCTCTCCACATTACCCAACTCTCAGGCTCTTAAGCACTTTGACTCCAGGGGAATCTATAGGAGAATAAAAGAAGGCAGAAAAGTTTTTCACTAAAATAATCTGTTTCCCCCTTTGATGACTGTTGTCTCAGAAAAAAGGTAGGCAAGACACATCTAGCCTGAAAGTATCTAACAGTATAGTAAAGAATCCAGGTGAAAGATTAAGCCCACGGTTTACTTCAGATGTGGAGGGCAAAAAAATTTCCCTAGTCTTGACTTCAAAGAAAGCCATTTTCTGAGATAAGTTAAATCAGTTGAGATAAAACATATTTTTTTCCCATTTACAAAGGTTATTCTGACAATGTATTTATATGTCAGGGACATTTTTTCTCCTCTTCTCCCTAGGTTTTTCCCAAAGACTTAGCTTGGGATAGAGCCAGTGCATCACACCTGCACCAAATTATTTGATGTGATTCTCAAGGAACCAGTTAACTTATCTAATGTATATTGTACATGGTTTTATTGAGCCTAAGACTTCCGAAATATCTTTGTAAAAAATGGACAAAACATAGCTTAAAATATAAATTCAGCTTTTATACGTGTGTTTAAAGATATCTTGTCTATCAATAATATCTGGATAAGGGCAAGACTAATGAAACAAGGTAAGTCATAGAAAATGTAGAATTTAATTATTTTCTCAGTTCAAATATTCTTCTGAGATAAATTTTATCTTCATCTTACTGATTTCAGTTGCTATGACAGTGATGTTGTGCCAGGGAGTTTCTTCTCGATCAAGTGGCTTCGAGAGGAATAAGGATCCATTTCCTGAATAGATGTTGAATATTCTGTCAAGGTCAGTGTGTCGATCTACAGAATATCTGTCAAGATACAGTAAAATTGAGCATCACAATCTCCCATTGCAGTCTCCAGTTYAGCTCACAACTACCTCTAAAAGTTTTCCAATTTTAACTGTTCTTAATCAAGAATGTTTTCTTTACAATTAACCTAAGTTTTTCCTTAACTACCTTCATGCTACAAATACTTAGAAACAATTTTAAGACTAGTGAGGAGGATGAAGAGGAAATTATTATGTGGGTGGYTTTTAGATTGATAATGGAAATTACATTTTAGCTCAAAAAGTGAATTTTGGACTAATAACTAAAAGTAAACTTTTTTAGCTAAGATTTTTTGCAAATTAATTGTTTMTGAGAGAACTCTGTCACCAAAAGAACACATATTGCAGACACAAGAAAGTATCAATTTAAAAAATCTATTTTTGAGGTGTCACAAGGACCACAAAACTCGAGAGAAAAATCTTTCAATTACTTGTTCTTTAATATGAAACTTCTTAAAATCTTGTTTTGTGATACTAGCTTTTGCTTTGTTCTTACCCAGTGAGAAAAAATTTGGTTTACACCTGTTTTTTAATCAGCCTAGTAGCTGGCAGTCATTATTAGGTTAAATTGAGATTTTATACATATTTTACTTAAAAATATTTTATTTTCCTCCTCCTCTTACACCTCCTACCTCAACACATACTGCTGTAGGACATAGAAGGGTTGTTCAAAAATGCAGAGATCAATTTTCATAATCACTTGCATGGTAAATAGACAAATTTAAGTGCCTTGTTTGTCACTGCAGATAATAATAGCAGATTGGTAACAATTACAGCAATTTCACAGCACTGAACTCTTACTTCTAATTGTTATTACTTTCTTGCAATCATTTCTTATTCAATATACTGTGATCATTAAATAGTTAAGTCATGGAACATGGCCATTGTGTACAGAACTGTGACTGTTATCAAGCATCAGGGAGCRCAGAAATACAAATTTTTTAATGTTTTAGATAGTATAAAAGAAGAATTTTATGAACAGCTTGGTGAAACTACTAGAACATGCTGGCAATTAAATGCTGACATCTCCTTTCTTTTTACCTGGTTCCTGTAGACTGTTCTTAAAAAGCATTCTCTGCACCACCCATTGTGCTAATTGTATTTGCCTTCACAAGCTCACATTGATATTTCTTTTGGGCACTTTCCAACAGCCCCCATGTGCTTAATTACATAAACAGCCTCTCTCTACCTTGCACTCTCATCATTCTCTGTTGACCCACATCTAAAGAATTTTATGTTGTATAATGTCTTACTTTATTGCATTCTTTGCTATATCTGGGTCTTGGGCTACAACCTGTCCAATAATGCTTCCTTCYTTGGCATCTTCATCTACCTCTATTAAATACCAGGGTCTGCTGAACACTGGAGGTTCATCAATGTCTTCAACAGAAATTTTGACAAAAGCCGTGTCTTTGAATGGCCCCAGCTGAAGAAAACGAGGATCAGGATGAGTGTTGCTTGCTTCTACTTTTAGGGTATATAACACCTTGTTTTCAAAATCCAGATGCTGAGGAGCAAATAATAATAATAATAAAGAAAATTAMATCACTTTTTAAAAATGTGAGTAAGTTTTACAGTCTAAATCAAAAGGTGAAACATTTTTAGGAGCAAAAGCTCAAAATTTTACTCCATCTTGGAGAAGATGGAGTATATTAGATCTTATTCTAGACACTAAAATTAAGGATTATTATAGGATAGCAAGGCAGTYATGATCCCTCTGCCTATTATTTCTTCAGGTTCCTGAAAAAACAGGAGACTTTGACTTATATAAAATATAGAAACATGGAAGTTTTACTCAGTCCACAACAAGGAGTTGTGTAAAGTCTTATTTGTCTCATCACATTGGCAGTAAAAAAGAGCAATTATCCTAGTTCTTAAATTATCTCTGTCCTATTTATCTTTTCTTTACTTTCTTTTACCCATTACCATCTACAGTTTGGCACTAGGAACAAACCAGACTTGTCCCTGGTCTCCATGTTCCTCAGTAAAAAGAAATGGGTGAAGTTTGATTTTCAGTCCATATGACATTTACATCATGCATATCCATATATGTATATGTAGATAGACCTTCATAGATACATATACATAAACAAGCATATGCATTTCCAAATATGTTTATAGATTGGTATTTTATTCATAGGTAGTTATCAATTGATCTYACTGATATGTTTAATAACACTAAAATAAAAAAAAGTGTTTAGAGTTTAAGAGGCTGAATTCTGAAAAGCAACCAATCATGTTGTCAGACAAGGGATTTTGAATTAAATTTCTGCAAATGTCTTTGCTCTTTGGAGTTTCACTGGCATCATAAGTAACAATTGAAGTTTCACCAAGACCGGACTTAAGCCAAGACAGATTTTAGGTACTGGGGATAACTGGCTCTTGAACAGATTACAGAGAGAGAGTTTAGTCTTGGATGTGCAAATTCATCAGGCTCCAGGTAATCCTGGACCACTCTCGTAAGTCTTAGCACAGTAATCAGCTGATAAACCCCACTGTGAACTGAACCTCTCCAAGTTTTCACAGCCCTAATTTGAAAGTACTGTGTGTGAGAGTCTATATATTGAACAGACAGCAGCCCCTGAAATATTGCTTTATGTGAAGTGACATGCCAGTAAATTTCCCTTGAGACTTGAAAATAACAGATACCGGCTGAAGAAAGAGAAGAACAAAACTAATACAACAGCTCCTTGGCAGCCTGACCCCTTGTGAGATCTACYCTCCCTTCCCCTGGAAAAAGAAAAATAACCGTAACACCTGAAGAGCTAAGTACATATAAAAGAGAGGGAGAAAAAGTAAACCTTTTTGACAGTTATAATCCCTTCCTGTGTGTCCTTGTCAGTGATGATATCAAACATGTCTGATCCATCCCCATTGGAGATGCTATACTCAATCTCTGCATTTTCTCCCACATCGGGGTCATTGGCTTTAATTCTGCCAAGAGGAGTCCCAGGTGGTGCAGATTCAGGAGAGCTGAACTGGTAGGAGCCTAGAAGAGCAAAATMAAACATTTATTGTTTTGAGAAATATTTTTTTCCTGAATAAAAATTATCTTCAAGTTCAACYAGATTTTTTAAACTTGAAGTTCCAAACACTGTAAGAAAAATGCCACTAGTCATCACATGCAATAAATTAAACTTTAAACAGGATTTAAAATTGATTGACAARCTGTCAAAATATTCAAGTTATTCTTCAAGGACATATAACACTTCTTTTTTTCTTCAGTTTTAAGGGACAGATGTGCAAATCAGTGAGGTACCAGTTCTTACCCTGATTATTAGCACTATMTATATTGTTTATCTTGAAATGTTTATAGATATATTTAGAAATAGGAAAGGATTTTGTTTTGTTCTCTCAAGGTTGTTCTCAAAAAAGAGTTGTAGAAATCAGTGAGGATTTTGGAAAGAGACTAAAATAGAATAACCTTTTCTTTTAATTACTTTGAAMTATATTCCAGTAAGTGTTCTGTTTGAGAATAATAAATTCATCTATTATTGATAGTACAAGGTAAAGAGTCATGGTAAAGGGCATTTGGACACATGTTCATGTTAATTGCTATTGTTACTTTTATAATCAGAGTATCCTAGAAAGAAATCTGATTACACAGACCCTTTACTCTTGCTTGTGTGTATGAAAAGTGAATTCAAACATATTTTCTGGCAACTTTTTTTTTTTTTAAATCTAATTTTAAAAACATGCTGTAACAGAAAAACTATTAATCAGATAGATTTCTTCACCAGGAAGAAGCAGACATAGAAGATATTTCCTCACTAGCAAGACAAAAAAAAWTTAAAATTCAGTATTTTCTGTTATTTGCTACCAAGAAAATGTAAAAAAATCCAAACACATCTGATGAGTTCATATTTTGCACATAACATGCCAGAATCTAATGCTCCTTTTGATCTGTTTTTTCATGCAAATTCATATTACTTAAAGTAGTAGCATTGGAGAAATACCTTAAGAATGTGACAAAATTAGCATCTAATAAAGTGTACAACCTTTATTCAAAGGATCTGAAGAGGACACAAATAAATTGTATTGACTTGTAGTAAAGTACAGTCAACTCTCTTTATTGCAACCCTATTTCCTCTATTTACATGCCCTTTTAAGACACCTAAAGGATCCTGACCTGATCCATTTAATACAGGGAATGTATCAAAATTCTAAGTGCAGAATGAGTTTCTGTCCCCAGTTGTAAAGACTAAGTACAAAAGAGAGTTCCTGAAAATAYCTTATATTCATATAGATGTGTAGCAAAATGGAAGCTAATGCTTGCTGCTAAATTGTGATTGCTGTTACAAATTCGAGGTTGTAAGTGAAAACTCAGCAGCACAATTTTTCTGTGATCCACACAGATTAAAATGTATATTGTTCCCTCAAACCAGTCTGCAAATGGGATGAAAAGTAGGATTCCTGGCAGCTAAACCATGAGTTTCAAGCCTTGAATCCTTGAAAATTCAAGGGTTTGGCAGCTGAGCCAGATGTACCATAAGAACAGATTCAGTCATGGTACTTATTACTCCTTCCAGATAAATACCTCCCTTCAGTGCTTTTTTGTTTGAAAGCATTCCTATTTTTGTGGTGCTGTGTGAATGCTACACGTTTCAGGATGTGAGATGGCTATTTGTTATGGAGTACAATAGAATTCAAAATGTGTAACGTTTTCATTATATTGCCATTTTAATTCCATTTAGGCCTATGTCTTCTAATTTTCCACAACTACTTTTAGGAAACAAAACAAAACAGAAGATGCTTCTTCTTGATGCATTCTGCACAACCACTACTTCACAGTGCCATTTTACTTTCTCCAGTCCCTCTAAGAAATTAATTTTTGGGTCTTAAATACCTTGATATTAACTGGTGTTGCTTGCAACTTCCATTCACTCTCTACTTTGGGCAACAATTTAACTTATTGTTGCTTCACATAAGAGAAAATGGAAGACAAATGTTTTCATAAAAAGCAAACTTCCAGAACAGTTTGTTTTTTGATGATGTACCCCTCTTCATAATACCCAAGAAGAAATCAAATCTGCCTGATATTTCTCTTTCTTTGATTTCCTAGAAAGTGTTAAAACCCACCCTGCTGAGGAGAAAGAAAATGAGAGGGAAGGATCACCAGCACAACTGAAACTGCAGCATTGGGAGATCCCACAGCAGGCCTTCTGTAGGCCACACAGTGTGTTTCAGTGATGTTCAAAGYAGAATACTAGGGACAACATTGTTTGAGGCATCAAATTGTGTAAATTTCTCTAAAAAGTACCCATCCCAAAGTTTATTGAAATAATCAGAAAAGCTTTCATAGACTTGAAGTTTCAGTTAATTTTGAAAGAAGAGCATCATGAAGCACACAGGCTAAGAGGACTGGAAACCTAAATTATTTTGCAGTTCTATATGTTTTTTATTCTTTTTTTTATCTTATTTGATTTTATTCAACAGTGAGGCTTACAATGCAATGTGTCACCATAAATTATAGTTTAGGTTCCAGAATTCCTATTTGCCAAAATATTATGGGCTTGCATCATGCTACAMATTTTTAAAAAGTATCCCCTCATGAAGTCGAACAGGAAGTTCAGTTAAAAATTTAAGTTTGGATTTACCATGTGAAGGTGATTCTCATCAAGTGATCTCTGAATGTGAATTGAAATTATATTTCTTTATGAGGGTTGCCGTACTTCCCCTCCTCTCTCTTCTTTTAAAGCAATGTGTTATCATGGATAGAGATTAAAATASTGATTTATAATTCCAAAGATCCATTCTTCCATGCTGTCAGAGTTTTCCAATATTTTTTTTAAAACTGCACTAGGTTGAACAGTTTGTACTATTCTGGGTGTACTTATTGCCATGGTACTGAAGTGCTTTTCAAGTCCAGGAGAGCRTTTTATAAATCAGCTCTCTTTGTTCAGTCCTTAGTGGATCTGTAAAGAGAGCCAGGTCTCTCATCAGTGTGAACAAGCAATTCAAATTTTATTATGTGGACACTTTTCTGGCAGGCACTGAACTGAGGCTGTAAATTTCTCCTATCTGCAGCCTATCAAACAGTTATCAGACACTGACTGTAACAACATGAGATTGGACTTAAACACTGGCGTAGGATAAAAAGAATTTTGTAGGATATTACTCTGAAGCTTTCTGTGTTGTGCAGCTTTCTGCTATTTGATATTTTTTTCTTGTACAAAGATACTTTTAAAAAACCTKATTTTATTGTGTCAGACTGGCCTAGATTATCAAAATCATTCAAGAACTGAACACAGATTACTAGTACCTAAACCAAATGCTTAGACTGCCAGCAGAACAAATGACCTGATCAACTCTGCCTGTGGAAGTCAGAACATTAGAAAACCTGCAATGTATTTGCTTGCTTCAACACAGGGAATTAAAGAACAGATCCTTATATTTTGTAGTTAAATTCCTCTAAAGTCCCTGCAGTTGGCCTAAATTATTGTTACAGTTTATATTTCTATAAGCAGCGTAAGAATAAGAAGTTTATCACTCCAACAAAGAATTTGATGTTAAAAAATGTAGGCAGAGATTCCCATTTGCCTTGAAAAGCTGCAAATAAACAGGCTCAGCAGTAGGTAAGTACTACAAAAACAGTGATAAAAACCCCAAACTTCCAGATGGCCAAAGCAAACCAGCTGATTTTTGAGAGGTTCTTTGGAAAAGCAAACCATGAGACGCTCCATACTCTGGGGAAAGCGAGGTGGATTGTCGTTGACGTCAGTCAGTGTGATGTTCACCGTGGTGGTCCCTGATAGTCCTCCCATCTGGCCTCCCATGTCTTTAGCCTGGATGACCACTTGGTATTGCTCCCTGTTTTCTCTGCTCATGTCTGGTAAAGCAGTCTTGATTATGCCTTGAAGGAGTGAAAAAAAGGAGASACAGAGAGGTGAAGGAGAAGCCCCATCCACTATGACCTCAGAGCTCTTAGATGGATTCATGTCAGATACACYGTGCAGATGATAATCCATAGCAATCACAACAAGGTGTACTGCAATAAACCTTTCAATCTATGGATGCTTTAATGTGATTTTAAAAACAAAGACAAAAAAATGTAACAGACATTATTCACTGTTTTTTTTTGCTAAATCAATTTGATAATTCTTTTAATGACAAAAATATCAATATGATCATTGAATTAATGAAATTTTGCAGTTTCTATCCCAAGTTATTATTTACTATATTGTGCAATCTTCAGCCCTGGTGACATTTTGATATTATAGCACAAGGCTGAACTCTAACATGCCCAGGTTTCATTATTCTGGGCTGTAATAGATCATTGATTTTGATGCTCAGTGATGTCCACTGTAAGTCAGGAGCTACAGCTAATAAAATAATTGGAGAAGAGTCTAAAATTAGTTTAGAAAAATCTTTTTGGGSTGTCCAATTTGAAGGATTTCATAACTGTAATTTGAATGTCTCAGACACTTTTGCAGTRCACAAAAAAAATAAACGTCTCAGGTGAGAAAACCAAATGTGGTGCTGTACACCACTTCATTAAAGTTCCTTTTTGAAAACCAAGATAAGCTTTTTATTTTTATTTAGAAGAGTAGTGGCTTTTCAAAGCTGGAGTGAGCAGAGCTTTCTTTTGTGAAGTGGGAAAATGTAAGCATAGTGTCCTTTTCTGCTTGGAGGATTCACAGCCCTTCCCTTTCTTTCTCAGAAGAAGGCTTTCATTATAGGCTCAGTTTGATATTACACASAAAAAAAGGTAACCCTGGAAAATTTATACTTCTAGCAAGTGAGTGAAATAAAGAAAAAACCTTTGCAGCTTAGTGCTTATGACATTTAKGTCTGAGCCAGGATTACCAGGTTCTGATTATCATACCTAGGCTTACTAATACATGTAACATAAAACAGCAAATTGGATTAAAATGAGAAAATAATCCTTGAACTAAAGATGAGAGGCTGGGTGTTTCCCTTACTGCCTGCTGCCTAAACACCTGCTGCCATCATTAATTGCCCATGTGGTACAGGTCCTGTTTCCCTGCTCATGCCTGATWATGATGTTTGAGTAGGGAACTGGAGAAAAGAGAAAAAAAAAGAGAGAGGTTGAAAAGGGGGGGAAATTCAAACACTTTTATCCAATGCAAAATTKTTATGCTCCCTTTTAAAATTGTAGCCTTGTCATTAATTTTCTTTTGCATATTATGTCTTTGCTGTATTTAGAAAAAATCCCAAATTGTTTCAACAGAAAGTTAGCCATCATCTGAGCACTCTCAATGGATTAGGAAC
This sequence comes from Sporophila hypoxantha, assembly GCA_002167245.1. Taxonomy (NCBI): domain Eukaryota; kingdom Metazoa; phylum Chordata; class Aves; order Passeriformes; family Thraupidae; genus Sporophila; species Sporophila hypoxantha. Next base: position 2,224,109 of record NDFG01000959.1, read on the forward strand.
TTACGAGATTCTGGAAAGAGTTGCACTTAAATTCTCAATTAGAAAACCAGAATAATTTTGATAACRTGCAAGAAAAAACTAATGCAATGCCTATTGAGTCTTGAGTGCCTAAGGATCAGATATTTGGAATAGGAGAGTTCTGGCGACATCTATATTTTCTGACCCCTAATTTTGAGTCATAGATATCCAAAATTCACACCTTTTTTATTTTTTTTAATTTATTTTGTGTTTGTGTCTTATCCAAATTCTTGCATAAGAGTGAAAAAGGCTTCAATKCATTCTTTTCAACTTAAAAGCATGAATGACACTTGCTTCAGTTCCCATAACTTGGAATCATAATACAACTTCAAAAAAAAACTTAAGTTAAAAATTAACTGATTAAAAATCAGTGGTCAGGGATCTATTCCAAACTTTTAGAAATAGTTGTCTGTGAGATTTTTTTTACCTTATAGGATGAAAATGTCCAGATCCTATTAATGTTTTTTAAAGGTAAACAGATGAAATTCCCAGAAACTGGTGTAAAATAGGCGTGTAACTAATTTTGATGAGTCTTTGGATCCTTTACATTATTTTACACCCTTTTTTTTTTAACTTTTGGCCTTTACAGTTAGCAATCATCTTCTGAAAATCTTAGTTATACCAAGAAAAAATTTTTCTGCATTAATATTATTTTAAAAGAAAAAATCATACTTTTATTTTGATTCCAGTRAGACTGAATGGATTGCTAACCTGTTTCTGGATCCACTGAGAAATATGGCTGTCCCTGGAGGATGCTGTACACCACTTTGGCACTGTTCCCATAGTTGGCATCATCAGCATCTGTGGCTGTCACCTGAATAACAGATGTACCTAAATAGGTACCAAGCAAAGAATCAGCAGATTTTAGGAAGGCATCTACTTCTTGTAAACCATATACAGTTGTTGAAGTATTGAATTCCATTAGAAATAATAAATATCCACTGGAACAATCCAGAGTTATCCTAGTCAAGAGAATAAATAAAATCCCACCTTCCTGGTGACTGGACCTAAAATCATTATCATTTAAGATTTATGCTTCAGTTTAACAAGATAAACATACAGGGACTGACAAGGACATCTTTGAAACCCAACACAGCATTAGGTTTTTTTGGTGATCAAACAGATATGAAGATTGTTCCCTGGCAATAACACAACTTCAGTTGAAACTGTTCACTTAAAGGTTTGGTTTAATTAATAAATAAACCTAAAGCAAATTTACTTATACTCATTTTCTGCTCAGATGACAAATGTCAAGTGTCTGAACTCTGGCTCAATAAAACACTTTGTCTCCTCTTAAACTGATTTTTGAGTTCTATTTAAAAAAATATTGGCTTTGCAATAAGAAATCATATTTGTGGGATTTTGTTTGTTTTTTTTCTCTCTTGGTCAAAGTTATTTGGCAAATATAGGGCATTAAATGCTGCTGATGTTTCTTTTGGCATTCAGTTATTTTATGTGACAATAGTTTACCCTTGTCCTGTGATCATAAAAAAGAAAATGTAGGTTATATGGGATTATGAGTACTGTGAGCCAATACATTTGGTGTAGTTTATGGGTTGGAAGCAAATGAAAGCTTCTGTAAAGCCTTTCTTATAAAGATATAAAAGCACAAAGGTATCCTTCACAAGCTTTTTTTTTTTTCCTTAGCTCTTAGATGTCAGAATGAATTTTGTTCACACAATCTAGAGCTGACAAATGTCTAGATASATGCAGGCAGTCCAATAGCTAGAGGTGTAAAGGCACTTGACTCCTTGCCAGGGGAAGAAAGCTGGCTGAGAAGAAACTCTTTACCCTATTTTTGGCCAGTTTGTTGGTTTGGTTTTTTTTTTTTTTGGGGGGGGAGTTTTATTTGGGTTTGGTTTGGTTTTTTTTTTTTTTTTATAACTCACTTCCTTTGCAAGGAAAAGTTCTACTAAGCCCTGTCAACTTAATTGATATAATTCCCTATTCCTATTTTTCTATACCTTCGGTCTCTCTAGATTGAAGTTCCCTTAGATAACTTGCAGGCAAATGTCTGTCTTGACTGTAAATTAAAAAAACCCTCATTTWTCTGTGATTATTGGCACTGTAGTGAATCATTTGTACTGTTGCTTTTGAGCATATCCCAGGGATTGGGAAAAGTAGAAATCCAGARTTATCAAAACAGATTTGTGAGAGAACATTATTATCAGGTCCTGTTAGATGCAACTATTTTTTTCATAGTTCATAATATAGCTTTACAAATAGTAGTTTTACCTAAACAGCAATTCCCAATATTTCAGGTTATCTGAAGCGCATGTCAAGAGAGAATGAATACTTCTCTCTCTGCAACAAACCACCATAAAAAAGTTGTAAAATGCTTTGTCACAAATCGTCAGACTCTGAAGATKATTTTGGCCATCAGGTATCTGGATTACTTTTTGCCTGGTTAAACAGCTAGAGGTCATCTGTGTGCCAAGCTGAGCTGTAAAGGTTATCCCAAAGAAGTGAATATTTAAGGATATTTCAATCACTAGCAGTGTCCAGCAGAACTGCTCATCCAGACAAAAATATCAAGACAGTTCTTTGATGATCGTAAAGTTCCATAAGTCCCATCTTTTTTCAGAAAAGCATGTTAAATCCCCTGCCTCCTCAAGGCAAACAGAGAAAGAGTCAATATCTCTTGCTAGCCTATAAAAAACATAATCAATAGAATAATCTGCTCATACTCTGTGACGTTGTAGCATCTAAAAGTTAAGAATCAAGAGTAATTCAGCTGTCCGTCTCCAAAATTCCAACCAAAATACCTTAATCAGAAAAGTTTTTTTSTGATCTAGGCACTGTCATGGGACTGACACAGAAGTTTGAGAATGGTCATAGCAACCAAACGCATATTAATGTTCTTTTTTTTATTTTCCCAGTATACTGTTTTGGTGAAGAGAAAAAAAAAGCTGAATTTGTTTTGAGTTAGTTTTTGTTTTTTCTATTTTAGAGCAGTTATTGCTGGACTCAGGGCAGTCTTTGGGAGACTTCTGTGTTTGTCTCATTGGAATGTCTGTCTTTGTTCCCTGAGGCTCAAGCGCCATATAATTATGGTTGCTGAGGAGTGTACAGAAGATGCAACCATACAGAAACTTTTCGTGTGGTGAAAAGATAGTATTACAAATCTCCTTATTTCTGTTAAACTAATAGTACAACTKTGAAAAATTATTAACAAGAGTATAGCCTCAAAAAATTCAATGTCAGCAGGCAGTTAACTCTCTTTGCCTACTCTCTTTGTCTGCTGTGTCAAAAGGAAGGTTATCACAAATKATAGACAGTACTTGTGCAACTTTCTTTCATGAGATAAGAAATTTCTCTTAGCTTTTTGGGTCAGAAATGACAGTGAAATAAAAGCAATGAAATAATGGAACTAAATATTAATTATGAATAATTGGTRGAGAGGCAAAAATTTTTAATCAAAGAAAAGTAGGCCTTATCTTTGCCCCACTTGAATGGTAGCCACAGTATGATCTGTTCATTTATTTGTTTATTTATAGTCTAGATTACTTCACAAGCAGCCTCTTACCACATTTGTCAGAGGAAATCACCTTGATTTAAAGTACAAATAGGCTGTCTGGATGAATAYAGCAGGAGTGAAGGAAACAAGTACAGTGTGGGGAGAACAGGGAGTGGGGGAAGTTATTTTTGTGTTTACTTTTGTTTCTCACCATCAAACTCAATTTTTAATGTGCAGTAAATTAATTTTTAATGTGAAGTCTGTTTTCAGCCTTGTGACAATTGATAAGCAATCACTCAATCTTTGCTTCAACTCATGAGTTTTCCATTTTCTTTTCTCTCCCARTTTTGCTGAGGAGGGGAGTGAGAGAGCAGTTGGGTGGGCTTCTGGCAGCCAGCCACGATCAAACGTGCCACAGAGCAAATTGGTGTGAAGGATGACACAGAAAATGTGAGAATAAYTGCAATAACAGTCTAAGTAGTGCTAACATCAATCTTCTGCAAAGCCAAGTCCACTTCAACCCAATCCAACCCAGCAAGTTTAATCCATTTTAGGATGGTAACTAAATCTCAGAGTTCTCAAGAGGTATGTTCTTCTTTTCCTTTTCCTTTTCCTTTTCCTTTTCCTTTTCCTTTTCCTTTTCCTTTTCCTTTTCCTTTTCCTTTTCCTTTTCCTTTTCCTTTTCCTTTTTTCCTTCCCCTTCCCCTTCCCCTTCCCCTTCCTCTTTTTATTTTCTCATTCTTTTTCTTCTCTTTCTCTTTGTCTTGAGAATGGAAACTTAAGCACTTTGATAACGTATATGTTTCATGATGTATGGGGTCCTAATGTAGGGGCAGCAAAATGCACAAGGTAAACTTTTAAGGTAACCCAAGAGAAGACAAATCTAAATCTGTGTAAGGAGTGCTTCTGCATGTGTTTGTGTATGCATAAAAATTCATATAAGTGCATGTAAAAATGTAGAACCCAAAAAGAAAAASTATTAGAGTTAGAGAGAGCATCCCTTCATATCTAGGAAGTGTCAGAATTGAGAGTCACTAACACAGATTACTAGAAATCATGAAGAGTCAGTAATAAATTTGAAAAAAAAAAAAACCCACAACATTTGAAATGAGAATGCTTTTATGAATTATATTTAAAATGCTCTCTATTCCTTTGTGCTATTAAGTGTTTGAAAGAGTCCCTCTGGTATAATTAGGTCTCCCAGCATGATACCAGGGTCCATTCCAAACTGAAGTAAATAGCTTGAGGAGGATTGTTGCAGTGGAAAAGAGGTCTTCCACTAGATGAGAGAGGCACATATTTTGCTATCTTTTCAKGTGAAGTCATGCTGTTCAGCATGCAAGTATTGTTCCTACTTGACTCTTTTGGCTGACATGAATTACAACAGTTTCTGCCAGTCAGAAGGATATATCTGCATCTACTGCAAAATTTTAGTTTTACTGATAACTTGTTCTGTAACCTTCATTTTAAACTGTGTTCTCCATCTTGGGAAAAGAAAATGAGCAGATTATACTGTTAGTAATGYGTGCTTCAAGATTCTACCATGAATGTTGGATACAAAAAATACAGTGATTTAAATATCATTCAGAATCAGGTCTCTTTTTTTTTTTTTTTTTAAAGGGAAATCTGTAAGTTCAAAATGCATCTTGATTCTGACATTTTTTATAAAACTTGTATTTCAGAACAATTCTAAGTTCTGATTTAAAGAAAAAATAAGAAGGCTTAGGCTTTCTATGGCCAGGATAAAGTATTCAAAAAGTTGTTTGGAAATAAAACAGTCTGAAAATGCTGAAACAGGATGTTTTAACATTATGAAACAGCTTCATTTCTATTTTTTTTTTTATGTCTACTTCTGTCAAAACTGGCAATTATTGAAAAGTTCTGACTTTTACAGAGGAGTTTTGTCTGTGCATGTGCAGAAAGTCTGTTTCATTTTCAGAAATAGAAGACCAGCTGGGGTAAGTGGAGAGGCAGGAAGGACTTTATCTCCCTAAAGGAGAAGCTCTTATGCTTGCTTCCTGTTTTCAAACACAATGGCAATCTGCAGTTTGTCAAGTTTATTTACAGAGGGAAGATTTTAAAAGAGGATTACTTTTACCAGTGAAAAAGATTTGGGTAAGCTCTRGAAAAACTCTGGAGGCAAAATTGGAAATTTTGTATATCTAGAAGCCTTAAAGAAGATGAATGGACACGTAGTTTGCTCAGAAAAAATCTCTCCAAGGATTATGCAGATGTAGCCTGGAGATGCCCCTGCTGAAAACATGAATGAAACTTGAAGTGAGCTACAGAAATTTTGAGGGGTTTTAAACCACTTTTGTCTTTGAGAGCAGGTTGGTCTCTGGAGAACAAGTCAATGAGCTGGACAAACTATGGAATAGGAGCTATGTGGCACTAACACAAGCCTAAAAAGTTTAAGAGGCATTGGGCTCACCACCAAGTATCTCATACCACATGAGCTGGATGGCATCCCTTCTGATACTTTCTGTGTGAAGGACAGGACTAAATAAGGTTGAGACACAACTCTTACATTTTGATTGGGAGAAAATCTACCTCAAAAGCTGAAAGAATAGTGAACAACAAAGTGAACTGTGCTCTTTTGTACATAGCCACAATTTAGGGGGGCTTTCACTGGACTGGTCTTCCTTTTCTGTAGAAAGGGCCGGCAGGTCGGTAGCATGAAAGATTTTGTAGAACAAAGGAAAAGAACAAATAAAAGCGGAAAAGGAGTAAGTTTCAACAGGYAAATAGATACATGATCCAAGGCAGAACAGGAGTAAATGGGCATGACCAAGTAAAAAAAAAAAAAAAGCAACCAACTTAGAATTAGTAAGCAGCCTGAGGAGCTAGACCCAAAGAGCAATAACCTTAAAATGGAACAGTAGRAAGGACTTTAAAATGTAGTTCAGCCACATATATTGAGAAGAAATATTGTAAGAAGACAAAAGAGAGGAGGTAAAAAGATGGCATAAAAGAGGACATCAATAAATAATTCATGAATTATGTTTAACCAAGCTTAACAATTTTTAATAATCTATTGCATAGTTATGAGGTGAAGCTTATTTTCACTTGAAAACATATACTGTCTTATTTTTATGTCTCTTGTCTCACAAAATTTTTGATTGAGAAATCAGCTGATATACTAGCCACTGTACATGGTTACTCTGCCCTTGTTTTTGATATCCACTGACCTCCAACCCAGGAATCAGAAATTTTGCACCGCTGTGGTGTAGGTAAAGAGTCACTGCAATTCCTGCTAATGTGACTAAAAGTAATTTGTGAGAGACTTAACAAAACCAAGCTACGCTGCCTACTGCAGCCTTACTTTCCCTACTTCGCTCTCCATTTCAGTCCATAGCAGTAAAAGCAGATGGACCAAACCACTCATTTCAGAAATACAAGATGCTATTTTTGCACACCTTTACTTCCAAAACAGTACTTTTTGTAAACAAAATGAGGGAAAATGCTCATAATTTCTTGTGTGTGTTGCATTGGSATGGTTTGGGGTTTTGTTTGCTGCATCCTTTTCTATGACAGAAAGAAACCCCATTTTAGAGTGTCTTATGAGAGCTTGCATTAGAGCAAGAACCAAGCACTAGTGATTGTCTCACCACACAGAGAGATGTAATGTGACTAAACTGCTCTGTCTGTAATCTGCCTGCATTTGCCAGCGAATAAAATACATACACCATTGTAACATAAAGTCAGAAACTGAACTAGGAAAGAATGGCTAAAGCTGAACAAAGTCTCCAGCACTCACCCTCCCACTGTTTGATACCTTGATACAGTAACTTTAGTTTTCCTTTGGCAGTAATTGTGACTGTGAAGTGCATCAGATGCCCTGCATGAGAATTTGAAAAGCATTATGGATGCAATAACAAGTGGGAAACAGTAAAAAGAATGAGGAATAATTTGAAGGACTGGTGAGTGAACAACTCTGTGCAAGTTTATTCTTTTGTGAAGCTCTTTTTTCCCCCTTCTCACCATAAAGTCACTTCTGAAACAGTAATACTGGTGCTATCAAATGGCAGAGATGAAACAGAGAAAAGAATAGTCAGATTCTTTCAAGTGTTAATGCAGATTAGCTTTTATATTTCATTTTCTAATGACTTAAGAGGTACAGTAAAAAATTATCTGCCATCCTTAATAAATGACCTGCAGCTTAGAAGTCTTGATTCTTTTCAATACTCTGTACATCTTTACAATTAGAAAACACCTTTTTATAAGGCAGAACAAGTATCTACAGTCTGTGTTTAAAAACACYAAATTCCAATTAAAATACTTAATCACAGAATTATCCTCAAAATTCCAATTCAAAATAATCATGAAATTCACTGGTAATGTGTTTCTGGGTCTGAAGCTGCTCTATGTACAAAGGGTTGATCCAACTTGAAGTAGTTGCTAATGAAACTGACATGTTGAAGGAGCCAAAAGTAATGCTGTAATATGGCCATAAATCACCCTGATTACTCCTAATCTGCCCACAGGGGATGTGGAAATTGGCCACCTGTATGAACTGGCAGCTGCCCTCCATGACAGGTCWATCACAACAGCTCCACAACTTGTTTCCTTTTTAAAGATGAGAGTGGCAATTTTCACCCTATGCACCATCTTAATTTCTGGAATACTCCAAAAGAGAGAAACAACATTCTGCTGCTTTTTGATTAAACATAGAAAGAGCTCACCCTGTTGATCCTATTAAGAGAAGCTTCATAAAGGCTTCATAGGTTCATAAAGGCTGCAGCATGCTTACCTCTTGGTTAAAAATCCCTACTCCTAGCAAACAATTTCAAAGAGGCTTTAGTTTTATTTCTAGGATTTTAAGTAAGAACTTTAGAAATTGTTTGGAAGACCACAACTACTTTTGAGAAAAGGGCAAAGCAGAAAGCATCTTAAAGCTGTACTACGTGAATGAAGGAAGCTAAGAGTAGTGAAGAAATAACATTTCTATGATTAAGTCATTATTATATAAATTAAAAAAAAAAAAAAAGAAAAAAGCAAGCTTAAAAGAAACAGTTTTCAAAGTTTCAGTTCTGATGTACATGCCTGTACTGTTTTGTATTTTGCAATGCAACACTAAAAGTTWTGAATTTTTTGAGAAGGAACAAAATAACTTTCTGTACTTATTTTTCATTTGCTCCTTTTTTGAGCTCAGCTTATGTATCTCTTTATGAGTTTTTGATTTTCTATCTATGAATRAGAACTAGAATCCTACTCTCGTTTCCATTTTGAAAATTTGTCTCTAATACAAATTAATGGGGACATTTACTGAGTTTGTATTTTGCCAGATCTGCAAACAGGTGCATTTTAAAACCACATGTGARTCTATTATGACCATGAGCAAGAACATAATTTTGACCATGACAGGCTGGCCTCATCTTTATTTTACTTGGRATMRTTTTTGTCATTTTTTGGAACTCCTWTTTGGGTAGTGATAATTATGTCTCTTTAAAGATTAATACAGCTGTGGAAAGCAGCAATTTCCATAAAAATGCAGTCAATGAAGTATTATGACAGCCCTAAATTTACATTAGTTTATAATATGTGRTTCATGAAAATCTCTTGCTTCTGTGATGTTTAGATACTCTGGATATTGTCTGTTAAAATAACAATAAMTRCCTATAATTTTGAGGAGAAATAGARTCTAAAACAAAGCAAAATAATARATTCCAGKATTATCTCAATTATTTGCTTTTTAAAGATACATTTATTAGAGTACCATTTTCACACAAAAGCAGAACGCTTCTAGAGCRTGCATGCATGTATATTTAAGTATATACAGATGTAAGTATATATACATATATATATATATATCTGTGTGGGTGTATTGGTGTAGGTATATGTCTAGAATATTAAGTAGGGCCAGTCAAGAGATTTTGCCATTATTGTCTCTAGGCACTTCATTTACTTTCAAAAGTGTTCAAATGCCTTAAGTATAATGTGTCAAATGATTYAAAGGCAAAAGTGTCCTGCTAAAGACTGTTGAATTTTCACTATGTCTATAAATCAATTGGAAGTTCATTGGTGATTTAGTGCAAGACTCCTCACAGTAAAATGATCATGGGAACAATTTCATTTGCACATATCTCACAGATGGATATGTTTCTATTTGAAGAAAATGAAAGGTGCTGACTACAAGTTACTTGCTTGGGAAATACTCCTAAAAATGCCTGAGACAACTTGAAAATGCTTAGACACTGGTGATTAAGACTCAGTGAAAATTAATTTGACATATTCATTTAAACAGTTTGTTTATTTTCCTCAGGTAGACACACCTTCCTGATAGCCAAGGTGTCTTTTAAAATTGTAGTCATTAAGTCAGTATCAGTCTTCTGGACCATGAAATATAATATTATTTTTTCACCTTCCTCTCTCCTAAACCACATCTATGAACTAAAGAGGTGGCTACCCTTTAGGTGTGTGGCAATTTCTTTTCATGACTGTCACATATTTTGACTTTATGGGGAAATAAAGCTTTCAAATTTTTTTTACTGTGTACATAGCCTAATTTATCACAGGTTATTTATCATTGGTCTTGGAATAGAATGAAGTAACTGTTATTGAGCTGCCTTTCTAGCAGGAAGCATTGATGAGAATTTGGAGTTTATTGGCACTTAAATGTAAGATATTCACACATGTACATACTTTGGGAACATTAAGTTAGATTGCATTGTTCTGGTTTGGTGCAGAGGGTTGTTTACTTTTAATCTCCAATTAGATGTGAGCAATGTATTTTGAATATGAAGATATGAACAACCTTCATAAGGAATAAAACTGATACTTGTACAGATCTTAATCATTCTTGATGCTAATTTTACAGCGTTATGCATCTATGAGGTTGAAGGAAAAAGCTATTCTGGAAAGTGTTCTGAGGCATCTGGTAAGGTTGTACAAAACTAAGTAAATATGAGCATCAGGATTTCTGTCACTGGGGAAACTTGCAGATKTACATTTTGCAAGAGATTGAGAAAAATACATGAGAAATGCTGTAACCTGTTTGTTCCCATGCTTACTGAAAGATGAGTAACAGCGGGAATATCAAGCACTTTTCAAATAAGCAGAAGTCAGATGAGAGAGTCCAGGATAACACTTTTCTTACTTTCATTTTCTTGACTCTCTGAAGGCTGTGTATGCTACAGAAAATTTCCAAAATGATTATATGATTAGTGAGAAGGAAAAATGCTGTTTTATAACAAAATTCAAGCTGAAGTATTAATTGAATGAAGAAAAGCACACATGTAACTGCCATTCCCATAATTCATCTTCTGTGTTGCTATAAACTTGAAATCAATTATCATACCTATTGTAATTATTTAATTGTAAAAAAACATATTAAGGTAATATATAAAAACATATGTATCTAGTGTATATATAAATATATATATATATATATATATAGCCACATTTTGAGTGAGATATTTTCTTATTTAATGATATTGTATCCATTATGGACAGATATTGTATCATATCTATCCAGGTGAATAGTGGACTTCTTGGGGGCASGTAATGTTCTTTTCCTTTGTTTTCTACTCTTAGGCTGATGGAATTCTGCAGCTAAATAATTTTTAATTGAAGTGGTACAAATCATCCAGATCAGTAAGCATCTCAGATGGGCTTTAATTTAACAAACAATAATCATTTAAAAAAAAATTATACTTCTCAATGTAATTTGAAAAATCTCTTTTATGGCTACATATAAAAGAATATCAAACACATTTACCTTTTATCTYGTGAATTGCAATTCCTGACTTATATCTGTGTAACCAGTCTTCCCATACAACTACAAAAACACTTGAGAAATCCCATTCCCAAAAACTGTTTAAATGAAGAAAAGAGTTTTTTTTCAGACACCTAAAGCGTTTTTTTCAGACACCTAAAAGTGCACATAAAGGAACATAATTACATGGTTTCAGAAAAGAACTCTGTGCATTAGCTTGATATAAACCGTGACACTAACGTTAGCACTTTTAACGCATAATCTGTCCAATACTGAACTGTTTAATTTAATGTCTGGCATATTTTAGTTGTAATGAAGGCTATAACACACATATGCCTCTGACATGTTCCTTCTGAAAAAGACACAGGGGTTCCTAATATTGGTACTGTTAATTAGTGCCAGCTATTCCAGTCCTTAGAACCACCAGTTCGCTTGCTGCAGGCTTCAATATGGTCCCATAAAAGTGAGAAGGGCCTCACTGCAAGTCTTATTCTGTAGCATGTCTTGAAACAAGGAAAACTACTTGATGGTTGGTATCTTCAAAGGCTCATGGGGAAATAAATTAAGTGCCTATAAACTGGCATTGTGCATAGGAATTCCACTTACTGGTGGTGGCTCTGAAAACAGGTTGCACATGGTTGTGAATAGCAACATGTTTATATCACAGGATGTATAGAAGGGTGTATGTTGGTACTAAGAGTTTTATGCACTGGCTGAAGCAACATGCTGTTTCAGAATGTAAGTGATAATTTTGGTTTTCAGATGTGAAGCCATGAAAGATGGAAGGATTTAAGGTGCAGTCAGAGGGACAGCATCTCTAATCAGGCAGACCATATCCCACTGTATTTCCCTGCAAAAGTGCTGACATGAAGAATCCGGGAGCATTATGCTTTTGCTCACAGATTTTGGTGTTGTAGCTGAAAATCTAATGAAATAAAAGTAAAGAAAATTAATGCATCAAAAAATACTTAATGTAGGTGTGAGAGAGGAACTTTTAATGCTAGTTTTGAGCTCTAATTTAGAGATGCATAGGTCTCTGTTTTGGGGGAGGGGGGTGTTTATTATTTTGGGATTTTTGTCTTTTTTCATTTTGTTTTGCTTTCAATGTACACAGATAATGGGAAGTAATAAATTTGTTGCAATAATGTAGCCGGGCAAGCAGTTTTRCAATGAGTCATTTCAAAGAGATAGAAAGGGGAGGCACATTTAACACAACCCAGGTCTGAACATTCCATTTGGCAAGATGACTGTCATTTCAAGGTTATTCCAATGGACATTTCAATGTCCATTGCTGCAGTAACTGAACTTATTATGACATATCTATGGAGTAGAGCTGTTCTAGTCTTCTATGAAGTAGTAGAAAATTGAGTTTAAATGAGTTTGTAGTCAGCTTAAAACTGCAACTCCAAAATTTSGACCCATTAGTTGATGAATCCTAAAGTTCCCTATATAGTGCTATAAAATCACCCATCCTGCTTACTAATTGCTGCATTTGAACTTCTGGCACCTTCTTTCTTCCTATGAAAAATATTTTAGACCAGAATACTGTGAAAGGTCAGCAGGTGGAGGTCTAAGGGAGCTCAGAGGTCACAGACTGCCAGTGAGTTGACAGTGGCTCAGTTCTCAGAGGACAGAAATAGAAAAATTGTTTATACCTTCCTSTGTTAGCAGCAAACACTAGTTACTTTTACTTGCTGACAGCACTTTTACAAAACCCCAATTTCTTGTAGCACCAAGAGTCAGCTGTTACTCACAGCGGGTGACTCAATGGTTCTGGTTTTCCCAATGTGCTGCCTCAGATTTCTGGTGTCTTAATAAGAAATCAAAGTTGTCTCCATCTCAAAGGAAAAGAAAAAATAAGAAAGAAAGGGGGGAATGCTGTTTAGGTTAGAAAAATTTTGTAGCTGAAGAAAAATGGACCTGTCAAGTAATTATTTAGCTGAAGTTAGACACTGCTGGATGAAAGAGTCTCACCTGCTTTTACCTGCTATATTTTGCATATTCCTGACACTTCCCTAACACTAGCTCTAGCATCTAACCTCATGTTATCTGAATCAGGGAACAGAAGTWGTAGAAAGGGAATATTGATCTTGAACAATCCATCTTTATGATGATTTAGCTCCTTAAACTTTCTTCTTCTGGGTTCAGAAGACAGTGGCAAAAACATAAGAGATCATACCTGGGAGGGAGCAGAGAGACCAAAAAGGAGAAAAAAGAGTGTCCCTCCTTTTTCTGTAGCTTGAGATCTTATCTGGAATGTTAAAACRTTCTGTAAACTTTTAATTTGTGAATTATTTGAAATCTTCACAAAGATGTTACAGATGTTTTYTATACGGGCTTCTGTGAAGCCTTTGACATGGTCCCCCACAACATTATTTTCTCCAAATTGCAGAGAGAGGGATTTGATAGGTGGACTTAGTCCATAATCAATTGGTTGGACAGACACATCCAGTGTGYAGTTCTCAATGCCTCAGTGCTCCAATGGACATCAGTTACAATCAATGTCTCACTGGAGTTTAATGTCTTAATTAATGACATAGACCAAGGGCTCAAGGGTAGCCTCAACAAACTTGTAGGAGATTCCAAGTGAGTAATGTGATTGAGATATCTGAAGGACAGGATGCCATCCAGAGGGATCYGGACAAGCTTGAGAACTGCACCCATGAGAATCTCACAAGGATTAACAAGACTAAGTGCAAGGTGCTGCACCTGGATCAGGGCAATGCCCCATACCAACACAGGCTGAGGCATGAACAGATTGAGCAGCCCTGCTGAGAAGGACTTGAAGGTGCTTGTGCATGAGAGGCTGGACATGACCCGGTAATGTGCACTCACAGAAAGCCAAACACGTTCTGGTCTGCATCAAAAACATCTTAGCTAGCAGGAATGGTGCATGGGGATCCTGGGATGCCCAGAACAGGAATAACATTGACATGTTGGAGCAAGTCCAGAGAAGGCCRCAAAAAAGATTAGAGCAATGGAGCACATTTCCGGTGGGGAAAGGCTGAGAGAATTGGAATTGTTCAGCCTRGAGAAGMGAAGGCTTCAGGGCTACCTGATTGCAGCCTTCCAGTGCCTGRAGGGACCCAATGAGAAACAGGGAGAGAGACTATTCACAAGTCTGTAGTGACAGGACAAGGRGGAACTATTTTTAACTGMAAAAGGGTAGGTTTAGATCGCATGTGAGGAAGAAATATTTTAGTTTGAGGATGGTGAGGAGCTGAAATAGGATGCCCAGAGAAGTAACCTCATTCTTGGAAGCATTCAAGGCTGGGTTGGATGGAGGTCTGAGCAACCTGGTTTAGTGGAAGGTGTCCCTGCCCATGGCAGGGCCCTAGACACCTTTAGGATCCCTTCCTACCCAAGCTGTTCTGTGATTCCATTATATACACAGTACATACATATCAGTTTTAGATGTGATTACTTATATTGTATTTTAGGTGTTTATTTTATCTTCAATACGTAACAAAGAATATTAGTAGTTTTAAATGGATATTTAAATTTTATAGAAATTATACACATTGATTGTGGAATGAACAACATACAGGAAAATCCGAACACTTCTGTAACATCCAGCCTGAAATCAGCAGAGCTGTACAAACTCAAAATAACCTGCTTACAGTACCAGAGCTGTACTAAGTTCCTTGCAGACATGCTTTATGCTAGGAAGATGCTGTCCATATTATATACATAGATAAATGTGTAGACAATGAATAGAAGAATTTAATCATGATCTAAATACGACTCTTTTGGTGTTCTAGTGGTTTTCTTTTGAACATTAGAAATATGAAGTTTTAAAACATCCATCCATACTGCTCTTTTAGAATTCTGCCTCATGCCAAATGCAAAATACTTATAAATACTTCTATATAATTTCCTAATAAAAATACTCTTCATGTCCTTAACAGACTTCATGCCCAAAAGTGAAAGAAAAAAACCCAAATACTCCAAAATTCTTTGAAAATATTCTGGAAAGATTTATGCTTTTGACTACTTAATAAAAAGAGGATTTTGACTTTTTACCTTGATGGCTTAAGAAAATGTTGCTAGACATTGAACTCTTATTTTCTATATTTTTATTTATTTCATAGCAAATAAATTTTATTGCATGAAAATAAGAAAGAAATTAGGATAAAAATTCTGCATTTAAAAAAGATTCTGACATTTACAAAGGTTTTGAAAGTCTTTAGTTACAGTGGCTAATGCAAAAAGAAATATTGAAAGTATTCTAGTTACAGAATTTCTGCCATCATGCTTAGTTTGACTAAAAGGAATTCTAATTCTATCTTGTAAAATATGAAGTTGTGGATGAAATATTTATTTGAAATGTATCTTTCTCTTAAAGCTAACTCAATAATTTATTTTAAAATAGAGTGCACATTAACAATTTAAATTCTGAAGTTTTGCAAGTTAGCAAACTGGTTTTTTAAGCCTGTGTCAAAGTCAAAACAGTCATTCATAGCTTCTTTTTATAAACATCTGAAACCAGGGAAAATATGCAAAAGAGAAAATATAAATATTTCCTGCTGAAACTTGAAAGATGAGAGCTGCTTCTCTTTAGTTGTTTTTACACATCTGTAGATTAATGGTTACTGACATAAGCAAATTCAAAAATAGAAAATGTGATGGTTACTGCATTTGGTTCATTTTCTTCCTTTCCTCTTTTTTTTTTTAACTTTTTAACCATAAGTCCTACATGTTCTTCTAAGAGCTTCCTATACAAAATACCAAACTGTTCTTGAGAAATGCACTTGGGATTATGTGATGCTGAAAACATGGTGTAACTAAAAATAATATCAGAATGGAGCAGAGTCCTACTTAAATGAAGTAGTAGTCATGATGATTATAGATTCCCAAGAGATACTATAGAAATATTGAACAATGATAATGGAAGTTTTAAAAGAATCATTGTAATATTGGTGTTTCAGGATATACTACTGCCCTCAAAGACAACAGCAGAGTAATAAGAGTGGTAACGGTAATGCATATTACCCAGTGTGTTTTACTGCATGTTCATCTCAATTTTTATTCATATGTATGTCTTTTACATATATATTTTATTTATATCTTTTATTTAGAATAGCTGCTCAATACAAAAAATGTTTAGTCTTGCTATAATCCTCAGTTGAAAATGACTGTATTTATATTTCATACATAACATTCTTCTAACAAACCCCACTGACCAGCTAAAGAAAAAATCTTGTATTCTGATTATTTTCAATAAAAGTGATATAATGGAAAAATCTTATGCTCTAAATGTAACCATTTAAAATATGCTGTGCTGTGTAGAAATCCTCCTGTTTAGAAATGTTAAAATATGTTAAGTGTCTTTGGTTAGAACTATAAATTTTGAAAGTAGCATTTTAAAGAAATGACTGGTAAATTAAATTAGGCATTGTCCCTTTTCCTAATAGAATCAATGCAAAGATTAAAAATTTGTTGTGAAATTCTCATCAGTGACATGCTAAAGAAGCTTAATGAGATAAAACTGGTAAGCCTTACTCATTAAAATTAGCAAAGCAGGTATAGAGGGATGTAATAATAGTGACCTGGATGCCAAAAGGGATTAAATACATAGGACATCTCATTGSTAACTTCCCTTTTCAAAACGTTCCTAATAACTTTACTTATAGCCTGAGAAAAGTGGTTTACTCAGTGAGGTACGGTGTTAGCTTTGACTGGCTTTTATTTAGGGTTTTGTAGCAATGTTTYGCTTGGAAAAATACTTGGACTGATCTTATGCTCATGTAAGCCTTGAAAATGAAAAGAGTAGATTTTAAGTGTGACTAAAGCTGTATTTTTCATTCTACATGAAGAGAAAATTTTAAAAAGTATTCATGATGCCTAATATATATTCAACTTCTCTGAAGTTTTTGGGGATTTAGATGGGTAGTTCAGACTAGGTCATGCTTGAAATCCACCAATTCTTCATTGAGACCAMGGCTATCCCTTAAAACTTTGGCATTCTATTGGTTTAAAATTTTCAACTTCTTTTTAAAATTTTCTTGTTTTATTATGTTTTGATTAACCTTTCTGGGTCTTCCTAGCCTCTTTTTCTCATTTTTTGAAATTATATTTTATTTAATCAATTTACTAAATCCAACATGATTGACAGGATTTTTCCAGTCCACTCTAGTATTGTTCAAAAATATAGCTACATCAGTTATTATACTTTAGCACTTCAGTACAGCAGATGATTTAATGAGAAATTCAATTTTATTGAGTTTTAGAATGTTTTAAACTAACTTTCTCATTCAACTTTTGAAGTCAATCTCAGTTTAACATGATCATTTCCATAAAATTTATCTGAAATGACCCTGCAGTCAGCTCACTTCAGTGGTTTTGATTACTCCCAGTAACTAACTTTGCTACACAGCATTTTAGGTTTACCCATAACACTGTTGGATTGGATCCTATTTAGGCATAGCAGGGCTAATTTATATATAACTTGATGGCTGCTCAAACAAGTGCACAAATAAGCATTCATATTTCCCCAGGGCTTGAATAGGTTGTGCTGAAAATCCACGTTATGCTTTCACTCTTCTTACTATCAAACTAGTTAAACATGACGGCAGTTTGCTTATTGGTACTGAAAATCACACATTCTGTCAGAGGTGTTGACTTACCATTTTCCCTTGTGTGTTCTAGACATAGTTATTCCAAGAACAGTCAGTAACACACTGAGAAGTACATAGTATGATTGCAATTTGAATAACAGATATACACACAGCTGGAAACTGCTAGAAATGATTCCTCTTCAATTTCTCAATCTTAGTGACATTTCCCTGGGCTTTCATAAATATCTGCTGTCATATTTGTTGGACTTGGCAAACATAATAAATATAATAGTTAAGAAAAAGAAGTGGTTTGAGACAGAAAATTGGGAAGAGATAAAAAGTTGAAAGAAACTGGGATTTTTCTGCAGATTTTTGACCTGCTTTTCATGAGTGCATCTATTTCTTATAGTGTGTATAGTGTAACCATATAGTGATTTCCAGTCAGAAAACTTCACTGATTAGGTATGGAAAAATCTCTATATACAGTCTAAAAATAATCTCAAGTGTTTATGTAGGCAATGCAGGAATACTTGGACTTCTTCGTTTCAGTTAGTCTTAATAAAGGTGATCACTCTCTTCCGCAGATTCTTGATTTTATTATATTATTCTTATTTTCATCCATTTGTTATAGAGGAAAATATAGATTTAAAAGGCACCTGATTTTTTATTCTTGAATCTTCTAGTTTTTGAAATGCTATTTTGTGATTCCTTCCTTCCTTCCTTCCTTCCTTCCTTCCTTCCTTCCTTCCTTCCTTCCTTCCTTCCTTCCTTCCTCCTTCCTCTTCCTTCCTTCCTTCCTTCCTTCCTTCCTCCTCCTTTTCCTTCCTTCATTCTCTTCCTTCCTTCCCTCTTCCTATCTCTCTTCCTCTTGCCGCTTATATCACATTAATTTGTTCTCACTTTGTTGAGATTGGTTTTACTTTCACAGCAGCAAGTTAGTCCTAATATGTATTTTCAAGCAATAATCTTTTTCTTTTGCTGTTTACTTCATGCAATGGCGAGCGCAGTGAGGCCACTGTGCTCAGGAGCGGTTGCATGAGGCACCAGCATCCATGGCTGGCAGGGAAAGGAAAGAAGAAGGAAAGAAAGAGGGAAAAGGAAGGAAAGAGAAACGGAAAGAGGAAGGAAAGAAGAAAGGAGAGGAGAGCGAGAGGAGAGGAGAGGAGAGGAGAGGAGAGGCACGACGCGAGCACGCGGAGAGGAGAGGAGAGAGAAGGAGAGGAGAGGAGAGGGAGAGGAGAGGAGAGGAGAGGAAGAGGTGACGGGAGTGTGAGGGGCGGGGAGGGGAGGGGAGGGGAGGAGGGGAGGGGAGGGGAGGGAAGGGGAGTGGGAGGGGAGCGGGAGGGGAGGCGAGGAAAAAGGAAAAGGAAAGGAAAGGAAAGGAAAGGAAAGAAAGAAAGAGAAGAGGAGAAGCGAAAGGAAAGGAAAGGAAGACAAGAAAGGAAGAATAGAAATAGGAGAAGGAAAGGAAGGAAAGAAAGGCATAAAAAGGAAAGGAAGAGGGAAAGAGAGAAGACAAGAGAGAAAGGACAAAGAAGGGAAGGAGGAAAAGAAGGAAGGAACGAAGGAAAGGAAAGAGACGACAAGATGGAAGACAAGGAAAGGAAAGGAAGGAGAAAGGAAAGAAAAGAAAGGATAAGGAAAGGAAAGGAAAGGAAAGGAAAGGAAAGGAAAGGAAAGGAAAGGAAAGGAAAGGAAAGGAAAGGAAAGGAAAGGAAAGGAAAGGAGGAAAAAAAAGAGATGAAGAGAAGAGGAGAGAAAAGAAAAAGAAAAAGAAAGAAATAAAGAAATTGGAGGTAACAAAGATGGAGAAGGGCCTTGAGGGAAAGCTGCATGAGGAACAGCTGAACCCACTTGTTTTGCTCAGCCTGGAGGAGAGGAGACTGAGAGGACACATTGCAGTTACMACTTCCTTGTGAGAGGAAGAGGAGGGGCAGACACTGATCTCTTCTCCGTGGTTACCAGGGACAGGACCTGAGGYAAGGGACTGAAGTTGTGTCAGGGGAGGTTTTGGTTYGATACYAGAAAAAGATTCTTCACCCAGAGGGTGGTTGGGCACTGGAACAGGCTCCCCAGGGAAGTGGCCACAGCACAAACCCTGACAGAGTTCAATAAGCATTTGGACAATRCTTTTAGGCATGAGGTGATCTTGGGGTGTCCTGCTCAGGACCAGGAGTTGGACTTCAATGACACTTGAGATTCTCAGATAGTTCAGGAGAGTCCATGATACTGTGGTTCTATGACTTGTTTTACACAACACTCCAACCTCAAATTACACTTTAAATTCTACAGGACAGAACCAGCTAAAAGGTTTTGGCCTACTGCTTTAACAACTTTTACTTTTAGGCTTTTATTTAAGTTGTTTTTTTAAAAAAAATTGTACAAAAGGGATTCCAAGTAGAAATATATATATGTGTGCAATCTTATTTACATCTGTATGTACATCCTGACTCTTGAATTAGCATTCCTATGCCTGAAATTCAGAAATATAGAATGTCTCTTTCTAGAATGGACTGGTTTGGATTTGGGTTCTTGTTCTATTCCACTTTAAAAAAACATAACAAAACTACTTTTATTCACTCAAATTCAAATGCTAAAACCTCCCATTCCAGTGGTTTTAATATTCCTAAATGCCAATTAAATGTCRACTAAACAGAGGAAAGAGTAACTCAAGATCCTTTATTTTGTCTTCATATTAGAAGCTAAAGGACATTTTTTGCTGTTTATATCCTTCTTAAGGAAAAATACACAAATTCTTCTTCAAAGTAGAACTCACCTTTTCTTGTGTCTTTTATGGACACTCCTCCAGCTTAAAGTACATGATGGTACATATGCTGTCATCCTCTTCATCAAATATAAACGTTTCATAGACTTAGTATTTCTCAGGCAGTGCCAAAGCACTGGATCATTTTCACTTCTCTTTTATTCATGCCTCTCCCTTGACTCTAATAAAGTTGGACTAAGTGATAATGTTAAACATGAACATCATTTTTTTCCTATCTATTCCCATAGAGTTCCTTCCTTACAAATATATTTCAAATTAAATATGACAGGTGATCTGCCAACATTTTTCTTTCAGTGATTATCAGCAAAGTAAATTTTGAATGAAAAGGATTACCCTGTTKTCCATATATCTTTAAAAGAAGCATGCTTGGGCTCCTCACATTACACATGGTAGTGTATTTGTTCCTTTCTCATGCTTACAAAATATTATTTTACTATTATAAAATATTTTATAAGTACATTATAAATTATTTTRTCTTATAAAATAAAAAATAGTATTTATATTCTTATGTTTATAAAATAAATTCTAGTTCTGTTATACTTCTTCTACTGCTCTTAGAGATATTCRCTTCTGGGAATTATTTTGTGAAGATGCATATTAATCACAAGATTATTTTATCCTATTTTCTCTTCACAATGCCATCATTCACAACTGATTTTGCAAACCATTACASTAAATCATGAAAAGTAAATAACTCTTGAAATTTTTTCTGTTAGTTTTTTCCCATAGCCTAGGGATTTTATGTTTACTTATCTTATGAGAGAAACTGTCTCTGCTGTAAAAAASTGAAGCACTTAGGTAATCATGATAACTTCTGATTAATGTGTGCTGGTGAATACTATCTATCACTTTATTTATTTGAACAAAACRCAGTGAATTATTTTCCTGTTATCCTGTATTTCTCACATCTACTGTAACTCCACATTTTTACTTTTCATTTCAGCAGTTATAAATAGTTGTAAGTTTTTACCCATAAAGACAAATATAATGATAATAATATTCTGAATATATTATAATATATAATGTAAAAATGTCCATATTAAAATGAACAAACAAACAAACAAACAACTGACCAACAAGAACTATCAATACTGATAAAAAAAGAAGGGAAAAAAATGGTAAAAACGTATTTTTTCATCATTTTGATGTTTTGATTGATTTATATACTTACACACTTAAAGTTGTTTCTGTCTAAAGGTACAAAACGTTTTGGTAAATTAGACCTTAAAATACAAAGATGATACTCTTTATGAAAGTGATAATGTCAGCTCTGACAAAATTATGTAGTAGCTGATGAGACAGCCATACATGCTGCATTTCTTGATGGTCCCAGTGGGCTTGAAAGACGAAAGAGTAGCTTATAGCATGGAAAAAGGATTAAAAAGTGGATAAAGATGAAACAAATTAATAAAAGTGCAAACCTATTATTTATGGTACATTGCTGGCAACAGAAATTGTTCCATGGATATTCAGAACAGCTAATGGAAAGTGCCTCAAATAATAAATTACTTAGAAGTTCCCAATCAAATMAAATATTTTTGTATTTTACATAAGGAGTTTTTACCTACCAACTCCAGACATCTCCGGAATACTGGCGGTGTACATGTCCTTGGTGAATTTTGGTTCATTGTCATTGATATCGTGGATTTTAATGATAAATTCAGACTCTGGTTCCACTTGTCTTCCAGTTTTTCTGTCTATAGCCTTGGCACGTAGCACGTACAGGGACTTTTCTTCTCTGTCCAATTTCTTTGCAGCATGAATATCTCCTGTATTTTCATCTATAATGAACAGACTGCCAGCCCCATCTCCTGTTAATATGTATTTTAAATTTCCATCTCCTTTATCTTGGTCAGTGTGTAGCTTCAGAGAGGTAGAAAAGAAGAATTTTATAAATATATATATATTGTTATTACAGATCAAATAATTCAGCACATATGAATAAGTCTGTACAATCTTGACTATAATTGGGGTCAGTAGTGGTTATCTTCTGTCAGTCTGTTGGAAAAAAATTGAAAATTTTATGCTCAGTCATACACAAAAAAAGCTGCAAACAAATCAATAAGGACAGAGGAGGATGTAGAGGATGTTGAAATACTATTTTAAATAACAAATTTATAACAAAAAATTCTATTTCTTTTAACAGTCTGACCAGAAACTACCAGAATTCTCCTTTTAGAAAATGACAGGGACTGTAAAACTCCCAAATTTCTATTTGTAAAATAACTCTTGCCTTGGATTTACTGGCTGTTGGTAAGGCAATCAAAGGTTACCTTGACACAAAATAGAAAAAAAGAGTTTTAAGTACCAGAGATTCTGAGCTTCCCCAAATCACCTATAAATGTTCTGATTWGAGTAACTTATGTTTCTAGTTGTATTATTTTCTTCTTTTATTTTTTAAGGACCATCTTACCTCTGTTGATTACTTCCGTCTTTCTAGTTCTCTCCACRCAGAAGAAATTATTTTCAAGAACATTAGGAGGTAAGTGTTCAAAGCATAGAGAGGGCTTTAACAATCCTTTTCCTACTCAACCTCTGTAGGAGTTCAAAATTCTGTCCCAATGAACTTGCAGGCACTGATTGATTTGCCATACAGCACCATTATGAAAAAGGGTGTAAAACCAGAATCAAAACAAGCCATTGAAGCTGACCCAGGCACCAGAAATTCTCACATAATGCTCTTCTTCAGGAGTCTATTCCTCTTATTTCATTTACATGGCCCTGTAGTTCATTTTTATGAGCTTCTGCAGTAAATTTTCCTTATATAAATCCTTACAGTCACATCTGGCCACAAATTGGTGACTTGAGTGCTTCTCAAGCATGGACAGAGAGAATCTTATCTTGGCATGTTTTCTACTTCTCTGAATRGAAAAATGTAGTATATCAACAACCTGAGAAAACCTTGTTCAGTATCAATAATGGTGTTAGAGAGTCACTAGAAGAACAAGTTTATTTTTGCCACGTCTTGCCTTGTTTCTGTATTCCTGTCAGTGTTTACCGCCATATTTCATAGCTGAGCCATTGAACATTTTTATTATTCTACCTGTATGAAGAATGATTGCAATGGATTTTGTCCAAATTATTCACTTTAATTTTTCCTTTTCCTTTAACAATGTATCATAACACTAGTCACCAAATATTATCTGATTACTGTTTTGGTCTTCCAGACATAAGACTGGATGAGATAACCATCCAAGGTAGGTCATCTCATGGTAAGTTTTAGTGCCTACTGTATTCAGTGCCTATCTGTAATAATTACCTGTGAAAATTATTAAGGATTGCATGGTCATCTGCTAAAAAGAGGYTCTGTACGCGAAAAGGTGCAGATGAATAGCAGGCTCTAAACATAMATATTACARGCTTACCAACCTCATTTTGACTGCYYGTAYGAACAAYTCTGYWGGTCATCAACCAGGGTTTACAACCTTTTGAAAGGAACAATAATAWGCAAATGGCGGGAGCAGTGAKTTTCTCTATGCTAACAAGTGGTTTYGATAAAAAAACCATATCTGYCCATTGCCATTCCYTTACCCATCTTCCTAAAAATGTACACACCTTCCAGAGATTAGCTTCATTTATTTTATCCAGCTGTTCAAACTATCTACAAAGAGGTCAGGTAACTCAAAAATTGATAGGTATTTTAAGCTTCCTATTTGTCTCAAGTTTCTACCAAATGATAAACAGAATTTTCAAGCATRATAAAATTTTGACTAGAATGTGGTTTCCTAGCAATGAAGAGTTCTACCACCTATTTACAATTTACTTTTAGGAACTACTAAAGGTATGTTTGCAAGCTATTGCTTGTCCTAAATGTGACAGTTTCTAATTCCTATGTATGTTTTGTTTTGCCCTTCACATTAGAGGAATCTCCATTTATCTGTGAAGCAATTTTGCAGCAYCATAACTTGTGAGAAAGAAAAGAGATAATTTTCATATATAAGAATAAATAAAGTAAAATATTATCTAGCATCCTATAAAAATARAATACTAGTTGTGTAAAACAGAGCAATCAAGCCATCTTCTTACTATTKAGAATTATATAAATACAAAATATGCTTTCAACTTCTGAGACAGAGTAACTTCAAATAACATTGTGAAGGTTTATGCAAAATTAGTATACTGATATATACATATATTTGAAACGAGACACTGCAATGTAATTTTGACTAATCTATTCTGTTTCTTGATGAATAGTAATCTTCTATGAACTGCTTAAATATTTTGAATTTGTAATATAAAATACAATTCCAGCTTTTCAAATGTTAATTATTYTACTTAAAATCTACAGAAAATGGCCTGCAGTAAATCACATGCAAAAATGTGATGTGCTATAATAATCATGCCTTTTTATTGACTAAAACCAAGGAACGAGAACATAAGAATTTTCTAATTCCTGTTTCCAGTTACAGTAACTAAATTTACATTCAAAATAGTTTGTGGAATTTTTTTCATTCGTAAGCTGTTTAGGGGTGTGAAAGAGGCTCAGATGTTCAAACTGGAAAAAGAATATTAATACATATGAGCTGAAGTAATCCTTGACTGCTGTCATTTCCYTCTACCTTTTACAGATTCAGCAGGTCTGGGAATGACCACCATTCACAGCAAGCAAAACATCATTCCTGTTATTTATTCTACATGACATTTCTCTAATTGGATTGGGGTATGTTAGAAAGCAAAAACTTCACATGGGTGGAGCACAAACTTTTCAAACATTTCCTTTCTCATATCACAAWTTAATCATTCTGCAAGTCAGAAAAATGAAACACTTTGATAAATGCAAAAAACCCCATGACCAACACCCCCCTCCCCCCAAATCAAACCTACAAAGAAAAATCCAAACAAACCCTGATCAGAAATCCCAAACAAATGCAGATAATACATTAGATTCTCAAATGTTTATAAAGTACATATTGACAGCTGATAACAAATGCCATCCCCATTAATTMATTTGAAACATGTTTGAAGGAAAACATAACCCAGATATACTGCTGAGAATCTGGATTTCTTAATATTCCTTTGCACACATTTCTCTCTTTGTAGTCTTCTATGTGACTGGCTAAAAAATTCTCAACAAAAATTTTCCTGTGGATCATCAGAGACAAAGATATTAGTAATGATTACTGAAATGWCAATCATCTTTTTTTTAACAATGTATATCTTATAAATATGGGCACACTTATAAATAGTCTCACAATCCTTTTTTTTCTTTTTTTTACCTAGATAAGGTGTGCCTCTCAAATTAGGCTATCTATCCAGTTTTGTGAACTAAATTTTTATGTGATGGGATAATTGAAATCTTGATATTCTCAAAAATCTTGACACAATTTTATGTGGATCACTGTTATTCTATTTTTCAATGAAAAAATGAGTAAGCAAGCAGAGATTATYTCAGAGTTCTGTAGCATAATTCTATTTTCCCTAAATCAAGTACCTTGCTCCACTAGTTTACACTTCATCCTTATTTAGTACTCAATATTTATCAAAAAAGGTGTTTATGACACATAACTTCTTGGTTTTAGGCAGTACTTTATTTGACTAGGCATTCTTAGTATGTCTGAGGCTAATTTATGACTTCTCTCAAAAGTGCTGTTATGCACAGTAGACAAGATATCAGTATTCTTTGAAGTGAAAATGTATCTCAAATTGTTAAGTTCAGGAACTGGTACAGAATGTCAAACAAAATAAGAGTAAGAAAAAAAAAGGGAATATTACCTTAGAAAACAGTTCCTTAAAGGTCCATGTTTCTGATTAATTCTGTTTTAATTTACTAAATTTCCAGTAAACTGCAGCTGATGTCCTCTTAACTGTTTGTAATAGACAGTAACTCTTTKCAAGTTAGGCAGACATATAATCAATGGAAGAGGAGAGAATCAATGGACACAGTTAACAAATTATATAGTGATATGAATGCATTTACTGCATTGAGAAGAAAGAAATAACCAGACTTCATTTAGATTTCATTTTATTTGCAGTTTTCTTCCATACAACTATTGTAGCAGAAGAAAAGGAGAAAAAAAAAGCAATAAGAGCTACTTATTACTAGTGATGGTTATGAATAAATAGAGTGAAAACACTTATTTGGTTGCCTAAATTCAGAAAAGAGGTATAATCTCCTTTGTGGAGAGAGGAGAGGGGAAATTAGAGACAAAGACACACTGGGAGAGGACAGACCCATGTTTATGTTGTGGTAGGCACTCTGCAAAGGTTACAAATTAGGAGGTTTACAGTGTGCCTCTGAATCTTGGCTTAGAAAAAGGTCTGTTTCTACAGATCTCTTACCTCCACTGTCTCCATCCATACAGTTGTCTCCTGCAGAGGAATCCTGATGTCCTGTGGTCTATTTGCCTGAAAATACTTTCTAGTAGGAGTGAACAATTTTCTTTCCTTATTTTTAAAGTGAAGAAAATACACTGGGGGGTTGTTGTGGGCAAACAAACTCTTTGGTGGYATTAAATTGGTATATCTGCATGTTTTAGGGAGACAAAGACCAGGCTAATTTCCACATTGTCCTGGTGAAACTACTACCAGAACACAAGTGAACACCCTCKTTAGGGGTATGTTGATGAATCAGGATTGCATGGCACAGCAAAGTTAGAATACAGATGCACATGGGAGGCTGAAAAGGTGCAGAGTTTTAAAGTCAGAAATTTTGTAAAGGCAGGACGAAGTTTCAGATGTTTCATAAACCACAAGCATTATAGCAATAGCTCTATAGCTAGAAAGTGTTGGGGTTTGGTTGCATGTGCCCAGACCTCCTGGATCTGAGAAATATGTAGAGAAAGAATTGTCTATTGACTGTACATGGAATGAACTATCAACCTAAATTATGTTATTAACTGTCAGATTTAGTATGATTCTTTGAAATATCCTTATATMTGTTTAAATTTTAAAACACTAAGTATTATAGCAAGAAATGGGAAGGGACGTGGAAGCATAAGCTATTCAGGTGTGTCCAAAGTGACCTTTTCTAAAACTAGAGAAAAATTAAGAAAGTTTTTCTATTTGTARGATTCTTCAAATATCTTTTAATCTCAGTTTTTAGCTAAAGCTCCTGGCCTGAGGAAAGAAACATGCTAAGTAAAGGAAAATGTATGTATGTTTCTTCTACAAAGCCATGTGTCTATTTACATCAAATTTCTATTCATATATGGTGATTATAAGATGCTATTTATTCTGAAACTGTGAAACAGAAAGAAATTGAGTTTTCCAAGTTATACCAGTATGTATTAAAACACAAATTGACTTGAGCCTGGGAATTTGACTGTAATTATTGTTCTTAGCTTGCTCCAATTAAAGAAGGTTGTGTATACAGARGTGGGAAAGAAGACAGTATTTGTGAAAGAGGATAAGTATTACCTGAAACAAAATAATTTAATTCTAATCAGAAAATGAAAGTGGTGTGCTTGAAATAAGGGYTGGTATCATCTCAGCCAAACCTAAAATCTCACACACAATGTATTGAGTGCTAGTGACAGGCAGGATCTTAACTAGTGCCCCTATTGTATAATTTCAGACTTAAGTGAGATCCACAGCAGTTAGGATACAGCATCAASAGCAGCTCAGCCAATATTCTCTTTCATTAGCTTTTTAAGTAATTAAAAACTCTAAAGACATCTTAATAGCTGCAGTAGTTCTTCAGTGTGGATTGAAGTAGCAGTACATGCATTGCTTTAATTTCCTATGTATGTGTGTTTAATCAAAAGTTTTATGTATGTGTTAAATGGCAATGTATTTACCTGACTTGAATTTGTGACATCAGCACAAACTTCTTAATTAAACAACCAGACACTGTGTGTGATGGTAAGCTAAGTGACTGTATATTAAACAAGGCAAATGACATTTACTTTCCTTATCTTCTGCTTTCCAGCATCTGGTTCTTGTGTTCAGCTGTCTATTGTTAGCAATTCTCTAGAGAATGATATTGCAAAAAACACCGCTGACATCAGCTGCAGGTTCTGATTTTTACTAAATACTTAAGGGTAAATCTTGTTTCCATTCAGGAAGAGTTCAGTAGAATTCTTAGTAGTCTTTTGGTTAGAATGACACAAACACAAGATGGGGAAATTCCATATATGTATTCTGCATACATAGGAAGGAATCCTGAAAATCAGAGCTGTATCCTCATGCACCTCTGTACCCTTCTTACCTTTGGTATCTCCTGTGCCCTTTATAAGTTGTAGTCAAACCTGCAAAAATGGTTGCATCCTTACTTCTGCACAAAGAACTGGATTTCAGAGCACATAATTTTTTCTCTCTACTTTCCAAATCAACACCTGAGTTATAGGTTTTCAGACTGATGAAAAGAGCCAACTTTTTTTGCTATTATTTATGGCTTGCCAGACACAGACATTTGTCTGTTCCATAACATAAGATACAGATTTACGGGAAGTGATTCCAGTCATCAATTGTGTCCACAGGTCAGAAATTATGACATCATAACACCAAGCACTGCCACTTTAACCAATCCCTAGAAAAGGTGTTAAATCCATCATTATTTTAAAKGTTTCACAATAGCAGAGGATATCTTTCTCATGATTTTTCTTTCACCAGAAACTCCTGAGTGAAATCTGTCTGTGTGCACCACTTTCCTTGCTGTTTTAGAGGCAATCAAAATGTTCTTTGGTTCCAAAAGATGTGCACAGAGATTGGCAGGAATAAAAGCTCTGGCCTAGAAGGAACATGAGTTTGTCGTATGGATGGATTATCCCCTACCCACGGCAGAACTAATTGCTCTGAGCTCAGCTCTATACTAMAAAGCTTATAAGAAATACTCTAATAGGGGAGACCAATGGGTTTTTAGCCAAGTACTTTATCTCAGAGGCAACAGGAGGTGCTGGGTTAAGAGAGTAGTCATTCTGACCACTGTATTTTTTGATTTTGTTAGCTTCCCTGCCTCCCTGACCCCAGAATTTAGAACTTTTAGATTATAATAGACCTGCATTTGGTTTCGTGATTTGTTCTCTTCTATTTTCTTTCAGGAATCTGATGCCCTTTAACTTGTCTGGTTATTCATTGCCCTAACTTTGAACAARGATGGTATTGCCTCAATATACTGAGTGTTTAAGTGTTTCCAGGAACAAGGTCATCCACAACAACCTCAAGAATATATCAGTAACAGGGATATTTGAGCATTTTGTCATTCCGATCATAATTTCATGTGCATATATACATATATATATATATATATATTTATAGACAATTGTGCACTGATCAAGACTGCATGGTTTTTAGGAAGTCATACAGTATAATGGAATAGTAGGATATTGAGATGTAAGCTTATATGATCAGAGTCTTTTTTGGCCTTAAATATGTAAACAGACTACCAGGATTTCAGCATCAAGCAAACAAAACCATACYATAGGCCTGCTGACTGAAATTTTTTTTAAGCTGTTGTAGTTTCCAGAAATACTCAAACTATATTATTTACTCTCCTTAAAACATACTTGTTTTTACACAAATGCACTTCAAATCTGAAAAGTTATTCGGCTGAGTTTCATGCTTATTGATTCGGAATGACCTCTACCACAAAGATTAATTCTAAAGTGATATATTTTTCCTAACATCCTGCTTTGCAAACTGGTAAAAAAAATATTTTGTGGACACTGTGCACACCTCACAAGAAGAAATTAATTCATTCCTCAATACTAATTTCAGAATTTCATTGTTATGTGGTGGTACATTAAATATCTTAAATGTTTATCTAAAAACAAATTTTCAGATGAACAGTACTGGAAAGAAGACAAGGTCATTGTTGAAATTATCACTAAGGTCCTTTGTTACTGCTTATTTATTGACCATGTTGATAAAAAAAAGAAAAAAAGAAAAACACAGACTGAAGTTAATTTTAATTAACTGTTTATAATTATAAAATAACTAAAGTTAATTTTAATTAACTGTTTATAATTATAGCTGTTTTAAATTATACTGTTTCTCTGTTCTGCTGACAGTCTTGAAAATGTAAATTGTCATACCAACTCAAGAGTAGTCAGTGAAAGTATCCTGTAGAGTTATCCRTGTCATACCTTCATCAGTGTGAGTGCAATTCCCCCGCCCCATGTCTGCTCCAAGACAGGCATATGCCCAACCCCTGGAAAAATCTGGGAGAGTGTCAAAAGTAAGTATATCAAAGAAAAAGGTTTAATCAGGACAGGACATAATAAGAACCAAGCCTTGAATCTGTGTTATGATAAGGTAGCTTTCTAGAGGAAGCTATTTTTTTCAAGAAGAGTGTCATGAAAACCAGTAGTTAAGAAAAAAATGTTTATTCTATTTTTTTTCTTTTTCTTATTAGTCACTCATTTTGCATTTATTGAAATTTGCATTACTTAGTCATATAGTTCTTTTAAATCTTGTTTCAAAATTTGAAAAGTCATAACTGCAATGAGGGCAAAGACAAGGCAGTGGCTGGAATAGTTATCAACACTCCTTAACGTCTTCCATGGCACAACAGGAACTGGTGGATGTAACTGCATTTGGAGGGTGCCTGAGATGGACTTTGGGTTCTGCATAAACCACAGGCTGATTGTACCTGTCTGAYCAAACATGAAGATTGTGGCTTAGAGGGGAGCCAGGACAAGGCTYCCTGGGGCTTCAGATGAAAACTCCATGAAAGAGAAGTAGTGCCTAGAGAAATCAAAGTGTAAGACCCAAACCAAGCCTAAAGCCCTGCACACAAACAGTGTTGCTTCATGTTTAATTTAATAGCTGAATCTGCAAACTGGTCAGATGAAGTGAGATTAAGAAGGATAAATTAGACAGTGCAGGAGATATTTAGGAAGGTTTTAAAAAATAAAAGTTTTTTAATGCAAATATTGATGAAAAAATAAAAAAAAGCAGGAGGTGCATAAGGGAATAGTTATATTATTAGTTCAACAGCAAGGATAGTCAAAGCATGTGCATGTAGTTAAGGCAGATAAAATTCTGAATGCATTGATGCTAATTTTTAATAACTTTATGAAGAAAAATTGGTGGGGGAGAACTGGAGAATTCAACGATGACTGTCTCCATTCTTTTCTGAAACCCATTTTTTGTCAAAGAAAATTCTCTGTCCTTTGGAGAAGGACACAGCACACATAATAAAACTGATAGTTTTGCTAATTATCCTGCATCTACAACTGGAGTCAAATGTTGACCATGATCTTGTTAATAATTTGAAAATAGGTTTTAAGATAGAAATTGAGATTTTGTTATTAATAAAACAAGGGAACAGAAGTGCTTTTTTTCAAGTTGTTTTCACTCTTAATGARTGCTCTCCTTTCTGTCTTGACTTCTCCAAATAGATAAGCCTTGCCATTCTGTGAATTTGTCCCTATTSCATTCTGCATCAAACTGTTGTCATTGACTTGTTCTGTGACCTCAAATCACTGTTTCAGCAACTTTGTTGCAGTTTTCTCTTTCTCAGAAGAGATGTTTTGTCAGTGCCTGTYTCACCATAGGTAATGTTCATTTAACATAAAATACTTTGATAAATTTCATGGAATTATACTTATGCATGTGGAAATTATTAATCCTAAAATCAAGATTTTAACATTTGACTTATCTTTTTCTCTTTCATTCACATCAAAGAGATCAATRTAAATCCTTTTTTTATCCTGAAGATACACTAGTGATTTACATRGATATACACATACACATATATTTTTATAATTTCTAAGACAATAAAAGGACATTAAATTATGGGAGAGAGGGGGGTTGTTTCTTCTTTTTCTTTTTCACAACATGGAGTTAGACCAGATTTAGCCACTGGAACTACAAAGAAAATTAATTGCAGTATCTATAATARGATGAAAACAGAATGGGTGATTCCTGTTTCCCTCCATATTTTTGAGGCCCTGAAGAATTTCTTCATCTACAGATTCATATTTTTCCCTTCACTTCATGCCTTTCTGTATGTGATTCTAAATTTTTCATATARAGTGTGTGGCAATCAAACCATGACCTCTTCCATTTCACAAGTACTAGCCTTTATGGAGATTAATGTATTTGCATGTTCTGTGAAATTTAGAGTTAAAAAAAACCTCAACAAACTTTAATGATTTATTTTGCTTTCTTGCAACAACCTTCATTCCATTTGCTTCAGTGATGATGGATACAGAAATATTTGTTTCCATGCCAAATTCCTCTTTAAATTAATTGTCCACACCAATTGTTTATATCTAATTTATRTAGGTTYAAAATTAAAGACAAATGTTTATTTCTTTTAGTCACATGTTTTGCACAGAACATAAAGACTTTTTTTCCTCTTTTTTTAAAAATCATTGTTTTACAGGGACGTCAATCTCATCCTTTTAAATGTAAATAATGCAATGGTAGAGAGAAAGGGAAAGCAAATACTTTTAATATTTTATTTTTCATTTTTTAATTTGTTCTTATCAGTCAGCTACCTGCTGTATATAAACATTTAATGCTCTGTTACCTCCTGGTATTTGACAGGGTCCATTCATCAGGAATGCTTATTAAAAAGAAAAATATGTTTACTTCCACAATCCCTGTAAGACTCAGCTATCAGAAGAGCACAATTTTTAAAGGTTACATCAGTACCTACAAAATTTTATCAGTGTGATATATTAGTGTTTAATTCCACTTCAACTTYATAGAAGTGTAAAACAGAACTTTTTATAAGAACAAAATTTATTCTCAATATTTGGAAATTTRGTTTAATTCAGCTCTTAATCAGAAATATGTAGTAACAGCTAGAAGTTCAAAGGTCAAAAATRGCTACCGGTGGTGACAGGAATTACAAATTTTAAGTTAAATTAAGTTTATGAATGCTTGAGTAGAAGTATAATAATATCCCATTTAGTATCTGTCTTGGTCATTGTKATGCTTTAGGAAAAGTTAAAGCAATTGATTATATCACAAATTCAGGCATTGTTTCCCAAGTAGGTAGATAGTAAATATTTGGTTCTGTATTGTTCTCCTTTTCATAATGTACCCTGATATWCTATTCAGCCCAATACTTCAKGGCTATTGTCATTCTATTCCAGAGYTTTTTTTTGTAATATTATGTGGGAGCAACTCGTACACAGACATSTTCTGAGTAAATGCTTCATTAGAGAATTGTTGGCAATTACAATTTACAGATGGAAAAAATAAAGTTTATATAAAACAAAAGTTTAKTCAAATTTTATTAATAATTATTTCCAGCATTACCAATTATTTTTATGGCAGGATATAGAATGAAAATTCCTTCTTGTACCTGAATCAACCATTCTTGCAAGAGCTTTACAACTAAAGTAAGGGATAATTGGTGCCATTTCTGCTTAAGTTCCTCCTATGGAAATGGAGAATAYGTAACAAAACTTTCTTTTCAGTTAAATGATTCAACTAATATTATCACCCTGGCTGTCATTTCCTTRCTTTCAAAATTTGAAAAAACTGCTATAGTGGCTTCCATCTGAAATGGGCATACTTGTGTCTGAAATGTGAAGAAAGATAGAGAGGAATTCGTGACTTCTGAAATGTTCATGGAGGTTGTAATGCTTTCTTATTAATTTGACTACATTCTGTTATGTAAAAACAGAAAAGAGGGATTTCAGCAGTGTTTCTTGASCCTAGGTTGATGTAAGAGTGAGCAGAAGTTTGCCCAGTGTGTTTGTGCTGCTACAGCAATGCATACAGCAATGATCAGACCATGGTTATGTATTTCCAAAACTGATAAGAGTACRCAGGTTCCTCTTTTGATTGATACCCAGCATAGTGTTAAATTGGCCAATTACATGGACTAGACTACTATTATTTTTTTTTCCAGTTTCCAGAAGACTGAAATGTGTGATGATTGCTGCAATACACACTATTTGATGTATCAGGCACATATAGGAACAAAACACTTGCTGTTCTTGGCAGTTGCTTGTTGACAGCTTTGCTATTTGTTGTCAAGATGACTATTCATAACCCTCTCCCTGACAGACAAGACATGACAGACAAGACATTGCACAATACCACCCTCTGATGTTGCCAAATCGACCTTTTTAGGTAGTCACATACTGTTTTGCTCTGATGGCTTTTGCACTCTATCACTGGGCTGGCAGGTACCAGTAAACCACAATGTAGTCAAAGCACTTCCCCTCTCCAGAATCATTCTCATAATGTAATCAAGGGAATAAATAAGCAACCTAATAAAAAAAATCTCACAAAAGACGTTTTCCTCCGCCTCCCACCTTTTTATGCACAATAAATGATTGCCAGATAATAAATAATGATAGGTCTGCAGATTGCCACTGGTCTAATCTTCTTTTCCCAGGCTTAATGCTGCAAGGTTAAGAAATACTGGCCAAGGAAGCTTTAATAAGATAGAGCTATTCTCTGGAAAACAWTTACCTATTGTGCCCAGTTCCTGAACCAGACAGATCTTCAAGCCAGACCTTCTTAGGCCTTTTCACATATTGAGCTTGACAATAACAAGAGACTTTTAAGCTCAGAAAAAMCATTTTTATTAAAATGAAAAGTATGTTTTAACTGGCAGCTGGAAATTACCACTGCAGACAGAAGACAACTCCATTCTTCATGCCCACCATGTCTTTAAAACAGGTGGTTTTACTTCAAGCCTTGTCTTTTTTATTASTTTATCAACATGCTCAATTCCAGTGAACTCCAAAGGGGAGGCCCCCTCATTCCTGTTGTCTGGTCCCACCCCCGTGGTGCTCTGAGCACACTCAGGACATCCCCAGGGAAGGGTAGCTGTGACTAAGCCAAGAGCAAGCATTGAGGTGAACTATAAAGTAGCCTCCACGCCATTGCTCCTAGGTTGGGTTTCGGGTGAACAYAACTTTTTCCACACCTGAGAGAAGCATGGAGGGAGAGAGGGAAAAGGGAAAAGAATTGGAGAAGTATTGTTGGTTTTGCCTATGTTGAATTGTCATGAATTTACTTTAGCTTTAAAAGTAGTTTATTAATTTTTTAGATGCCTGCATTTATGCTATGGGTGAACTTTTCAGTTTGTGTTGCTTAGTTTTCAAAAATTACATTGACAACTYCTCTTTTTCCATTAAGTATCCATAAAGGTACATATTAGGTAGCTTCCTGTTTTATTCTTTTTAAAGTGAAAATCATTGCAGTCTGGATGTTCTGTCCCCAAAGAGAAGAAGAAAGGACAAGAAAATGGAAAAAAACAAGGGAAAGGAGAAAGGGGAAATTTGCAATGAAAGCTTTAAGGATTTCCTCATTTCTTATATTTCTGTTTTTATTTTGGTTCAGGATTTTTCTGTTTGTTTTATTTAACTTTTTCCCCTCAAAATAAGTTTAGCTGATTTAGCAGTTGAACTTGAAAAACACACAGAGAATCCTTGAGAACAGAACAGCCAGGGTCCTAAAGAGAAACACAGACTTCAGTCTCCGGGTAGTATCATTGTCACCTTTCTGGCATGTGTTTTTTTTGGTTTGTCATGAAAACCTCCAGTATCAATACAGTGCAGTCTCTCTGGGAGCTCTTTACCTAGTACTGAACTGTATTGACTATATTTACCATCAAAAACTTTTTCCTGATGATAAGTGTAAATCAACTTTATGACAACATGAACCCAACTTCTCACCCTGAACATGACAAGAACTTCAGATTTTTTTTAACAGCCTTTCATGTAGCTGAAGAAACAGAAGCTGTCAGATCTCATGACAGCTGCTCTATCTGTACCAAACAATGCCAACTCACTCTTGTTATTCATGTCTTTGAAGCCTCTGATCAYTGCAGTTGTTTTCAAAAATAATTCTTTATTTTATGTGAAATATGATGTTCAAATTTGACAGCAAAATTCTAGCTTAGGCCCATTCTTGCAATGTAACATTCAAGATATTTCCTATTTAAACAGTTTATACTTGGGTTATGCACGATGTGATTAGATSTCTAATCACTATTAGTGATCTCTGTCACTGTTTTTCAAACTTCAATCAAAAATGTGTTGTCAGAAATTCCTGCTGCCCTTTCTAGAAAAACAGAGTACCATTGTGTTTGGAAGATGTAACATTTGTCTTGCATCATTTTCTTCCTTGGCCCTCCAGCCTTCTTTTTAAAATAGCAAAATTTATTGAAGACTTTATTTTTTATTGTTTWTTGACAAAAATAAATTTTACTTCCGGCAATTTTTTTCAATAAGTTTTATGTTGAAAGCCTCCAGAAAAAAAAAATTAAACAAGTAAAGCTATGGCTCTGTATTGATGTTCGCAATTAAATTATGAATGTGTCTAAAACAGGGACATCTTGTGGCACTTTTAAATTTTTTTCCCCTTCTGTTTGTTTCAATTTTAGCTTCCTTTTGGTGGTTCATCTGCCTAGGATATGGCTGCTTGAAACTAGATCAAGTATTTATTGAAAAATGGGCTAACAGAAGAATGCAGTATAAGTGGAGATAATTTATTAATTTCCAAATCAAAGAAGTTTTATCTTTTATATTTTTTAAATATAGGTTAGACTGTTTTTCTTATTTCTTTGGTATTTACTGTCTTTATTTTTTTTTCTCTTTTCTATTTTGATACATCATTAATTCCTTGTATTTACTCAAATACAAGGAAATACTTGAGTTCTGAGAAAGGAAAGACAAGAGGAGACCCTACTAATTTTTCATATTTTATTCAATCTTAAAATATTGGTTTTACTTTATGAACAAAAATTCTGAAGAAAATATTTTATTATACCTTCTTYAAAAGTTGTGATTTATAAGGTGGCTTTGGGATACAGTGCATACTAGATGGAATATATTAAGAATATGATGAAATCTTCCCCCAGTTGAAATATATCTTTAAATGGTAGAAGCATATGATTTTTTTTATTATTCTGTGGGGTTTTTTGTAGTTTTTTTTTTTTTAATTTACCATAGTGCTAAGTTAAAAGATATCAAAAACCATTCTGTTTCTAGCTGCATTTATTGATGTCCTGATTGCAATAGTTTTACAGGGGGGACAAATGGACTGTAGCTATAACAAAGTAGAGAGCACACTTGAAACACTCAAAGGATTGTTGTCCTGTTGACAGTGGTCACCACTGACCATGGACCAGAGCTGCTTCTAGGGTTGTCCTTTTTAAGAGTGCTTTGTCCAGTTCCAAAAAGGGCACAGTCTCACCTTTGGGACACCTGTCCCCCCCCAAATTTGTTCGCCCCCTGGGGCCGAGGGGCACCAACACTGAACCCTCTTGGTTCTGAGGCACTGCCCCCCCTGGATGCAGTCTCTGTACCACAGGAAAGATGGTTCTGTCCATGGCTATACAAAAAGAGTCCAGCAAAAAGCCACTCCATCATCTCTTCCCACCTAAGGTTCTTCTCTACTCTTCCAGCATCACTCTCACTGCTCAGACTTTCATCACTTGCCCATTTTCTTCTTCTACTTCATCTCTATCTCCCCTCCAGAGAAGGTCACGGCTCTGTAAAGTTTCATTGTCCAAAAAGGGTTAAAAGCTCCTACAAGTGGCCAAACTCTTCTCTGTGCTTCCCCCCCGCTTCTCTGCAAGCCAGGCTGTGCCGCCAGCACATGATACCAAATTCCAAGGTTAAAGTCCAGGCACCAGCTTCTCTCTCTCTCCTCTCCCGGGGGGGCTGCCCGGTACCTCCTGCTGCTTCTCTCTCTCTCTGTCTCTCAGGGTTCCTCCACCCTTCCATCCTGCAGGGGCTTTCACCTCCTTTCTCTGTCCAGGGCCTGGCTCACCTCATGGCCGCATGGCTTTTCCCTCCCCTGCCCAGCCGGCAACAGCTGGGATGGGGGAGAGAACCGAACACTTTCCCGCCAGAAATCAAAGAGGGCTACTCCCGTGAGAGCTCTGCTTTTAACCCCTGTGTTCTCAGAGGCGTATCCAATGCCCCAGTGGCCAAACCAGGTGCCAGTATTAAATCTGGACACCTAYTGGTGGCCACAGCATATCCCAGAAAACACACTTCCTGTTAAACCACGACAATTGTGCATCTTTATATTCTCTCATCATTATAGGTCACTCTTAAACTGTCTCTGTAGAGGGAAAGTAGCAAATGCTATAAAGAAATTGTTATGGAAAAAATGCATAAATTGATTTAGGTGACAAGTAAAAAAGTAAGTCCTCTCTCACTACARATGCAAGATAAAGATAAAAATGCAGTACACAAAGAAAATAGTATTAGGCAATTAGTAAAAACTACTGCGGAAGAGAACATTATGYTTCAGGATGGAGCAGCTAAGGTTATCGCTGGTTTGGGCACTGCAGTGTTGCCAAGAGCCAGATTTTTTGGGTCACCTCTGTGGGCCATAAGCTTTTTCCTCCCAGCTGCTCAGAGCAGAGTTGAGTATGGCCAAGGCCTCAGCAACATGTTCAGAGGACATGAATGAATGAGGATAAGACTAACAAAGTAAGCACTTCACTGCTCTCAGGTTTTCAACTTCTCTCCTGCTTTTCATATTAAGAGTGAGCTTACTSTGGACTGGTAGGTGTACCAAAGGCAGAGAGCAAAGTAATGTGAAATAATATTTTCAGCCATTAATATATTTACAGTCTATATTTACAAGAAAATACTATCCAATTCCATTAAATAATAAGGAAAAAAACCTCAAAGCTGTTCAGTACAAAGGGACCTTTGAGTGAATTTTTTAAAAAATAACCAAGTCTGATGAGGTTGGCAATTCAGTGATACCTCTTTTAGTGTTTTTAAGTTAAATAGTTATTCAGTTAATAATTATTTATGAAGTTTAATTGAGTTATTTTGGTTTTGTCTCTCTTTTAAGAGAGACTGCTATAGCATACAACCTGACTTGCAGATGTCTGAATATTTATAAATGTAGACTACAAGAAAGAAATGGCTGCATTTAAATATGTGTTGTACCCTGCCCTTCCAAAAACACAACCAAACACCTCCCCCCTCAAAAAAAAAAAAAAAAAACCAAAAAAAAACCCACCAGAAAACTACCCTTTTACTATTTTTCTTTTCACTTTATACATCTTTCTAAGACACGCAAACAAATGTTATGAAACAAATTACTTGGTTAACTGGTGATAGAAGAGAGATATTTCTTCAGTTTTCATCCAGTTTAAATGCTGTTTATGACATCCAGAACTTAGTTAATTTGTCTTTATGGAAGTTGTTAAACAAGAGATTATTCATGAGCAGCTAATTTTGAGCAGTGATATTTCTTATTTTGTATTTCCTCCTTTATTATGAGAAAGAAAAGTTGCGGGTGGTGTGAAAAAAAAGTTTTTATTCTTGTTTGTTTCTTCTTTTAAAAATTCTGGGATATGGCAGGTATTGGGTTGTAATGTTTATGGTTGGTTCTGACATATATTRCATGGTACTTCACCCATTATCTGTCCATCAAATTAGCAGCCTTTTATTAGCAAGGTGCCTGTTTGATACAAGGAGAGGAGAGCTTCCATGTAAAAAAAGTAATTGGGTGACTTAAAGGAGGGAAAATCTCATCTCTTGAAATCATTTCAATATACTGTTGCAAAACATAAAGCCATATTTTCCAAAATGGCTCATGATTTTTATCAGGTCTATTTTTTCTTGTCTAGGGATATTTCATAAGGAGTGGAGTTAAAGGTATTCGGCATTTTGCACAGGTGATGTCCATTCAGTGGGTATCAGTTATGTCATTTAGAAATGGAGACACATAAAATCAATATTATCTTTGGAAAATAAAACTAATTCTTCCTTGAGGGATATTTGGTTAGAACCTTCTGTGCAAGTTTTTTTCCTCATCAGCATTTTAATACTTCCTGAACTGCTTATCCATTTTTTAAGATAATCATCTCTTAGGATAGTTTGTTWGGGAGTGAGTAGATTTGGTAAACTTTTCTCATAGAAGGCCAGTGTTTTAACTTTCATTTCWCAGGCTCTGCAAGGGGCTTAAAGTTAGTAGCAGCCAAGAGGCTGGATCTATGGCCCTCCCTTCAAAAGAAAAGGAGATTCCCGTATATGACATACAGTCAGGTGTTTATTTGCTCAACACCTTTTTTTTATAACAAAAAAACCTATCAGGTTGTTTTTCTTCCTTTAAAAAGAAATTAATTTCACAAATTTAACTATTAATGCTATATTGTAATCTACTTTTTCTGTGAATTCTCAGTAGGCAGAATCAGGTTTTACAGTTTCTCTCACTACATCCTCTGAAAATTCCTCCCTTGAATAATCTGATTGAGATATACATCTCAMTAGGCAGCAGGCATTTGGAAAGAACGTAGCCATTTTTTATTTTAGAATTTATTTTTCGTCCTTGTCTAATTTTTTTAAMAGGACTCTGGTACTGCTTACCTTACATATGTCTGACTGAATATTTCATTTGTAAACTCTCTAGAGCAACGTTTATCTTCCTATGCATTTTAGAAACAATGTATTTTATRCATTCACCTGTATTTGAGACATGAATCCTCTGAGTTTGCAGAAGGAAAGAAGGATGTGAGGTGGACATACTGTAAATTGTCTGGATTTACCTTGACTCCCATCACATTCACAAGACAATTGCTCTGCATATATCCCCCATCCCTGAAGGGTGGCTGCAAGCAATCCAACTATAAAAATTACTAATTTTTTAATATTATGGCTATGATCCTCTAGAAGTTTATTTTATGATAAAGTTTCTTAATTCAGTTTATTTAAATTTTAGTACTAGATTTGTTATTCTACCCCAGAAACCCATCCGCCTGTGCATATCCATATTAAAGAGGGGATARATAAGAATGCTTGCTATGAACTAGTCCCCATGGGTTGGAATAAAAGTGCTCTTACTTCACACACACTAGTTTGCTAATTACCATCACTTTGAAGAGGAGAATACTAAACCTGAGATTTAAGCCTTTCTCAGAATAATGTTGTTCAATGAAGTTGTTGGTGTGCTTTGTATTTCTTTAAAAAAAAAATCCTTCTTGTTGTAGCAACTACCTCTTGGTGCTGTATGTCACATGTACCCACAATAATTTGAACTAACTCAAAATGGATTTACTGTTGTTTTATACCACAGAGGACAGAACTGGGATCATTTCATCATGRTATAAACTTATAAAATCAATGAAAACACATGGAGTTCATCAGTTCAATGCAATTCCTCTTTGAAATACAGGATAATATTTGGGGTAATTTTCACCTGTTTAGAGAATCAATGATGCTGACCTCTCTAAGGGGTCTTTCTGTAATATTTTCTAGTGAAGTGTAAAAAATATCAACATGTAATTGRAGTTAAAAGAAGTGAAACATCTCARATCCATCTGCTCTACAGCCTTCTGATTTTTCTTCCTGGACTTAAGTCTATGGTAATAAGGTCCAATAATTTTTTGTTAGTTTAGAACAAGTAAGATGCAATCTTACCTTACTCTGATAAGTTTGCATCTGTTGCAATATAATATGTAAGCATCCATTTTGTGAAACAAGGATGGTGGCGATGGTCTTGATGTAAACTTAATTTATTTGAGTGTTAAAGTAGTTTGAAGTCATTCATCTATATTCAGGGGACTGAAATTGGAAGCAGCGCTAATGTTTGACATTCACTTCTCCTCTATGACAGATTTCTACTAAAAAAATCAGTCTATTTCTGTCAGTCTAGGTAGTTTTAAAGATATGGAGTTTGAATTATTGTGCACCTTTTGTATGTTTTCTTCAGAAGTCTACTCAATATTAAATTATRCTTGTAAACACATTCTTGTTTTTAGAAGTATCTCTATGCAATTAGTTCATCCTTTATTGGAGATCCTTTTGCCTACAACAAAACTTCCTATTTTACATGCTGATAAACAGATCTAGCAATTGGATTATTTGCCTTCGTCTCATTTCTTTTACTTCACCTTAGAATTTATTTAATGGAAAACAGAATTGTACAGGTATTGGCATGAACAAGGTAAGAATCAAGTTTTTATTTACAAGGGATGACTTCTTTGACACTTGTTTCTTAATATAGGAAGATGATTTTCATGATTTTCAGATGATCATGTCTCCCAAAACCAGAGCTATTAGCTAATGTTCGAAAATATTTTGGAGCTTTTATCTACAAATGTCCAAATGATTTTAGTAACTAGGCACCTGAAAATAAGAGTTACATGATAATAAGAGTTAGTGACARCATTGTGGATGAATGACAGAAATGGAATTGGACATTTATTAATTTAAGCCATTAAGAYAAACATTTCCTTAATTGTTAGTCACTCTGAGTGTATTCTAGACCTCTGATATTCTAGATCTTGATAAAGATGACTTGGTTATACTAGACTATAAGTCAGATCTGTGGATGGTGAGACACCAGAGGGCTAAATATCTAGAAATTTTTGAGTGTCATGTTATCAGAAAAGGTAGGACTGGAGACAACAGGAATTCAGAGATGCCATTGKTGATGACATCTGACATAGATCTCAAAGAATGTAAAGCACTTCAATTCATTAATAAAATTTTCAGTTTATTTCTGAAATCACAAACTCCAGATTTTTTTCCCCTCGAACATTTCAGCCCTACTTGGAATC
Source organism: Sporophila hypoxantha (assembly GCA_002167245.1). Classification (NCBI taxonomy): domain Eukaryota; kingdom Metazoa; phylum Chordata; class Aves; order Passeriformes; family Thraupidae; genus Sporophila; species Sporophila hypoxantha. The sequence goes on from NDFG01000959.1 coordinate 2,267,030, forward strand.
ATGGAGAGACAGTAATTTTATTGTTAACAGAATTGTATATTTCACTTGAGAAAATATACAGCCCAGCACTCTGGTAAAAAGCCAYAAGGAAGATGAATGAAATCATAACTTTTATATTCTCCTATCTAATATTTATGCTTAACAGTTGAGAAAGTGATAAAACTTGCACGGGCATACATAATAAGGAATTGGAACATTTTAGTCKGAACAGTTTCCTTTCTTTTTTCACTGAACTTCTTTGTTTCTCTCACACCTTTGAACAATCATGGAACCTCAGGTGATCTGTGGTGTGCTTTGACATAACGAGAAATTGGGACCACTGCTGTACAAAAAGCAAAACAGCTGTGGAGAAGGAGTGAAAGTACCAAGGGTGTTAGATGCAACGCCTTTAAAGAATCCTTTAGACACAAGGCTTACCTTGCCCACRTATTGAGTATCTGGACCTGTGTATTCCTCCAGCAAGAAAAATTGATTCCACATCCAACCACGCTTGGTGCGGTGCAGTGTTTTTCCATCATTCTCTGACAATCCTGTTATCCTTTCACTGTGTGAGTGCTTGTTAGTCCTTTTTTGGGATGGCGTCATATGAACCACATAAAACACAGAGCTCCAAAGCAAAACTGTCAGAAAGGAGTGAGTCCTCATCATTTCCAGAGACGCTGTTAGCCTCCACTCCTCTAATAATTCACCAGAACAAATTTTTCAAGTGTTATATTCCTTTTGTAAGAAAAACCTAGGGGACAGAGAAAAGTGTTTGTGTAAGTTGCAATAATTCTTTTCCCTAAGGAAACAGGATCACAGTCTAGTGATCCCAACAATAACCCATGAGAATCACAAATAACCATGAAAATTACTCAGAGAGTTTTAAGTCAAGTTCTTTAATGTCTTTTTTCATCTCACACTAGTTCACTYACACAGTACATAGACATTAATTTAAAACACAAGCTGAGTAAAATACTTTCTCTGAACGCTTTAGTTACCAGCAGCATCCTGACACAAGGAAAGAGCCCAAATAAGAAATCTTCCAACCTAATATCTTCCAGCTCAGCCTGATGCTATCTTCCCTTAGTATCTGTTCAGAACTGTCTGCAAATCTAAATTCTCTGTTAATTTGTGATTAATACATSCCATTCTTCCCCTTTGCTAGCCCCCAATTGTCCAGAGGATCTTCTATTTCTGCAGAAAGGAAGTCATCAAATGAAATTTGTTAAGTATTATTGATGCCCTCCACAGATTCTTTAAACAAAAACAAAAAGTACTTGTTAGACAACTGTGTGTTCATAGGAATCCCGCTGGGGTTAATATAACTCTGTATTTGGAAAAGAATTCTCCATTTGGAATGTATTTCATTTTTCCCTAAATCGGTCTGAATGAATGGGAATTTTTATTATATAGAACCTTACTGTAATTAGTATTTTTCTGAAAATTACTCTGATATTTTCTGTGAAGCTTGTAAGCAATATTTATTCAAACAAAATCAATCTCATACTCTTTATCTGGCAGTGCAACTGAAGTCCCTGATGTCCCAGTGTTTTCCATAAACTTTTTCACATTAATTCCAGTTTTGCTTTAGGATATCTTCAGCTGAGCTGTCATTGTATATTATAGAAATCGTAGAAAAACAATTCAAAAGCAAAAGTACATTTTCTTTGAGAGTCCTGGTCCATTAACAGTGATAGTAGTGTGAGGCCACAACACTCAGATATTTTGAAATTTTAAAAAAAGCATACAAAATCATCCCCCTTTCTTCTGCAACCCAACATTACCAACAACTATTTTCACTCTGTTGTTTATTTGTTTGGGATTTTTATAGAAGATGGGAAGGTATTTTTTTCTGTACAAAAGTTCATTTTGGAAATAAAATGCTTTTTGTGAAAATTATTAGTCAGTTGAGAACAAAGACTATTTAATGGAAAACATTTATTGAATTGTACTCTAAAGGCCTTAATGATTAAATTACGGGAATTGTGCCCTTGTGTGAAATTGTCTTAAAATGATGATATTCTGCATGGAGTCAGTGTCTTAACCAGCAATTCTGAAGGAGGATCAAAGTATAAGCATTTTAGTAACTTCAAAAAGAGTTTTAGCTGAGCAAGAAGTGAAGGCTTGGAATATTTATCACTTTCTAAGATCATGTTAGAAAACAAAAAGAAAGCTACTTAATAGGTGTCATATTTATGCAAAAGATCATGTATATCATGCAAGAAAAGTTGTTTTCTTTTTATTTTTATTTTAATGGAAGAATCAAAGCACTGTAAATTAATTTGCATAAAATCATGAAGGTACATAGATCTTAGCATACATTCATGAATGTGTTTTATTTGGATTCTGGTTTCTCCCTTGTAACGCTCAGTATGTTACTGCTGCAGGCAGAGGGGCAAAGTGCAACTTTTTGTGGTTAATTTAATACCAGTAAATTTTGACATTAACTGAAGAACATGTTTAGTACATGATGATCCTGTCTTGTGATTGAAATTTACTGGATRCAGATCAAAAGAAAAAAAACCCTGAAGTCAGCCAATCTTCCATCCATGTTTAAGTYTGATGAGTTGAATTCCTTTTATAATACTAGACTGAAGTAAGTTTTATCACTGAATAAATCTATTTATTATTGTAAAGCATAAGACATTATTGTTTGTACTTCAAATCCTTCCCAGTGCATCATCTGAGGCAGATTGAAGGGCCTCTTCATGCTTTGTAAATYAGATCCTGCTTAAGGTACTGCAGAATGAAAGTAGGCAGCAACAGGAACCTTTGGAAATACTGTATTCAGAAATCAGACAATCAGCTTTTTCCAGTGACTCTTCCTGAGTCTCTTATCTCTTCTGGAGATATTCTTGCTTGATGTGTCCTCAAATAGTGCTCTTTCATTTGCTCTTGCATTTGGACTGTAGCTCAAGAATACTCTTCTGTACATTCTGAATTATTATATTCACAAGTTCATATTAATCAAATTTTGGATTTGATTACTTTTGCCTTGATATGAACTATGTGTTGTAATGTAACTATTCTGCTAAAGATTATGGTTTTATATATTTAAGGTCGTGACTGATTTATTTCTCTAATTGGTTGGACCCTACTGTCTTTTCTGCAGTAAGACATAACCAGCCATAAACTAAGCAAAAAGTCCTAAAAATAACGTGCATATTTGGTGAAATTTCAATACATAGTTGAATCTATAAAACTCTTAAAATTACTAAAAGTATTCTTCTAAAACCTCTAAGTCTTGAAAGACTGCTGTGAAAAAGAAGTTATTAAAAAATGCCGAAGAGGTAAAATTTTTGCTTCAAAATGTCTTTAATTCAAAACCTAGACAAATCTAACACTCAGATTATTTAGTCTACTTTGATTTTCCTTTTTTTTTGTAACAGAGAAGGGTGGGTGACATCAATATATTTTCAATTGGCCTTCTAGAGATGTATGATTGTATGTTCAGTCTGGTGATAATTTAAATGTAAATAAAATTTCAAGTGCTTAATTTTTTTATTTCAAAATTGCACATTTTTAATTTCCTGAAATTTCCCTCATTCCTTTCTGTCCAAACACTATTTGCCCTATTCATTTAAATGCAGGAGAGGTTTATGCTACTCTTTTCTTGGTACTCAGAGAAATACTTCAAGGTTATCATTGGCTTATGTATCTTGTCTCATGGTCAGCTGTTCAAGCAAGTCAAGAGTTGTGCTCTGTAGACTCAGAAGGTGGAGTTTWATGCTGAAACAAAGGATTCTGGTATGGTCTGGAAAAGTAAGACCAACTTTTCCAATTCAGAGGAACTCCGTGCACCATGCACAGATGTTCTGACCCTGCTAGAAAAAATTATCTCTTTGCTAACACCAATTTTTCACAGAGGTCTTTTTCTCAAAGGAATCTAGTTTCCCATATTTTGTCCTAGCCAGGGYAGAAGTTAAACTGAGATTGCTTTAAACATGTAGTTTTCTGTGTAGCGCTGCCCTCTACTGATTTCCTTGATAATTAGTAGGACTTTACTGCATAGTCAAAAGGTAGCATCCTTAATGTCAAGAAGAATGAAGCAAGAACAAAAACAAAAAATTAAGCTACAGCCCATGTTTTCCTGCTTTTTATTTTTGAGATAATTGGAGCTTTTAGATGTAAAGAAACACTTATTATTCTGGGTCAATGTGTCTACTGAACATTGATAAACATCTAATTTGATTTTTCCTCTAAGAGGACCAAAGATCTTTAGAGAATAATTTATTTTTTCCAAGCAACCRTTCAATTTTCTACATGCAATCTCTTCTCACTTTATTTCTGCTCCCATCATTTAATCAGTAAAATGTCAACTACTTGTTTTTGTCAAACAATAGAAAATGGTTTTCTTTCTAGTTATCTWAGAAACTTCTCTTAAGATGGGGCATTAATGTGTTAAACATATTAATGCCAAACATTTTTGAGAACCTGCTTTTCTTCCCCATTTTGCAAAACAGTGGATCTGAGTGGAGGTAATAAGTATTTGGAGGTAAGTATTTTTTCATTTGTATGGTTTGAGGGATATGTGGTGGTAGCAGGGAAATATTGCAGTCTCTCCTTGCAGTAAGGACTTTGGTATCAGAATCCCACAACAGCTCCAGGTAAATGAATAATCTCTGTATGAAAAACATTATTCTCCTGAGCACAGTAACAACTGGAAAAAATTTATCTCTTCAAGTCCTTTTGAATGCAAAATATTCTATTTAGATTCTTCAGGTGTAGTGTGAAATAAGCCTTGCTGGGATCAATRGCACGGATTTGTTACTGATGATGCCAATTTAAATGTTTCTATAGCAATTGCCATGGTAATGTTTTTAATTAGTGCAGCACAGTCACTCTTAAGCGTGACATGAAGAAAAGCTAACCTTCGGCAACTTGATAATGTATCCCACATTAGTCTGTTTCATTTGTTAACAGTGAAGCAAAATTTGTGTTCTCAAAGAAAAAGATCTGGTGCTAAAATAGCTAAAAATAGCTGAGTTAACTGCAGCAGCAGTGCTTCATTTTGCATTCCTATCCCTAAATAAGAAAGATGTAACTAATGTTCAGGATGATCCAAACAATCTGTAAAACTAAGTATGTATTTTAATGGGATATAGCAAATATAAATCTTGTGTAGCTGCATGCATGGAAGCAGTCCCATTGGCTTTGTCAGCCTTTTTTGGAAAACAACRTATCTGAATGCAACTTTAATCTACCTAGACTGAACACTAAGAATGGTGAAGCTGCAGCAACAAAAGGCTGTGCTATAAACAGCACACTGGCACCAATAATACCAAGATTTAGGAAGAGGCTGGATCTGTGCCACTGTAGGTTCACTTTTATCACTTCCCCAACCAGTTAAAGATATCCCAGGATGYATACACATGCTTCCCTCTGGCTGCAGCACTCAAATTCTCTGAATGCAGTCATACTGCAGACATGAATATAGTCTCTGGATGTATGATTTTCTAAAAAAAGCATTATGTTTTAGCATTCTTCTGCCCAAAAGCTTTTTTTCTTCCTTCTTTATCCCATGGATAAAGATGAGGTTTGGGCTAAGGATGAAAAGATTAAAAGTAAACAACCAATGTGCATATGGACTAAACTTGAGATAATCAAGAAATTATTTCTAGGAGAGCTGAAGCAGGGTTGGAGGGATCCCCAAAGCTTAAGGGACAGGTTTTTAAGTGATGAACACCCATCTTTGAGTATAAGTACTCAGATCCTCTTCACAGAAACATAGGCCACACTAAAGAAACACTTTCCCACTCACCCTCCCACTGCAAACCTTCCAGAATAGACTTTCAGAACTGTTTTTGCCTATTGAGTTGCTTATCTGTTCACCACTGAATACGGTGAAGCTGATTTGAAAATTTTGCCAGGAAACAGCTGAAGGCAATTCTTTATTTCTGGGACACCAGTGCAGGTTCCCTTAGCTACATGAGTCATAGTAATAAAAATAATAGGGAATTTGAACTAACAGCAATTTGTATTGGAATGTCTGTTGAGTTAATRTCTTTAGGCAAACGAATCTATGGTTTGTAGGTGCATTAGGAAAAACATTTCTCTTGCTCTGACAAAAGAGAGTTAGCATTTATTTTAGAGTTTTTCCAGACTCTTGGGTATCTAAATTAGAGATACAGGTCAAATTCACCTCATCATGGCCTGAGTCACCCTCTCAATAGCACTCACAGTGAGCAACTCAAATCCCCTGGGTGGGTGGATCTGGCAAGAGAACGTGTTGATTCATATTTGRACAAACTCCACTGGCAGAATTGTGCAGAGGCAAAGCTGTGGTTTAAAGCAACTCTCCCTGGGCAATGCAAATACCATCTGCCCTTCTCTGGAACAAGTATCTTCTGAGGAGCAGATGAAACTTTTTCTAGACAGTTTGTTGCCCAACCATCCTTCCCTCAGCTGAGAACAAAGCCTGCAGTATTCCCAACCCATTATGTAAAAGGGCCTCTGAATTCTTAGCAATAGTATTAAATGAAGCTAAAAGAGACTTTTAAAATATCTGCTTCCAGGCAGGCCACTGGATTATACATGTGAAATGCGCATTTTCTCATTGGAAAAAAAAAAAATTTTTCTCCAATAATGAACATTTTTACAGGATCTCCTTTTCATCAACGTGAGGGGAACAAGGAAATATAGCACTTGTAAACCCTTAAAGCAAGGACTTTTGAAGATATTCCTTTGATCTTTAGTATTGATTTTTCTCCACAGGGAACACATTTCACTCTTATCATATAATGAAGCTGCATTATAAGTTTTTATGCCACACCTTATTTACAAATGCAGCACATTCATCACATTCATGGCTTTAAAGAACAGCCTTTAGAAACAAGAGGAAAWGTAAGGGCTATCATCAAAGCAATTTTTTTTCTCTTTTCCTCCCCTTTAAGATTGTTTCACATTTTGTCACTCATAACCTGGCTGTCAGTACTTTGACATTGATACCCTGCAGGTGTCTAAATTAAGGCATTTATTTTTGCTGTGTTTTTGAGGGTTGGGGTTTTCAGGATGTGGGTTTTCTTGTTTTCTTGTTTTTTGTTTTTTTTTTTTCATAAGCAGCATAGCTTTCTATCTGCCAGATACAAACCCAAACCATACCTGGAGGTATAGACCCTTTTTTTCCAGACATAKTGATTCTCATTATTCTCTCTGCATGAAACAAATGAGATTCATCTATGGCAGCACTATTAATGACAGGATTTACCAGTTCTCCTGATAACTGGGACTACACACTTTCTCTAAATTTCCTTTTCTTGCTGCTTCATTATGTATCAGTCTGCTCTGGTCACACATCAAGCTCCTAACGAAGCGTACTGAGATTCCACATCTGGTGCCTCCTATCTCTGCATATCTCCTGAGCATGGCATGTACCACAATGAGAGCCTGCTAAACTTCCTGAGTCTACAGCTTGTATAATGGCACAAGAGGTTTATACAAGCCAGAATTTCTCAGAATAAAGATATCTTCAAGCTAGTTTTTCAAGGTCTTCTTAGAAACTTCAATCTCTGACATTCTTTTTTTTGTTTGTTCATGTACATCTGAGTCATAAGAAATCTTGTTCCTATAGAGAAGGACTTAATTGCTGCCTGCAAGGGATTATGCATTCACTTCTCTGGACTGCAAAAACTGAGTTGCTGACCAATTAAAGGTGGTTAGCAAATTCAGAATGTAATTGTAGCCCATTGTTGCTGCTTCCTTCCTCAGGGAATTGAGCAGCTGCTGAATGCTGTCATTTATTAGAGATCAGCCTCCTTTATGTCCTTCTGCTGTCTCCAATGGGATGACAAMATCTAAAGTCTTATTCTCAGAGCTCAGCAGGACTCTTGCAAGCATAGGAATTCATACACAGAAATAATGCATAACCTTAACATAATTTTTTGCTATTAGTTTATCTCAGGTAGTCTGAAAGGAGTTTGATGCAGCTGAGGTTTATCCTATATTTCCATAACAAACACTTTAAAATACCTACAAATGGTAATTCTTTCACTTGCAAGAATAAAATAGATAATAATATAAATTTTAGAAATATAAATTTTGATAACTTTCCTTTTTCTTATTTCTAGGTCTGAATCTCTTCTTAAAAATTAAAAGCATTCCCCTAAAAAAACCCAAAAAAATCTTTCACTCAGATGTCATTTTAATGAAAAACAAACGTGAAACATAAAATAAGTGTAATAAAGTAGTGCCTATATTGTTAGTAACCTGACAGTACAAATAAGGATAAATTCAACAAGCAGACACTYATGATAACACCTAAGTATGGAGAAGCATATAATAGTTTTACTTCTGTGTTTTCTTGGTCTCCAAATATAAGGTAGTAGTCCCCCCTAGATTCTCTTTGCCATGACTTTCTCAAAGTTCTCTTTGAAAGCATATATGTGTCTCAGAGAAACAATATTCTGCAAAGAGACTCATATTTACCAGTCCTGTGAAAAGAACAAACCTTTTTTGTTTGTTTTTGAAYGTTGTAAATGACATCTTCATTAGACAGCGAGTACAGTCATTCAAAGTCATGGAAAACAGTTATTCCCTCTCCACTCTTTTTGCTACTGATGAATGTATGGACTTAAATMAATTTCTTCCTCAGCTGTCATTTTTCCAAGATGGAAAGCTCTGGGACTTCCTGCTTAATCATTTCTTATATGGAAGCTGTGCCAGATTTTTGATTGCACCTGTAGCCTTCTTCTGACTCTCTTCTGGTTGTTGTTTTTTTTTTTTTTTTAATATCTCTTGAGATCAGCAATCATAATTTGTTGCTTCATGCATATATAAACAGCAGCTTAATCACCTYCTCTACTTAATTTCATCATGATATATGGCATAGCTTGCTTTTTTATTGACCACACAGCCCTGGGCTAAAGTTTTCCTGTATTATCTCCTGTCACATTATGGTGTTATTCCCCAATGGCAGTAGTAAGAATTTATTATTTTAAATGTATAATGTAATTATTTTAAATGAATAGTCTGGGTTTTACTTTGTGTGTGGTTTTTATGTAGTTTCATAAGAATTTGTGTCATCATGTATCATTTGGGTGTCCACTCACTGTATTGTATAGACTTCAAATGYAGGTATGTCAAACTCCTGTAGCTATTAGACCACTGTAAGGTAGAGTTTTGTTGACATAGCAAGGCTCAAATCAATGGTTAAGCTTCCTTCTTCTCTCCCTACCTCAGTGCAAAGCATGTCTATCACATCCATAATGTCTATCAAATTTTATGATGGGAGTTTTCTGGGAGAGTGACAGTTAGTACAAGATAAAATAATGTTAGAGTCTATAATTACATTGAAAAGTTATGTACAAAGTACATTACAAAGTTTCAGAGTTGAAGTATGTTAGTATAACCACAGTCATAAGATTCCTTTGCACACCCACTTGGCTTTATTATGCTCTGTTGTGGTGGTTTATCCCCAGGTGGAAGCTAAGCCTCACACAGCCACTCAGTCACAATTAGAACAGGGGAGAGATCCAGGAGTACAAAAGTGAGAAAACTCATGGGTTGAGATAAACCCAGTTTAGYAGGTAAAACAAAAGCTACATACAAAAAAAAACCGAAAAGGAATTCATTCACTGCTTCACATGGGCAGGCAGGTGTTCAGCCATCTCCAGGAGAGCCGTCTTCATCTCACTACATTTAATGGTTACTTGGGAAGACAATCTATGCCAAATGTCCTTCTTTTTCTTTTTCTCCACCCAGGTTTGTATCTTGAGCATGATGCCATATGATCTGGAATAACCCTTGGGTCAGTTGAGGTCAGCTGTTCTGGCTGTGACCCCTCCCAGCTTGTTGTGCACCTCCAGCCTGCTCACTGCTGGGGCTCTGTGAGGAGCAGAAATGGCCTTAGCCCTGTGTAAGCCCTGCTCAGCAGTAATGAAAGTGTTCCTGCATTACCAATGCTGTTTCCACCACAAATCCAAAACATAGCTCCATACTAGCCATTGTGAAGAAAATTAATTTAATCCCAGCACATGCTGAATGTCACTTGCAACGTTTTTCACCTTGATATTCAAACCTGCTTTCAGTTTATTTATGGGTATGTGCCATACTGGCTCTAGTACAGGTCCCTGTGGAACGCTGAAACAGATACTTCAATGTCAAAACTCATTATTTACTTCTCCCTGCCCGTTTCTGTCATTTAATCAATTAAATGGATTCTCTTTTTAAAAAATTATTATTTATTAATTAAATTAAAATAACTTTAATTAAAATAATTGTTATATAATCCTTTACTGATATATGCAGGGACCTTCACTTCTAGCTCATGGGTGCTTAAGATCATTTGGTGAGTCACCCTGTCAAAAGCATTCTGGAAGCAGAACTCCATCATATCAAAGAGATCAAAGATACCCATATGCTTAATGAAGCCTCAGAGAACTTCAATAGGTCTGTGAGGCAGGACTTTCCTATTGAAGAGCTACACTGACTTTTCTCCAGTACCCCATGTGTCTAACTATTATGTTCTTTATAAGTATTGTTAACAGTTTCRCTCATTTGGGGCCCAGATGTAGTTTCAGTTCTACCAGGAACAAGTTGCAGGAACAATTTTTTAAAACTTAGTATTGCTTTTGATACCTTGAAACACTCAAGTAACAAAGAAATTCAAGTGAAAAGTTAGAGRGAATAATGAATATTTTAGCAGTTCAACACTGACAATTTTAGGATTCATGGTAGTATATGTGAAGTGGCTGCCAACTTGAAATCCCACTGTACTGAAATGAAATCTTCTGCTGAGCCCCTGGTCAAATAAATAAATAAACAAATAAACAACCCGATGTAGCATTTATTCCTTTAGGATTTATACTCCTTGTCTTTTTTCCCTGAAAACTGTGACAAATGAACCACAGAACACTGGGTATTCACAAGCACAGTGCTGATGGTAAAATGTTTCATGGAACTTCTCAAAGAAGCTTTTAATCATAGCAGTTTGTTAAATTGTTTCTCCATTCTCCGATGAAATGACAGAAGGGGTATCACACTGATACATAGCTCTGGACATTAGGTATATATGCTTTTTTAGTGGAGCCTGTTCTGCAATTTGTTCCCTAAGAGTTTATATTTATATTCTCTCCCAAGGGCTAATAGCTTGGATGTGGCCCTCTGGTGTTTGAAACTCCTGCAGAGAAGGCCACCAAGAACAATGAGTAGCTCAGARTTCAGTTGTAATGTTCAATTTTGTAAAGAAAATTTGATTATATTTTTCCCCATGAGGTTTTGAGATCTCCTGTAGTATTTCCTGAATTTGCCCTCCTCAAATTTGTATGATTAGTGAAGCCTTCATATGTTTATAAACATATTTATTTGTGGCTCCCATGGCAGGAAATTTCAAAATACTTCAGACCCACCTGGAACTGAATCTAAAGGTAGAAAAATATGTCATCTGCATATATCTTTAACAATTAATTGTGCTCTGATGATTATGTAGTTGTTATTGCTTATACCAACTATTTTGCAATCTGTTTTGCTATTTTGCTTTGTTTCTAGCTACCAGAGAAGGAAATAACTAGCTTATTTCTCTTAAAATACAAGTTTAAAATGGCATGTGACATATTTTCCTTAGTAATGCCTGAACCAGAACTGAGAGTTTAATAATCTCTATCTCAGCATGAATTTCCAGAACATTCAGGCTTTCATGTGATTTATTTGGATTAATTCAAAACACACAGAGGGCTATTCAGACAGCATTACAGAATTGCCTCCTATCCTTGTCCTTTTGGTTAAAAGTCAGTAAAAAGCAAAATTATAACTACATGAAACCATGTATATGTTTCCAGCTTCAGAGTGAAAAAAAAGTAGAAATATGATTAAAAGAGTTGATATAGCAAAGCATTTGCTTTATGGCTTCTGGTCTAGTACTTTTGGCCCAGCTTTGCCTGAAATGGCAAAGTACATTTGGCTTTAGAACTTTTTTGTGTAAGCTCAAATGCCTTTGATTGTCTCACTTCCTTCTTGCATTCCTAAAAAATCAAGGGAAAAGGATATATGAGGAGACATATCTTTGTCTGGGCTTCATACAGCTAAGASAAGTCATAAATATGTGACTTCATAGAAAACAAATTAACTCAAGCATATAACAGGAAAAAAAGGTGCATAGTTAATCTATTCATAGAGATGTGTCAGGATCTAGTTTTTAATCTTTTAATCTTTTCTTGGTTTAAATAGGAATAGATATTGCAAATGAAACAAACTTATGCCATGTACAAGTGAATTTCTTCCCTTTTTTTATCTTTTGGATTCTGCAATCTTTATTACAGCCAAATGTTGCTGTCTTGTTTTAGTGGTATGGCTGGGAGTATGCAGCATCACTTAGTGAAACAGCCTAATTTCTATTTTCAATAAGGCTTGCTAAATTGCCTTGTTTTTCCTAACTCTGAAACACTGTCATTATATGCACTATCCACAGGCAGTYCTTCATGGGAAAGATATACCTTCATCTAAATCTCATTACTGCAGTTGATTATAAAATAAACATTTTATAGCAACTCTTACTAATAAATAGAATGAATAAYAATGACCCAGCATATCAAATGCAATTGTCCTATTGCAGTTCTGGTGTTGAGAAGAGAAAACACATTGCAATGGTGGAACCAAAATGAGCATCATGACAATAATTTTAAGTTTGTTGATATAAATCCAGCTAATYTTATAATTGTACAGCTTAACATCTTAATGAATGTAAGGGAATGGATATTTTAGTAATAGAAAGTGCTAAACAAAACCTGTAAATCCATTCATTTATATGTTCCTGCCTAACATCAATATTTTTAATAAAGGCAATAAGGAAGCCATAGGAAGGGGGTTTGAGTGAAATAAACTCTGCCTTCTAGCTGACACTGCTGAAGTAATTGAATAGTGCTACTGAATTGTGCAAAGGCATTTTTTTAAAACAAAATGTTTCCAGTTGTCTCACAGCAGCAGGGATACATGAAGAAAATTGAACCTGGAGTTACGGAATTATGACTAGATATTAATGCAGAAGAACGGTGGTATGCTTCCAATACTTGGGAAAACAAAATCCAAATTCAGAATTAAATACAACAATATCTATAAATCCAACAATGATTGCTAATCTTACAATTTAAAAAGATTTTAAACCATAGAAGTTTAACCTCTGTCAGGAGTCATTATTTTGTATTGACYGATGCATTTCAACAGTTTTACTCTTTCCTCACTCTTAACACTTTATGAAAACAATTTTCTTTTACAAGATTTTTTTTTTTAATTCTAAAACTGTTAAATTTATTTTTCTTCTTCAATGGTATGTTCAAAAATTTCCCAAAATGAATGCATATAAATGTGTGGATTTTTAAATAGGTTGCATTTAAWATGGAAATTCCAAAAAAAGAACCCAAGTGACCATTCATTTCATTTTTCACTCWCTGTTAAAAATAAAGTAATAATAGTGTAAGAGTAAAATTTGTTCCTTTCTGGTCACTTTTTCAGAAGGTAAGTTCTATTAAGTGCTTTCATCAATCAKCTCTTTATTGTTCTCTATTTCGTATTAACAACACTGCTAAAATAAGGAGCAATCCATCAGAGTTTCATGTTCCAGTTTTTATAGGTACTTGATAGAGTAATGTTTAGCACATTTCAAAAATATTCTAACTACAGAGCTATCTTGGAAATGCATGTCTATTTTATAAAATTGACACCTATAATATATTTGCATTTTGCAAGAAACCTATATAAGCATATTTTTATTGATATCATTAATAATTTCTAAGCAAAATCTTGGGGAAAAATAGTGCCCTGTGGAGATTTTTTTGATGTTAAGGACACAATGAGTTTTTTTATTGTTGCATACTAGATATCTGTTATCCAAAAGAGGGAGCCATAACATTATACTATACCTTTGCACTTTTTGAGACAGTGAAGCTGCATAAGTTCCTATTATTCCTCTTTCTTGAAGATGATGCTTGCTTTGAGGTGTCTTTTGTTTGTTTGTTTTCTCTTAATAAGTGTAACCCAGAACTAGATAATACATGCTAATAATCTTACTGCATCTGAGTGAAATGTTTATACTAAAGATAAATATGCTTCAGCAAACATCCTGTCGTGGAAAAAAAAGGAGTCAGAATAAGTTTTCTTGCTCTTGATTTCACCCACATGCATTTCTACCAATTTTGAGAAAAAAGTGTAGTGTCTTTTTACTTATTTCATATCTTTTGAGATGGAATATATATATAAATATCAAATGAAAGTGCCAAGGGTGTTTTCTAAACATACTTTGATTACGTGTCTCTGTAAAAAGTGAGATTGACTTAAAACATCACTCTTAATAACTGATGAGACTTCAAGTTATTAAACATTTGATTAGAGGAACACAGCACTTATAAAGGCATTGCCCATATTTTGGAAAACGTAGGCTAGATTGCTTTCATGTCTGAAAGGTCAGTGGACAAGAATGTATCTGAAAAAGTAGAATGGAAAAGCACAGAATGATCAATAATGTGTGGTGTACTTTCACAATTTCTTTACAGTATTCTCTTTCCATRAGTTTCATGTGCTACACTGGGATTCCAACACAGCCTTGTAAMCCTTTGTGAGGAAGGATTTATGGTATTCTCAGCACCACAGGAGTATTGATAGTTGTTTAATCTCTTTCTAATATTTTTTTAACTAAAGTATAAGTTTGGTTTTCCTGTTGATTTACAAAGGGGAAGCTCTCTTTATGGTTTGTCGGTGACTATATCTCAGTATTTTGTAGCAATGTATTYGCTGGAAGTAAATGCTGATTTTACAGACCTATTTGGTCAATGAAAAAAGATATGACAAGTTAAAATTCCAGAGATGCGAGTCCAAACACATATTCTGTGGATGAAAGCATAGATGCAAAAATATGCTACCCCTTGTATGGAATGTCATTTCTTTTAGTATTTTTCTTCTTATGTCTAAATTAAACTCCATAGAATAATATGTTATGCAATTTAAACCACTATGTCCTTTAGTTTCTTTATTTRGTTGTTGGTTTTTTTGRTCTTTAGTGAGATGAATGCTGAGTAAATAAGAAAAGAAGAAGGCAARTACCGGAAAGGGAAAGAGCAAATGAGCAGATGAGGAAAGCACCAAGAAGATGAGGAAAAAGGAGAAGAGAGAGGATAGAAACACTTGAGAACAACAAAGGTGCAGGAAAGGAGAATAASTGTTCTTCAGAGAAGAGTATGAAGTTAAACATTCCATTTATAGCATCTATTTGTTAGATGAAGCATGGCTGGCTGTTAGAAACACTTTCCAGTTACCCACCTCAGGAAACGTGGATCTGACATTTTCAGAGCTGCAAAATATCATCAAGTCCATGAATTAGGCTAGTTTTATATATGCTCAGAAATTCTGACAAAAGTCTCTGTTACWCTGGATCTACTGTTTTATTTGCTTCAAGATTTTTCTTACTGGGAATATTTGTAATAGCAGTACTTTCTCCACATATTTTAAGAGCCTCTGCTACTTTCTGTGAAACTTTAAAGATAACATTTGTCTGTGAATAAGCATCAGTCACACAAATTGGTATTTACCACAGTGGTATCTGATGTCACTTAACAATTTCTACTGCAATAAAATATATAGATAAGTTTTAGGAAAACTTCTATGTTATTGAGGTTATGAAAAGCTTTGAAAGTGACTTCACTGCAAAGCAGACGAGTGGGACTGCAGATTTTCTCGAGAAAAGCAAATGGATAAAGCATGATGGAATAAACATTCCACCTTAAAATAGGTGAAAAAACCAGGAAAAAAAGCATCTAGGCAGTTTCTTCTCCACTCTGAAATTCAYTAGGCAGTGTTTGCTTATCTCCTATCTTCTTGTGACAAGCAGTCAATCCAGCCTATGATGCACCTTGACGTAACAGCTTGTGACTTGACCTCCAGGTAATTTGCTCCAGCAACATATCTGAACTTACAAAAATGAGAAGTTATTAATCTTCATCAAGTTATTATTTGTTAAGAATTTAACAAAATTAAGAATTCACCATAATTTATTCTCATTACCAGTATTTTTTTCAAATTTCCCATGAAAGGAAAATTCTATAGTTGGTATATTTTAAAATTTAAGTCAAACTTTTCAGTTTTACTATTGATATTTTATGAGCTTTTATTATATTGCCTTACAATATGAAAACAACTTTTGACTTTGTCATTTCCATATGACATGAAATGTTTTAGTAATTCATATGAAACAAGAAAATCAGTTATATCTAATACAAAAATTAAATATGTCATCTTAATTTCCATATTGGACCTGTCTCCCACTTGTGTCATAATGAAAGTGAGTAATCTTGCAGAGCAGATAATTTCATACCATAAAAAAAAGTCATTAAGCAGTCATAAAAGAAATAACAGACTTGAGGTTAAACTTATTTCTTGTCTTGGGCCTTCCCTTTTTATCTTGAATACATAAGAAAACACTTTTGTTAACACCACCTTGAATGTGCTAAAATTAWAAAAGAAAATACGTAGAAAATTATATTATGTGTGAAACTTTCCTCATTTGGATGCGATCATAAGGAATGCAATTAAAAGTGCTTACTCTAGCCATATTTTCACTTTTTGTTTTCCCTCTTAGCATTTGAAAATATTTTGTTCATATTTACTTTGTGTTCAATGAAGTTCATTTATGTATCATCAGACCTACTTTAAATACTCCATAACCAAGTAAATAACATTCATACTTTCAATTTATCATCTTATTTTAATGATAAAATTCCTCTGTCATGCAGTGAACTAAGATTACTTAATCATTTTCCGATTCTAAGGCAGGTTTTATCTACACCTACACTAAAAAGTGGCTTTAATAGGAATTTAGGTAGTGACGTCATAATTGAAATTCCCAATTTCTAGTGATTTTTCTATGATGTATAAAATTATAATTTTACATTTTCTTTCTGAAAGCCAATGTATTCTGCATTTTTCTAACATATTTCTTTCAGTAGATCTCTATTTTGGTATGCATTTAAACGTTAAACATGGTAAGGTGTTCTTTATTTCCATTATCTTTTGCTTCATCACTTACACAGGACATTATTTCAATAACCAATTAATCTTTGTAGGGGTGTTTTGTTTTTTTTTCTCTTACCTACATGTACTGCAATTGCTCTGCCCACATGTGCATAATACTGCTCATATTTTTCTGTCTTTTGGTGTTTGCATGACATTTTAGAACTTTCTTCTTAGCTGTCTAAGTCAGTAAAAATATTCTGCTATCTCCAATGGCTTGCAGTTAGGTTTCTGTTGCATTTCTATGGTTTTTCCACTTTGCCTCTGTCTCTACCTTTTAATGAAATTTTCTTCAAAATATATATATTCTAATACTTTCTAAAAGCATGGCTTCTTCAATSCATTACTAATGTATGCATTTGATTTTGAATTTTTAAACTAAGGATTTTTAGCCCTTTGTCTAATTTGTGTTTGTCTATTGTTTTTGTTATGTAGTACTCATGTATAGCAGTTTTTTAAACTCCATTATTTTATTTTAACAAAAGAATGYACTACTTTTATAAACACTATATTTACATATATTTATAATTTAAATATATTATATTTATTTATAAACACTATATTATATTTATCTCATTTAAAGTTATATTAAAAGTGTATTTTAATCYCATTTTGGTAGTTGAACAAGATATACTTTCCTTTTCTCTGCCAGCCTATGCAGAAAGAAGCCTCTTTATATTATTTGTATTTTCATCTAACTTTATCCTCTGCTGTATCAGAAATCACTATCTGTTGGCATTTTGCAATAGTTTTGTCTGACATTTACCTTGAAAGCAACATGGATTTTTTCCACTTGTTTGCTTGAATACCGATGACTTCTGYGCAGAAGAGAACACATTAAAAAAAATCCAAATAGTTTTGTTCACATAATATATTCTAATTGGCTTTGTCATTTAATGTTATCTATCTACTCACATTTCATACACATGGACATGATACAAATAATGTAGATTCTGTGCACATACCAATCCCTGTGCAGGGGGAAGGATGGGAAGAGACCAGATAGGAAAATTTGTAATAGTTTAATTTTAATAGTTTAATATGATTGCGCAACCATGGTGACCATTTCCCACTTATTGCTATTGCCCAGCTCGTGGAGCCTGGTGGGGGTCAGGAACTTCAGCTGTTCTGAATAAGCTGGTGTTCAGCTATGCAGTGCATTCTGCCCTTTCTGTCCCTTTGCAGCCCTCAAGTCCTCTGCTTGGCCTTTTAATGACTGTGACAATATTTCCTCCCTTTATCAAGATTAGATCTAAATGTTACTGATGTCCATGGGAATATTCAGCAAGAACATGATGAGCTTTCCATCAGAACTATGTGCACTTCTGTTGTTTACCTGAAGCTTATACTTGATTGCTGTCATAGAACACTTTAAAATACTTTGTTGTAATTACTGACTGGTAATTGGCAATTTCTGAGGGTCACCACTGGAATACTAATTTCTCTGGTCTCTAATAAAACAGCTATATTCTTTCAGATCAATGAGATAGAACTATATTGTTATAAAGACAATGGATGTGACGTCCTCATATTATTTGTATAATTTTCTCATGTTCTAGTATTTCTTGCTTCAAGATTTAAATTCAGTATTTTAGTCTGAGCTCARTAAAAAAATGTGTTGTTCAAGCCAGCAGTTGTTTCTTCTGAACAATAAGTTATGACTGTTTACACTCTCCCATTGTACCAGTAAATTAACAGGACTTCAAAAGTAAAATAATTTGGTTATTCTTATCAAAAATGGGGTTAAAGGCAAAATGTAAATTTAAACAATGCAAGATTATATCCATGCAAGGTTTGGAACTTGTTAATAGCTTCATATTAAAACTAGAAGGGTTCAAATGTCTTGTTTTTAAAACTGTGCCTTCCTCATTATCCTCTTGTCCTTCGGATTTCTTAGTGATAGCAAAATCCCAACAAAAGTATGAATAAAAAGTTCTCCACTCCCTGTTCTTTTATAATCTCTTCCTTTTTTCTTGCAGTCTATGGTCTAACAAAAAAAAGGTTACTTAGGCCGCATATCTTTTTTTATAAACTTCTAATCTGTTGAAAATGCAGTAGACACATATGGTTCTAAATTGCTCCTTTTTGATTCCTACRGATTACAGCTACTATAAATATTTTCTGTCAGGAAAGTGCAATTCTGTATGACAAATTTCAAGCTGTTTGTATATATTTTTTAGGTAGTTCTCTTAGAAACAGGTTCCTGAGAAGTTTGCAGACTCACAGGGTAAGAACCACTTAAACCAGTGCATCCTTGGACATCTAGGTAGCGCTGTGTTGTTCTACTAGAGCTGGGTTCAGTGTCTGATATACAAATAATAATTGACTTTCAATTAGGTAATAGGCAGTATTTTCCATGTCAGGGGAATGAAGAAATATTAACAATATTTCTAGTAGTTATTAGTTATAATTTTTGCCAAGTAGTCACTATTGTTGGGAATATATGTGATAGAGGGGTATGTAACTCTCCTTGTTGATGACTGCTCTAATAGCACAGCAAGCTATGGATATCCAGTGATATGGATGCATGTACTAAGGCCAGGTGGGATCCTATGCTTAGCCCAATCCCCTTCCTTTTCTGGAGTCCTCCTAGTGATGGAGTACAGATGCCAGTACTTACTCTTACCCTTCTCACTCTTTCCCTGTTTCAGCATCAATAAAGTGTTAAGACAAACATGATGGTGGCATTAATTCTTTTGGACGRCAGGTCAGGAAGACTTGGAATAGGGGGAAGCATCTTTTCTTGTACCTGATAAACCAKTTTTGTCTCCAGAACATAGGGAAAGGCATTTTTGCTGACAGATCATCCTTTAGTGAAGGGTTCCACACTCTTTTTYCTCACTTTCATTGGGTTGAGGATCACTCAGATACCTCTGAACCCTTTACTCTCCTCTCCTCAAATCCCTGTGACCCCAAAACACTGAATAGTCCCTCAGCTCAAACCAGAGCAAAACACAGAGAGACCAGTTGCTGGTTGTGCAAGAAGGCACACCCTAGGAAAGGGTACACAGTATGAAAACAGATAAATGTTGGAAGTGTTGTGATACTGCTGCCATTCTGGCAGGTAATCGTTTTTGTAACTGTTTCACACATACTAAGTTTATACTGAGATCTCATGGTACTCCCGCTCACTACCAGATGAATTCAATGAAGTTATTATGTRCATGACTCTCACAAGTAAGATCTTCAAGTTCTTAATTACACTTATTTATGCCCATAGGTACATACATATATATACACACACACATATAACCTAAGGGAAGCAAGTGTATGTTTTCTGCTTTTTTGAGGTTTTTTATCATGATTGTGTTGAAATATCTTTTGCATGTAATTTCAGAGGACTGTTGGCAGTAAAACAAATGAACAAATGAACATTGACAAATACTTTTTAAATTCTGAGTGAGATAACCAAGAAGTTTTAACATCCATTSCTAGCATTAAAGAATATGGCTGGTGAAGTATTAAGATTTATTAAGATAAATCAATTTCCAGTCTCAACTGTCTAACATTCCATATGGTATAATTTCATTTTTTGAGGAAAAAAGTAACAAAACATGCTGCCTTCAAAGATGAACACCATTATATTTCAGGGCAAATATTTTTTTCTGAGTGGTATTGGTGCTGCTGTTGTCAACCATACCTGGAAAAACAATTGCTTGTATATGGAGGTGATGACTTTGTCCTATGACTACTTATCTTTAAATCTTAACATCTTCCATTTTCTTTTTTATAAATAGAAAAAGAAATCTTGGATGTTCTGTGGCAAYGCTGGAAACCTCATGCTTCCTTCAGTGTGCCTTAGAATTAACCACTACAGACTACCTGTAAAAAGCARAGAACATGTCTATGTTTTCCTTGTCCTTCCTGCTCTTCAGACACTTGAGAGTGGTCACTGGGATGGAAATTTCTGTTTAAAAGGCACATGCTCACATTATTTGACCTTTCAATTATCAGGATAAAACTAAACTTCAGGACCAATTAAGTGAAGTAGGAATACGAAGACAACTTTTATTTGCATTGTGAAGGGACATTAAAGTTAACAGAGGTATTGTTTACCTTGRGGCTGATCATTTAGATGATCATACAGTAAGGATGAAGAATTAAAAAAAACTCCATTGTAGCAAAAATATTTCAGGTTTTCTGAACCTTTGGTCAATRAAGTGAGAAACAGTAAAGTAAGCTTAAAACTCTATGTCAAAATAATTGCTTAAATTTTTTGAAGGGGCAAATTTTTTCAATAATTTTGCAAAGTGCAGGGATATTAAAGTAATTCACTGAAAGTCATGCCATGTAATACTATTAATGTGATTTAGTCAAAAGTTCCTCTTTCAAGGAATTTTTGCCTCAAAACAAATCTGTTGAATGAAGAGGAATTATTTTCTAGAAATCTTGAAAGAACTGGAGGACCCTGGGAACTGCCAGCCCAYCAGTTTCATCTCTGTACCTGGTATGATTAGGAAACACATAATCCTGCAAGATGTATTAAAGCATGTGGGAGATAAGGAGGTGATTAGGGACAGCAAACATGACTTTACMAAGGGCAAACTGACTGATCTCATGRCCTGACTGATCTCATGGCTTTCAGAGATGGACTGACTGCATCAGCGGATGAGGTACATTCTGATATCTTGTACCTGGACTTCTGTAAGGCCTTTGATAAGATCCCCCACAACAGTCATGCTGCTCAATTGGAGACATACAGGTTTGATGGTTAGACTGTTACATGGAGAAAGAATTGGATGGTTGGCCTCATTCAAAGATTTACAGTCAATGGCTGTGTCCAAGTGGAAACCAGTAGAGAGTGATGTCCCTCAAGTGTCTCTAYTGGGGCCAATACTATTTATTGTCTTTTTTAACTACACAGATGATGAGAAAACTGCACACTTAGCAAGTTTGCAGATGACAYCAAGCTGTGTGGTGCAGTTGACCCAAGTGACACCATCCAGAGGGACCTTGGCAGACTTAAGGAATGTGCCTATGCAAATCTCATGAAGTTCAAAAGGGCCAAGTCCAAGGCGCTGCACCTGGACTGGGGCAATCCTCAGCATCACTACAGACTGTGGGATTAAGAGACTGAGAGCAGCTCTGCTGATAAGGACTTTAGGGTGCTGGTAGATGAAAAACTCAATATGACTTTTAACTGAAAGAGAAGAAGGTTTAGGTTGGACATGACGAGGAATATATTTTACAGCAAAAATGTTGAGACACTGGAACAGGWTACCCAAAGAATTTGTGGATATTCCATTATTGGAAAAGTTCAAGGCCAGGTTTGATGGGCTTTTGGGCATCCTGACCTCTAGGAAGGTGCCCCTGCCCATAGGGTGGTKGAACTTCAAAGTTCCTTTCTAACCCAAACCATTCTATAATTCTGGAATGACAGCATAGACAGAGCAGATGTTCTTCTGTGTTTTTCTCTGATATTTACCACTGTAGGTCTGATGTTATAGAGTAAAATCTGGACCTGCAAAGACCTCCTYAACTCAGCACATAAGAATATTGCTTTAGCTGTTAGTAAATAGAGAATATAGCTTTGGAAACTTACAATGCAAATATATGTGTGACTTTCATAACAGAGATGTTGTGCACATAGAAAAACAACAAAAAAAATAAAAATATATATCTGTCATTACACATTAGAGCTATTTTTACACAGACATATGTAGGTATATATGTAGACATATAGAGAGATACAAGTATACCTAGATCCCTAGATCTTTTAATTTACCAGTGTCTCTAAAATTACATCAAAATAATGATAAAACTATATCAACACAGATACAGATAGAGTTACATATATGCACAAATACATGTAAATTTTCACCACAGGCAATGGAATTTCATGATTTTTTAAATTTTCTACTAGACCCACAGGCTGACTAGCATGAAGTTTAATTAGTGCTAACTAACTAGAGGAGAAGGAAGCAGAAAATTAATGTGACTCATTTATTTTTTCATTCTACCACAATGTCCCCTTATTTATGTTCCTCTACAGTTTAATTTTTTTGGAGTTCAGCTTTCAGTCCAAAAAATAATTGATTCTGATACTATTTGCGAAGAAAGACCTAAACTACAACAATCGTTTTGGTCCTATTTTTATTGTAGCTACCCACAATATTGCATTTTAAATTATCTTAAAATAAGTAATCCAGAAATGTTTATGCTGCTTCAGCTTTGTGAATCCACTCTTCTTGGAGAGGAAGCCTGCCTTCCTTCCTGCCTTCCTCCTTCCTTCTGCCCTTTCCTTCCTCCACGAGAATAAGAGTGCTTTCAACTGAGGTTGACAGGTTTCTTTCTAGTAGCTCTAGGCATGTTTCTTTAACAATACCCTGGGTTACTCAAGGCATGTTTCTGCTCCATTTTTTTTATTATTTGGGACCCCCACATGTAAATCTTAGAAAAGTTCTCAGTCAGATGCCTAAAACATAGCTACTATTTCAAACTACCCACAGTTGCAGAAAAAATATCATTTTATGCTGAGTTTAATATAACTTATCTGCCAGTTAAAAAATAGTGAAATACTTTTTAAATACAAGTCAGCATTCATTTTAAGTCATGAGACCAGGAACTCGAATCCTGTACCAGTAAATCCTTAAGACTCGTTTTCTTTCTAATCAACAGTCAAAGTATGAATATGTTCTACTCCTAGTATGGTACACACACAGACCAGTACACAAACTACACAGGAACCTTTTGTTCTTGTATGCAATTGTTAGCAAGTCTTCAGCTATATATTCCTTTGAAATCAGGATCTATGTAGTGCTAGAATTACACGGTATTTCTCTTGGGTAATCAAGGGAACCATGATCCTATGTCTCTATATACCAGTGCAGTTCTCTATTTAATCATATAACTGCTCTGCAAACATACAGTAGTTTAAAAAACTATTCAGCCTGTAGGCTTTTGATTTGAGGAGTACTATGAAGTAGGGTCTCAATACATCAGTGACAGAAAAAAAACATAGAGGGCCTTTGTATATTTGAGAAGTTTATTCTTTGCATCTATATTTTTTTTTCTGTATCCYATATTTTCTAAACTCTTTGGATTTCTATTGTAGGGAGGTGTTAGAAAATTTTCTCTGAAATGTAAATGTGAATTTCCTAAGCATAAATTCAAATGGCAAAAAAATTATTAGAGTATCATTGTCAGAAGTGCTAAATCTTTCATTCTAGCTGTGCTCGCATTTAAGTTTCTGAATGTGCAACACTAGGCATGTTCCTAAATCATTGTCTCTTAGATTCAACCTTGTAGGGAAGAACATCTTTAAATTTAATTTTTTTTTTTTTGGCAAAAGCTTCAGTCTGTGGTGCATCTAGCAACTTCCTAAATCACTCCCCTTTTTGAGCTAAATGATGTTTTTTCCCCTTTCCTGAATGAAAGCATCAGGTAAAGATTCTCAACCAGTAGATTCTTTTGGCCAGTGATAGCTGAGAGCAGTTGTACCAACGTTTTTGAGACTTTCCTTTCTTTAATTGCCTTTAAAATTGATCATAAGTACACTATCACAACAYTTTTTTTTTTTATGTGAAAGTCCTTCTGCTTACTGCAGGGATGGTTTGGTACCATAAGTAGATTTTTCAAGACAATAAGTGGAAGAGCAGGCAGTACCAGAAGCTTGTGACAAATTTAATGAAAATATCACTAAATCAGTACTTCAACTAATGTGTGAGTTTTCAGCCTTTATGCTACTACTATTATTACTACCACTAAGCAAAGAACCATTACCTTCAGTATTGTTCTATYGCCATGAAGGAACTTGAAGAGATTAATTAATTTTATTTAGAACACAAGGGATATTACTTATTATCTTACTCTAGAAAAGATGTAAATCCAACCAGATAGCTGTCTTGACTAGGAAAGAAGTCGTATAAAACACAAATTTGCAACCATTAAGAGCAAGATCAAGCTCAATAGCAGTATTTCCATAGATTGCAGATAACAGGAAAAATGAAGAGACTACATTATTTTTTACATCGAAATCCATTTTTTCTGCAAGTCTGAATTCTCATTAGTAATGAAATTACCCTTTATATCTGGGAAACAAATGTAAGGATTATTGCATATCTTCCAGGAAATGGGAAAATATTTTTTGCAATTTAATATTTTTATGTTTACTCTGAGGAAAATAGAATCTTTTTTATCAGACAGCATAAGAACAGATTCCGCACTCATTTTTACTCGGGGTAAGGGAAATGCACAGAAGTAATTTCACTGGTTTCAGTGGGACCAGTCTTATTGCAAAATGTTACCCGGTCTGAATACAGGTTCTGGAATGCAGCACAAGCACAAACAGCTCTCCTGACAAATAGTTTAAACAACTACAAGAATTTCCTTTTGAAATAAGTATGTTTTCCTGATTTTTTTCTCCTTTTGCTACACAGGCAAAACTATTTCCATGAGATTATCCGCAACCAGCATCTGTGGCTTAAGAATAAAAAACATTTTTACAATACCTTCCCACTACCAAGCTTAATATTTAAATCCACTAGTATGGAAAATAATAAGAAAGAATAATGCAAACCATATGAAAGTATTGTAATAAACAACAAAGTAAGAAGAAAAATTCAGCCAGAATGCAGCACTATAAACTTAAGCAAACCCATTGTAATATATTGCTTTSTACAAATATTGCATTATTTTTCTCTAGCATTTGCATGAGTTATACTTCAGTTTATGTCTCTAGATGCATGTGTACATGTATGAAGGTGTATATACATAACAGTTCTGTTCATACACTGGGGCTATTTTTATCTGTTAAAATYGGTTGTGATTAGATTACTGAAACCTTCAAATCATACAGAACATAAAACTGCTGGATTTTAAAATGCTAAATTTCACTTGTTCTGTGCCTATTTTTTCTTTAAAAACAGAAGCAATAGGATTAACTTCACCCTTATACCCAACTCAACCCATTTTTACTTTGCCTCTTCATCTCCTTAGGAGCAAATATTGAATGATGGAGTACAAAGGAAATAAAACCCAATTATTTTAGTAAGATATTAAGCTGAGTTTTTTAGATCATTATATTTTTAAATTTCCTTTATTGAACACTTTTCATACAACTTGATGTTTTTATTSAATCCTTTTTTTAAGAGGTGTCGAAATATGAATGTCAACCACTGGTTGGTTGTACACCATTGTTATCAATATAATAGATTATGTTTTTTTTTTTTTTAATAATGGCTAAATCTAATTATACCTGTATGTATTGCCAGAAGGCTTGTATACATCATTAATTGACTTCAATTGAACTATTAAAAATGCATAAATTCAGATAATCTCCTTCTGAGAGCTGTTGTGCAATTTGTTTAAATGATGGCAGGGCCTACTGTTTCTATCTCCAAATACAAATCCATTATCCATAATTTTCTATATTTCAYAGAATCTGTTCTTGGGTGTAATTTATGAAGATCATGTTTTGAATCTGGACAAGTGCTTTAGGTGCTCTTTCTCAACATACTTATGTACAATGGCAAGATGCTGTCAGTATTTTTTAGAAAATGGAATCCTTTAGTACCAACATGCATGGCCCAAAATTGCAATATCATTACAGGCAGAATTTCTATGAAGATAGTCGTTYTTTCTCTCAAACACAGCCTTTGAGGACAAAGCAACCTGAACATCATCTAGCATCTATAAAATKTGTACTTACCTAAACCTCCTTGATATTTGTATATCAAGAGAGAACGTATTATGAAAAATATGTTTTTCCTGAGATAGGGAAACAGAATCCAAAGTGATGTTGTCTTGATGTTGCTATTACTCTTACTGCTAAAAGGTGTGAAATTTAATTATAAAAGATTGCATTTTGCTAGCAAAGGAATACACTGGGCACCACTTAAAGCACTCCATTTTGCAGTTGCAGAAATACTTTTTCTGAGAAACATTTGTGGTTATTGATGGTGTTATTTAAGTATTCAAGGTAAATATATTTTTTGAACATTGATGTAATCCTACAGAGAACTTGGAGGACTGGGAAAGTGGAGGCCCCATTTTATCCCTGTCTCTGTCACAGAGATACTCTGTAACTGAGACCAAGTCAAGTCTCTGTGTGGCACTGTGCGTGTATGGGATGACAGCAATGCCACCCATGTCCTTTTGTAATCTTCCCAAGATTGCRGAAGAAAGATTATAAGCAGCATACTTCACTTCCTGACATTTCTGTAATAAAATTACATACTCTGTGTTAAAAAATAWTTTTTTTCTAAAACATTTTGGGCCTTCCTCTGAGCTGCAGTGTACATCCAGTATTTTTCCTTTTTCCTGAASCTAGTAACATTTTCCCAGAAGTAACCAAGTCTCAGTTTTGCTAGGATTTTGCACTGCAGACACATAGTATGATTTGATCAAGGTACACCTCTCCTGCTCAGTCATGCTCGGCAAGTAGTCCTCGATGCCACTGGAGTATTTTTTATCAGGATCAGTCACTGAAAGTCAGGAAAATAACTTTCCTTTTAACTTTCATCAATTTCCTATGCATTTAAAAGGCAAAAAGAGAAATTACKCTGACTACTTTTGCAAAAATTCTTTTTGTTCATTTCCCTTTGCTTTATTTTCCTTCTCCTCCTACCACCTTTCACAAAATTTTGGATTTATTCCTATGAATTATTTTCTTAAATTCCCTCACTYACATAGAGAATGCAGGCAGCTTTTACTTGGGCAACTCTATTCATTTTAAAATATTAGTTCTTCTGCAGATAACATTTGAATATAACACCTGCTGCAAGCCTTAGAAATTCTGAAGCCATTCTGATMTGTGTGGGGGATGCATTTTTCTCTAGATTTTTGCTCCAGTTACCTTCTGCAGTTAAATAGCTCTGACTGCATGGAAGAAACACATACATTTATACATCTATATTGTCTTATACTCTAGCCTACATACYCCAGTTTTCTGATATGATATCTCCTCAGCAAACTCATCCTCAGAGAAAATTGTCAGTCCTGTTACTCTCTGGCTCTACTTCTCAAAYGCTTCTGCCAGTAGATTCCCTGCAACCCATGTTGTGCAGATTCAGAAACCAAGTACTGATGCCAGAGATAAGCAAATGTCAGAATTAAGTTGTAAGGTCCTTTTAGCAGCATTATGGGTGATGACATTTAAACCAGTGGATTTCAGTTATTACATTTTGTTTKGTGGGTAGGTCAGGGAATGAAATCATCATTATTGGCTGATCCCATGATGAGAGGGTGTCTCTGCCAGTACCATGCAACTGCTACTGAGATCAGCATCCTTGTGGAGCAACAGTCAGGTGAGAGGAGAGCACAAATCCCTGTATATGGGCTGCTGTCTGGAGAGGAGGACACCCTTTTCAGAATGGTCACATCTGCAGAAATGCATGAAAATTCTGAAAGCTTCAAGCAATTTWAACATGGAGCTGTACAAAGCATATGGCAGAGCTGTTTCTCCCCACATTTTCTCTAACTGCATCACCAAACTTCTTTTTGTTTTTAGATGAGATGTACCAGTTGCACACAAAGCATAACRTTCTACAATAATGGCTACAAGACAATCTCAGAAATTAAAAACTACATAGTTCACATAATAAACATATGAAAAACTTTGATTCTTGAACTCACTCCATCAAGTTTAAAAAGACTTTGCAACTGTTTTAGGTGCAAGTAGTCATAGTACTGATACAGTTACATTTCTCCATTGAAAATTAATCTTGTTTACCTAACTTAAAATAGCCCAAACCAAGAATTATTTCTTTCACAGACATTTGATTGTATAATGTTTTATATTTTTGTTAATATATATTTTTGTTAATATATATTTTTGTTATTAGAAAATCACATTAGATGTAAACATATGTAATTCTCTCTTGAATTTACATTATTACACAGTGAAGTACAAATGACAGGACAATATATTTTATCTGTCAGATTGACATACAGATAGCAATACGCTTTTTTTAACAACTAACATAATTCACAAATAAATTTCTTAATAGTCATAGATAAATTATAACACAAATCTTCTGAATATTTAATTAGTTCACTATATTTTTGGAATAAAAATTTCCTTTCAGATATGGAGAACTACTTGGAGACAATGATTTTTAAAGATCTGTCATTAGTAATTCCTATCACTAATATTATTTAACAAACCTTTTGATCTCATCTCCAAAACTAGTGCAAGTATTACACCTGCATTTTTATCCCTTTTTATCCTTAGCATGGGTAGATAGTGTAGTACTGAGCAATGAAGCATAATCYTGCTGTGGTTTCAGTAAAATATTAGTTTTATCACTTTTATCCCTTTAATCAGAGCAAGACTCATACATTGGTTGTAAATACGTCTACTGAAAATGRAAAGTATTTTAAGAAAATACCATTCTATTTTCTGAACTATGACTTAAATCTGTGACAAGGTGAGTGGCTGCTGTATCCAAATAGCCTTACAACAGGGATATTAATTTTCTTTTTAATTCATATACCTCATTCTTTCTTTGAAGCTCATACAGTGAAAKTGAACACATGTGACAGCATGTTTCTTGCATGTGAAAAGGCAGAATGTTATTCAGTTGTTTTCTGCTAGTTACTTCAGTGTCAAGTGGTCAGTATGACCTCTTATGCTTTCTGCCTTGCTTTCTGTGGGGCTCTGATTATATATATTAGGCTGACAAGGTAGTTTGGAAGGACTTCTGGAAAGCATCCTTGTACTTTAAGCCTGTTGACTTTGACTTTCTGCTACAGATATCCAAAGGGACATCTCCCTCAGCTCTCAATCTTTCTGAACCCTGAGCTGCACTTCCCCCTGTAAATCATATTAAAAAATCCCACTAATTTTGCTACTTTCACTAAAGAAAATCCAAAAAAGCATTAGGACTTCATTCTTAGTAGCAACAAAGACATCTTATTTTTTCATCCTTCTTAACCAGGGTTGTTTTTATTAGATGTATTGACAAACACATATGTGGAAAAAAAAAAGAAAAGGGGAATAGCTTCTATCTGGACAGGTGAAAAAGCATCCTGCATGAAAGTTAGGCTATATTGTTACTCCTATATGGCAGGAAAAACTGATTCATATCAAACAGTATTTCCAAAGAGCATATGCATTACTAATATTTTAATGTACACAAGTAGTCATCACATATAGAGTATCAGAAGTTTAGATTTCAGCAATTTAATGGATTGAGGTTTTTTTGAACTCTGTAAGAGAAATATCCCCAAAGTGCTCTGCTGACACTGCCCCTCCACTCCCCTTTCCCTAAAAAGTATCTGTACGGAACCTTCAACATTTTAGACACTCCTAAAGAAAGCATCTGTTCTTTTGCTATCGGCAGTTCTCATGCTACARAAAGTTGATCTACTCACCCAGGCTGTCTGCGTGAGCCCAGTTCAGTCCGTTCAGCGCTGCTTCTCTACCTGCATCCTGCCTTCTGCATGTKCCCGTGTCTCCAGCGCCGAATGCACTCGCCTCTCACTAGGACKCCCTCTCTCCCGGCATCACTTTTAAGTCAGGCAGGCAGCGAGCAGGAGCCAAAGGGACTCTCTGTCTGATTGGTTTCCATTCAGTGCCCCTGATTAATAAAAAACGTCCCTCGCAAGGAGAGGTGTCGCAGCCCCTCACCGAGATGCTGCTGCTGATAGAGCCGCAGTGCTCAGCGTGAGGAGGTTTGGGGCTGGGGGGACAGCACGGCGGCTTTGCCAGCCAAACAGTGATTTGCAAGTGAATGCAGTGGGAGGGGTCAGAGAGGAGGGCTTTGTTAAGCACCCTCTTATTAACTGAGGCTTAAATACAGAGGCTCATGTAACCAGCTCAGTTTGGTCTGTTTTAATAACAGGGGTAAAGGTATACCCCTAACATGAGGATTATATGGAGAAAAACAAATTGCTCTAAATATCTATACCAGCAACACATTGTCATTGGTGTGCAATACACGTTGGAGAATGCAAAATTATCCTCTAATGCTACTACAGTGACAAATKATTTTAAGTTGAAAGAAAGCAACGTGTGTGAGATTTCCCTGTGTGCTCAATAGTTTTACAGCTCTAGTGTCACTTACAGCTAATGATAATGATGGGCTTGTCACTGCACCTGAAAGTGAACATAATACAAAGTTGCAAGGGATGTTTTGGGAATTGTAACTAATAATGTTCAAGTCATTCACAGAAATAAACAGTTTTGCCAGCAACAATAATGAATTTCCTGGTTTCTGGTGCAGCCTGTTTGAGTACAAGTAATCGCTGCTCACTACTATGACACCAGATATTCAATATTACAGAATAATGTGGTTTGCTTGAGCAATCATTTTCAGTTAAAGCATAACATTGTTTACTAAAATAAGAACACYGAGTATCCTAAGTTTTGTTTTTTGCTATTTGTGACTTTTTTGTGGATTCCTAGGTGCTAAAGACTATTACAGTCAATGACATAAGATAAAAATTTGTGATGGAACTTCCAGAAAGTGGTTGCCATTACTTTCTATACTGACAAACCCTGATGATAGTGGTTGTGGGCAGCAACAGAATAGCAGGAAATGTTGCAAGGTGCAGTTGTCTTGTAGCATAATAAATTTAGTACCAACACTTTCTTTCTTAGAAAGATGGATCATGAGGCTAGTTATGAAATTTTATTGGGGCTGTGCTTTCAGTAGTTGGGGTGAAAAAAGATGTGGRTTTAATCTGGTGCTGAAACTGTACTATAACAAAAGGAAGATTTGCATCAAATAGCCAAATGAGAAATCTAAGGGATTTTTTAGACTCTTGTTATTGCTTTAGTACTATCATTGATGAGCTCAACAGACTCATATTCACAGTGCACTGCACCTAGTGAGAACTAATTCACCATTAGGTCCCATTTGAAATTATTAAGGGGTTGATGAAATTCACAGACACCAGTCAGAGCCTGTCCATTGAATTAAGTGGCAGTTGAATTGGGATCTGAACAAACTAGGCCTTCTCTGAATGCTACATGTCCATGAAAGCAATATTTGCATATGTGTTACAGCGTGAAGAATTGGGTCTACTATTGGAATATCAGAAAGCTAAATCCAGAACCAGAACAAAATTACTGTAATTCAGGTAAAACACATAAAGCAAAGTTCTAATTAGTATTTTCATTCCACAGTATSTCCACTTGAGCAGTGGAACTACTGGGGAAAAAAAAAAATGTTTAGTACAGTTTTTGTCCCAGTAAATATATGGGAGAACAAAAAGCTACTGACAAGTGTATATTTCTGATGTCCTAAGGTCCCGGTGCAGATTTAAATCTTGCAGATCCTAAAAGGTATTTTCTTAATAGGAAGATGTCTGGATGATAAAAAGGCATGAGTAATGGCTCTAGTTTTTTTTTCATTGTGCTGGCTTTTTTTCACTCTTTTGGCTTCTGTTCGGGAACATTGTGGCTRCTCTAATCAATAGTAGGAGACCATCCAGGTATGAAGGAATCCCTGAAACTGCAAAGATGAACAAAGTATCTTTTCATACTATTTTCTTGAGCTTATTCAGTGGCATCTGGGGAACTGGCCCTTGTGTAAAGGTAGGCATAGGTCTGCTCAATRCCAGTCATAGGACACTCAGATAAATGGAAATGGCTCCATTTGATGTTGATGCCATCTACAAGTTTGTAGTAAAACAAGTAACTTTATTAGACAGCATAAGGCCTGCTCTCTCATATCTATTTTTCATTGTGTTTTAAATACAGCACAGTAACTACTATAGGGAGGAAATATTGAAATTGTATGCTATACATTTACAGAAAAAAGAGCACTTCTAATGCAAATAGTGTTGCATGATGGGGATAAAAAGTTTTGCAATATACACTGTAAGTGGAATATACATCAAAAGTAGGCCAAAAAGGAAAAAGCGTAGGTGTGACAGCAAATAGGGAGAGATGGGTGGAAATCTAAGGCTGTGCTCTAACATGCAGAAGGCTACTCCATATAGGGGAGGAATACAAAATTGTCCTTCTGAAAAAGAGTGGGCAGTGGAAAAAGATGGAAAAGCAGAAAGTGCACCAAAAAGAAAAGGAGGAATGCTTGTATTGCAAGACAGGCTGTACTTCAGTTTTATATTTTATGAAGTCTCTTGGAATCAGGTCTCTTTTCACCCCCATTCATCTTTCTTTCTTTACCTTCAGAAAGATTTGTCTGCTAGCATCCATGGGAAGCAGGAAGCAGTGATTACATACCTAATCTTCATTGAAATTCTAAACATTTCCTTGTTTCACAGAGGCTAAGATCACTCAGAAGTACACACGGAGTTGGGCTGGTTGCCATGTTAAATCATTCTGAGTTCAATCACTTTTTTCCATCAGTTTTTCTTTTCCTGACATATTTACACTTAACTTGTTTAAGCAGAACTAAGTGCAAATAAAACTTCAGAGGGGGAAAGCAATGATCTATTTTTATCCCTAGGTTTTTCCATCTATATTTAGTCAGAATATGATGTCTAGGTCTGCTGGTGGGACTGCTATTTCATCCCTTCCAATACTTCTGAAAAGCCAGGGCAGATCTGAATTTTCRCAAATCTCTCTTCCCACATGTCCTAGAGYCTGTAAGGAAAACTTGGCCTGCAGTTTGGTAATAAAAACTTCTCTTAATTATGCCACTTCAATATGCRTTTTTTCCTTTGTCATATATCTGAAATATGTATTTAATCTTTCTCAAATAAGAGACTGTGYGATGCCAAAAAAGAACAGTGTCGAACAGAATAGAACAATCAAGAAACATACAGATAAATAAAGTCTTCCAGAGATTCACAAGAACAATACCAACAGTTTTGTTACTTCAACTTTTTTAATTTTCCCAGAGACTTTAAGATTATGAAACATAAAGAAACTGGATTGAATAATTACTACTAGTTTAAAAACTAGTCTTAAAAAATCTGTATTTTCACTTAGTCAATCAATTCAGAAGAATGCTATTAGCTTCTTTTCCAGCTTTTCTCCCAGCTTTCTTCTATTTTTCTTTTAAAGTCTTTAAATGATCAATTTTTTAAAAAATATGATCAAGTGTATGACTTAGAAAAATTGTTGGAACATTACTGTATGAGTCAACACAGGCAGGCAGCTAGAACAACCACAAAACCACGGCTGAAACACAGAGTAAATTTATTTCTTTACTCCCTAACTTGAGGATCTATATCACCTGGACAGCAACATCCAAGTCAGAGCACAGGCACCATCAGGCTCMGTTCTTCCTAGTGAGCCTGTTGTTTGCACACATTTATGAAGGGCCTGTGCATGTGTGCTTTACCACCATGCTGAGCTCTCCTCAGCTTTGGTCTTCTATCTCCYAAGACAAGGAGCTCAAACATGTCTGTGAGAATGCCTTTGAGTCTCTCAAAACACCTACATCATCTCCACACTGAGATTCTTCTCAAAACAGAGGACAAACAGCAGTAGGCGTAATATGTCAGGTTTCCCACACTGTTATTTTCTAGGCCTTGGCATTCCCAGTTGCACCTGAGAGAATCTATATCCTCCTCCTCACCATTCTTCTGCTTTTGACAATTTCCTCCCAACTATTGCTAAATCAGCATGAGATTTTGGCTGCCCCCAGCCTATGTATATACTATCCAAAGGATAGGACATAAGAGAGAGAATTAGAAATCTTCTATTTCCCATAATTGAGCCTCTTCCTTTGATAAAATTATGCAAGGAACAGCCASTCTGTCTTGTTTGAAGGGGAGTTATATTTCTGTATATGACTCCAAGTTCCCAAAAAAGACATGAGAGGAGGGAAGGCATGTATGTGGGAAGGAACCCATATCAAGACCAAAACATGATAAGAACAAGTAGATATTGCTAAACTCTGAGCTGTTTTTAAAAACAATGAAGTAAAAGCATATGTATAAAGCAATCTGTGTCACACAGATCATTGGATTAGGCTATGATATCTCCAGGGTTTCTTGCGCTTCTGATTTGAGAAATACAGTAATAAAAGCTTTAGTKAAAAACATGTGCAGTAATTAGTTTTACAGCCTAATAAGTATTTTCTCTTTAGAGCATTTTAAGGTAAATTTAATGCTGAAATGTGATTTTTTCCCCAGCTTTTGAAAAACCCAATAACTTATTTAGATAGTTGGCACAAAATGATTTATTTTCCATGCAGATACATATTTACATACATGCACCTCTTGTCCACTTATTTCCATGAGAAACTTTGTTTATCTCAGGAGGTCAAGATTCAAGACGTAGTTACCTTGATAGTTACCTTGATTTTGTGGGGTAAATAGATAAAAAAAAAATTTTAGAAATCCCTAGTAGTTTCAATTTTTTCTTTTTTTTTTTTTTTTTGTCATCTTTAAATCAATGGTAATGATCACTCCTATCTTGCTTTTTTTTTTTCTCAGTCTGCCAATATGCTGTTTTGAAATATTAAAATTAGATAAATCTGGGTTAGGTTCTTCTGAACTGAAGTTGTAAAACATCAGACCAGATTTTATAGCAKCAAAGCCTTCATGTTTTCCAAGCATTTAATCAGTTTAAAACTGGTGAAGATTTTGAAAGTACATAAACCAAATCCAACTATGTATAAAAATTGAACTGTTCAGATTTTCTATCAGTTTGACAAAATGACCATAGAAAAATGATTCATTACATACACAAAAAGTAAAGTGCAGTATACTAAAGTAAAATTAACAAGTATTAGATGGGAGGTACAAAAACATGAAGAAAAGGTGAAAATAAAGCATGAAAATGTGTATGAAAGTATGAGTGTCAAGCTGAATTTCCAGTCACAATTCTTTTATAAACTGACTTAGAAAATTATTTTTCAGTCTTATATAAATATTTTTTGCATGGGTAACTAATCCTGGTCACAGTCTTTAATACAGATTTTTTTCTTGGAAATACTGGTTCACTGAAAGTATTGACAAATCTCGGTTGTTTTTTTTTATTTTCTTTATCTATGCTTTGGGGGCAAAACTGTGATCATAGGATTCCTACCTGAAATTAAATCTTTCAAAATTATTTAACTTGTTTTGATTGACCTGATCTAGATATTGTTTGTGTCTTATTCTGCAAATATTTTGAAACTGTTATGTGTGGGGATAAGACTTCTCATTTCACAGAAACTGGAACAATCACATTGAATGGAAAAGTTCTTGGCCTTTCTACAGTAATTAGCCACTTAATTGCAACAGCAATACAATTTCTCAAAGTGTTCTTGTAAAACAAATTAGCTTAATCTGCAGAGATGAAAAAAGGAAGWTATATATTCTTTTGGTACAAGAAATAAAGCCAAGGCAATAATTTGATTTGGATAACCTGAGTCCAATTTCAACTAAAAAAAAAAATCCTTCTCACCTCTAAATATTAAAAAGATAAGGCTTCCTAAATATTGATAAAAATATGAAATTCTCCTGGCCAGTACAAAGGAGCATACATTCCAGCACAGAGTGAACCTCCATGTGCACTGCTCACAGAAAAGACCAAACTTAAAACGGTGTTTAAGTACCTTCTACAGAAAAGAAGTGTATGAACAAAGTGTGTAATGCCTTTTAGAAACTGTCATTTACATGGACAAACATAAACCACCCTACCTTTCTTGTTAGAGAAACATGTCTCTAGTGGGCCTCAGCAAAGCCCTCATCTTAGATCAGACACATTGATCTGAAACTGCTCCCAGCCTCATGAAGGTGCACACACACATGCACACACAATAAATAACTCCACTCAACCATTTCAGGGCAACTGTAGAAATGCTTGTGGTTCAGAAGMGACACAAGTCAAGTGCTCTGCAGCGTAAACGTCACCTTCTAACCATAGACAGGGTGAAAATTTCTGAAAACAAATGCTGCAATATTTGTGACTTGCTAAGGAACAGTGAGAAAGCACTTTAGCTCCACATRAAATTTCCATCCTTAATTCCATAGCTAGAGTCCTTAGGAACTTTGTACGTGCATTTAAAAATTGATTAAGACAAACTGCTAACTTTTCAACTCTCATTTCCTCATAAGCTTCATGCCTAAATTCTTTGCTCAGAGTGTGTGACATTTGACAGCTGCGAAAAGCTACTGAAAATCGGGGGAGGAGAGTTGTTTTCTTCTAACATTGAAGAAGCTGGCTTCAAACACAGAAAAAAGCAGGAGCAGTACCTTTTTTTAAAATGAAACAAAGCTCTGTCAGATGATGTTTTTCTCCTTGATGCAAGGTAAAGGATGAAACCAAAACAGAATAAATTGCCTTTCATTCTTTTTAAATTGGGATAAGTCTATTAACAATGATCTTAGTCTGTCGGTGCAGAGCATTAACAAACCTCTTCTGGATTGCTCTCTTTGCTGGGAAATATATACTCTTTTTACTTGAGGTTATCTAGATTAAATTCTTCACCTTCTGTGCAGCAACATTCAAGTTTTCTTCCACTATAGTCCTTGGAGCACAACCAGAACTCTGATTGTRCTGTAATTGGATCTTGAGATGAAATTAATTCCACCTCTTTCTCTGGTCCAGAAGTTAGAAAGCTACTTGAAGTTATTTGGATAATCAGTGGAAGGAGAAGGACGTCTCCAGAGGAAAATTCATCCCCTTTTAAGATAGCTATTTGAAGRAAATTCAAGTTGCTAAGCAACCTCATCTGGATTTTTTCTTACTCTCACTGACTATGGAGGGAACCTTGCTGAGAAAGTCAACTGTTTGCCTAGCTTCCAACTGCTTATGGTAGGTGAGATGAATCCTGTSCTCTAGGTCCCAGAGGTCTGAAAAKACTGTGATCCATGATGCCAATTATCCAAGGTAGATAATTTCCCCAGGTGTTACACCTAAGTATGTTCCTAGTCATCATGATAGGGAGGGAAGAATGAAAGTGCAGCCAAAAAAAGAGCTAAAAAAAAAAGATTTTAGCATGTTGTTATTTATTAAAACACACCAGGGTCAGTTTTACCTCAGAGCTTGGCTTTGCCATACTGATGAATTACAAAATAGCTATGTAAGCAATAGAAATGTATCAATATTGAGAGAAAAAAACAGTGCTATTAAATAGTTTGACCTGGTCAAAACAGTTATTTCTAATGAATTCATAGATAGATTTTACTAGACGTGCATGAATAAGAGATATGCAGATGATTGAGATTTTGCTAATTAAATGAAATATTAATATTAAAATATTTTTTAGTAGAAAAACAAGCAAAGCATTGAAACAAAAATACCACGTTTATTCCTCTGGGGTTTTTTATTATTATCTTTTTTGACCTTAATTTTGGTTTGATTGTTTTCTAAAGTCACTCCCAACTACTTCAAAAATTCTCTTTTAGTCAACTCTGGCATTGCTCTCTGATGAAGCAAGAGAATCAATAATGTGGTCTCATGTTTACATTTCTATTCTTTGATTATGAAAACCCTATACTCTGTTTTATGGGACTGTAAACTACAGAGCGCTTGCTTTCCTGGACTTTATTTTCATAAAGCTTTGATTGATTTAAMGTGATTTATTCTAACTAGAAAAAATATATTGCCCCAAGTTCCATGAAGTCATTTTTCTCTAATATACATGCATTTTTGGAAAATATTACTCTAGACAGAGGAGCACAATTTTTAAAGGAGTTCCCATTTTGGGAGGCACTGTGTAAGTTAAAGTGTTCTTAACAAATATCACAGGGAACACTGGCAAAATTGTACTGAACTTCTGGGTACTACAAGAGGTTAATAGAAACCTCATTACCACATTCTGCAAGTGTGCACACAGCAACAGGTGAACTTGTAAAGGTTAACATAAAAGTGCTATATATTTTTGTTTGCATATTGTCTTTACATGACATGGATTCAGTACCTTTTCTGTTTTCYAAGCACCTTAAGTAAAGTATAAGGATGGGGAGAAAAAAAACAAAAAACAAACAGGAGGGAGAATAGATCACAATAAGAATAAAAAGAAGAGGCAAATGAGAGGAAAACAGATTAGATAAATGTATCCAAATGTGCAGCCTGATCATCTGGTTATCTTGTTGTCTAATAAAGCATTCAAAATTTATTCAGATTCAAATTTATTTATTCAAAATCCAAAATATATTAGCATGTTAGTGAAAAGCAATATAGGTTGCTCAAAGAATGCATTATTTTAGGAGGCACAGAAAAACTCAAGCCTCAAAATATCATCCTGGATTGAATAGACATCCTCTTTTGATGGAGGCCAGATGGAGTGCTGGAGCACTTTGTTTCTGAGTCCCTCTAAACAGCAAAATATTCAAATTGCTGTAGCAGACATACAACATCTAGATTATATGCAGCTTTTTTTTTTTAAACTTGTGTTTGAATTAATCTCCAATACTGTGTTGTCACAATCAGCCTTTACTATTACCTGTTTCTATTTTTGTGGTGAATAGCGGGCTTTTGTAGAACCTGGCAACATATTATGCTAGATGCTTTGAAAGCATGCTCTAAGACACTGATTTACATTACTGGGGTTATGTTTAGRTTGGATATTGGGAAAAAATTTCTCACGGAAAAAGTTGTCAAGCACAGGAACAGGCTGTCCCAGGAAGCAGATTACCCCTGTAGGTATTTAATCTATACAGATGTTGTGCTTAGGGGCATGGTTTAGTGGTGGATTTGGCAGTGCTGGGTTAATGGTTGATGACCTCAGAGGTCTTTTCCAAACTAAACTATTCTATGATTCCCTTTTGAAGTTTAAATAGTCATAGATATCTTAGTGTGAGTGTAAGGAGAGGGAAAGTACAGCACATATGAGGCTGCTGAAATTACTTGTCTCAGTCATATAACTGAGGGGAATTTCCCTTTGTGTGCTGTATCTTCCCTAGATGATAATGAATTTCAGACCACTTTGAAGAGCAAMCTGTTCAAAGCTAGATTGTTGCCACATTGCCCTGGTTAGTGGGAAGGCAATGTATGCCTTCTGCTCTTTGACATAACAGCAGAACTTTAGTGCACTGCCTACCAGTTGAGCAGCAGGAGTTTTTCCTGTGGATATATTTTGTATCTTTATGTTTGATTGTGGTGTTTTTTTTGGTGGGAAGGAGAGTATTGTTTACATTTTTTGGTTTTTTGGATTTTTTTTTTTTTTTTTTTTTTTTTTGCTGGCAGTGGCAGTGGGGTTTTGGGGGATTTTTTGCTAGTTTTTTTTGGTTTCCCTGTTTTTGTTGTTGCTGCTTTTTGCAGTACAAGTACCACCTGTGCCTAAATGAGTGTTTTTACCTCATACATCATTAGACCATCTGCAAAAATGGAGCACACCYTTGAAAATGTTGAGCTGTCTTCCATCTCATCAGGAGACATTCAGTATTTCCCAGCTCTAACCACTGCATTCAGGTCTAATGACTATTACACACATTGGTCTGAAGGTAAAGTAATAATAAAAGATTTCCATTGACTTGCACATTTYGTCAAGTTGCAAATCACAGCACTCACATGAATATATTCAAATCCTACCAATCTCCCATTTCTTTCTCTATGGGGCCCTCCTGTCTTTAGGAAATATTCTTACTTAATTAAAAGAATGGCCAGAAGCATGCACCCACCTGAAGAGCAAAACTCATTAAGTTACTRGAGTTAAAATAAAACATATCCAAAGTCAGTACTCCAAAAAGATGAGCCAGAAAAGCTAACTGGTAGCATTTCTGACCTTACTTGTTGTGCATATCCCTTTTAAAAGTTTGTTTTTTGAAAAAAAAGGAAGAAAATTTAAAATTAAAACTACATCTGCTGTAGCAGTATGAAAAATTAAATAAATTAATTAAAAAAACAAAAAAAAGCAAACCATCTTTCTTGAAAACATTAAAATATGGGTATAAGTAATACAAGCTCCAAGTAATGTGTTGCAATAATTAAGCTGCCAGCAACATTTTTCCTTGATTTTGTTAACAAATAATTTTATCTCTTACAAATAACAGTATAACATTTTTAAKAGCCTTAGTTATTTCTGAAAACTCACTCTGTCTGTAATTTTGATTGTAGATATCGTGGTCAATTAACATTAAGACTAAAGCATTACTAAGAATTATTATTGCTCAAATTTCAATACAAATTTTCAAACTCGATTGTGGTCCAGCTCCTACTAAGAAATCACCTTCATCATATGCATAAAAGTTACAGTATTGCCTTGAGGATAAACTGATGTATTTAGTGTACCTGGTGTAAATATGGTAATTCTCTTCTATCCTCTCAAGTCAAGCAGAGCTGAGGGTATTGTACTAAGGAAATCTGCAGGTTTGAGGCACTCTTAGCTGTTCAAATAGATAACAAAGCATTTTTATATAGCGGTGTCATTTTACTGTTTTGACATAGGGTTTGCTGATTTTCTGTTGTAAATGTAATTTTCCAAACTTATCCAGTTCTTTATGAAAATGACTCTGAGCAAAGCTTAGAGTGTAAGTACTCAACAGAATAAAAGAAATGTCTGTGCTGCAATCTTAGTGCATTCAGCATTCATACAGTGTACCATTAACAATTCTTTTGCCATAAAATAYGCAGATTCAGTCACTGGCTTGATCYTACCATACTGCCTGTCACAACTCCTCTCCTCACACATTGACTGGAAGATTAGCTCAGTTTCTCTGAGATTACTCAGTTTGTTAGAGCACGGTGYTAATCACACCACGGTTGTGGGTTTGGTCCCYGTATGGGCCATTCTCTTAAGAGCTGCATTYGATGATTCTTGTGGATCCCTTCCAACTCAAAATATTCTGTGATTCTGTGATTAAAAAAGGAGCAGCCACCCTTTTGTTGGTCCCTTTAAACAAGATTCCTGATGTAATCCTGCCTCAACACTTGCTTTCCTCTTAGAGCTCTGCTCTTGTCCTCTTTCCTCTGAGAAGGTATGAGGGGAACTGCACTCTCTTCTCCTGTGTCTAAGCCCTAAGAACCACTCTGCTGCTCTTTAGTTTACAAATGAATGTTCTATAGCACACTAAAACAGTTATAGGACTGTTAAAAAGGGGGCTCAATTAAATGAATTTCATTTGCATGAGTCTGAAGAGCTTGCCTTGCAAAATTAATTTTCTTGTGCTAAGCTGCAAAACTAGTGTACCCAAAGGGTCCTTCATGTCAGGAAAAATGAGATGATTGTTTATCCTTCAGATCTGTGACCAGAATCAGTGGGGGACTTACCAGGGGTTGCTAGATTTCCCCTAGTATAAGTTGCAGCCCTTTAAAACTAACCTCTGGGATTTTTTTCAAGGCTCACTTCTCTTTTATCAATTCTAAATTATTTGTCTKGTTGTCTTTCAGTTTATATACCTTCTGCCAAGCTTCTTAAAAGATTAAATTGTATTTGTTCCTCTTTCAAGTTAGGGATGCAGGGAGAGTGAGAAAAGAATTTGATAATATTCTACATGTTACTGATTAGCTTTAAAATATGTATTATCACCACAATTTTAACCACAGTGCCATTCAGAATCCTAATGAATTTTTTTTTAATTAAAAATTCCACCTATGTGCAATTTATCCCAAGGACAAATGCCCATGCTGGTATTAAGGAGAATATAAATCCTAGAGAAATTAGACCACTGATAAAACTCAGTCTGTGTCAGGCTGCCTAAAACTGTTTGTGGTACTGTGGAGCAAAACAAGGTCTCCTGGGAAATTTCTCAGTGTGTCAGAAAAAGCATGTGGTCTGTGGGAGCTACTGTTCTGGAGACATTAAAGACCTCCAAGATAAATTAATGCAGCCCAGACGCCATGCCAGCTTCTCTGTGATAATTCTGACACATTTCCTTTACCCCAAAGGAGAAGCACACTCATTTAGTCAAATGTAATTTCTCCTCTGATTGATAGTTGTTGCATTTAGAGATTAAAAATATCCCAAACCTACAACACTTCAGTTGTTGACATCTTAGCACAAGCAGCAGGCAGTCATAAAGCCTCAGATTAATAGGGCTTCAGGGTAGATTTTCTTTATTCTGACAGTTTCTGTTTCATTCTGTTGTGTTCCTCTGTTGCCATAAGGTTTGATTTCACTAATTCATTTTTAATAAACAATAAGATTTTAATGCGCAAAATGTAAATAATAAACACAGGACAAACAGGAAAATAACTGCTAACAGTTCTCCATATTTTTGTAGAAAATAACAGGGTTTTGTCTCTCTTATACTTAAGGAACTGTTTGCTTAGGATTTACTATTAGTATGATTATTGCTCGCTAATACTGAATATATAGTATAGATTCCTCCATCTTTCTCGGAATGAATGCATTTTTTAGAATTACAAATCCAAGGATATGAGTTTGGCTTACAAAAAAATGCAGAGTAACAGTAGATTTTTAATGATTAGATGAGAAATTAATAGTATTCTGATTCTTTTTKTGTGTGTGTGTGTKTGTGAGTGTGATGTTTCTTAAGTTCAATAATTGCCTTAAAGCACATACCCAGATGCAGAATTCTCATCTTCTTATTGGTGAGAAATCAATTTTCCATGACTCTTCTCTGTGTATATTTGGGGATCTAGTAAATAGAGCTGACTCTATTAGTGCTAATATTTCTTTATTTGGGATGGGTCTTTTTTGGTATTAAAAGACCCTAATGATGTGAATAAAAATTATCAAAGTAAAAAAGAATTATTTTAAAACAACCAGTCAGTAGTGTGGGGTTTTKTTGTTGTTGTTGTTGTTTTTGTTCCCTATGCAAGATTCAATAAGTGAAATTAAGCTGGATAGGGACTGGAAGATCAGTTGGCTCTTATGGCTTTATTTTAGGGATTTTGATTTTTCTGGACTCATTTTAAATGGGAAAATTTTGATATGTCAAAAATTCTAAAAGGGCAAGTAAATTGGTTCCTGACTGCTGTACTGACATGATCAACTTTGTATAGCTTCAGGCTATAAATTAAGCTATCCTTTCAACTCTTTGAAACTGATGTATGATATTACAGAATATTTTCCAAAGCAGCATGGAAAAATAATAAGTAAATTCATACTAAATAAATAGGAYTTATTGAGTATATACTTAAAATTGAACATAAACTTCGCATGAAGATAGTGTTAATATTTAAGTGTATTGGTTACAGCATTAAAATAACAGGTTTGTGTTTGACACTGAAAGATTAGCTCATTCTCCTTTTTATGCACATTAGTATTGTCAGTGTGACATTATCATTGCTTCCCATCTAATCGCTTGTTTCAAGATAATAAAACTCTCTTCTCATATACAAATATGTTATTAATTATTGCYTTTTTACACAAAAAAACTGTCTTTTAACTCAGCATGAGCTTCAAAAGAAGAAATAATGGATGCTAGTGAAGATAGACTGAGAAATCTTCTGTGTGGTGAGCAAGCATGCAGTGCTTTCAGGTCTCTCAGTGAGAAAATTCAGAGCCTTTGCAATGTGTGTGTGAGGGGGTTGTTTGTTTTCCTGTGGTGTTTTTTCAGTCTTCCAGTACRTCAGCAAATCAGATGGCATGTTTTTAACAGAATCCAGGGAGACATATTACAATGAAGATATGTGGTGATGCATCCTACAAGATTCAGCTATTTGGCTTCCAGGACAGCCCCT
The DNA here is from genome assembly GCA_002167245.1 of Sporophila hypoxantha. Lineage (NCBI taxonomy): Eukaryota > Metazoa > Chordata > Aves > Passeriformes > Thraupidae > Sporophila > Sporophila hypoxantha. The sequence goes on from NDFG01000959.1 coordinate 2,311,383, forward strand.
CTCAAGATGCAAAYCTTTATAAATACAAGGAAGGAAAACAAATAACTGATCAAGATCACAATGTGAATACAGCAAACACAGTGTGCAAATAGCTGCCAGAAGAGGACAATTTTCACACTGGTCAAAGAAAGCAGTCCATACACTTCAAGAAGCATTATTTTATTTATGAATTAATGAAAACTTGATGCTWAGACATCAAACTTTAAAGAGGTAACTTGACACCCAGTTCTTCCCTGAATACTCACTGTTTAATGCTTTATCACCTAAGCACATTAGCACTTTGTAGCATTGCCATGGACTATAAGGTGATAAAAGAAGTGAATTCCCCAATAGAAAAGTTGGAAACTCTCAAATGTTTTAGTGTGCACTGTGACTGCATCATGCAGAGCAAGTCCAGATTCCTTAAAATATCAGTGTTGCTCTTCTCTCCTTCCCACTTGTGATCACATTCTTATACTAAATCCTTCTTCAAAACACTTCATCTTTTTACCCAGCACTGGAGCACTTCCTGTATAGTGTTCCTTATGTCAGGAATGTAAGTCCTGATARACTGTAATGATAGCTGCTAAAATGCCAATAACTGACAGAGAATGCGTGATTTTTGTGATGATGGGAAATTCAGAGTCTTTGTGGGAGAGAAAGAGAAATCTCTTTCTTTTATTTAACTTTGCTTGCATTTTCTAAGTTGATGCACGCTTTCTCTTTTTTTTATGGTTACATCAGGACAATTGCATGCAGAACAAGAGTGTATCAAGGTTTATGTCTGTGTGAGGAAGAAAATACACAAAATTCAAGAGGTTTAGGCCCTTGTCCATGTTTTCTTGGCATCCTGAAGCCTGTTAGGGTAGTCAYGTCTGCTACAGCTTGACTGGCTGCTTCAGTGTTATTCTTCACAAGTGGATCAGCAGTGCAGTATGTTTATTCCAGTTCCAAGGCTTCTSAGACACAGCCAAACTGCTGCTGCATGGTGAATGGCATGTCTGACTGTGGATGGTGTGTGCCATGTTTATCAGTTCTGCTGAGTGCACGAGAGCTGTGTGCACAGCGCCGGCATTAGCGCAGCTTCCTAATCTTGAGCAAAAATATGGGAGGCTAATTCATTGAGGTAGAAGAAATTATACTATGCCTTTCTACCAAAAAAACACTCAAATAAGTATTTTTTGACCATCAAAATGTAATCTAAAATTTGTTTATATTGATGGAAAATTTAAGTGATGAGACAAAAACTTTTAAATACAAATTTGAAAATTATTTAACAAAGTAATCCTGCTACTTTTTAAAACTATTTTTTGTTTCCTACATTTTGAATTTTTTTTAATTAAAACCAAAATAAAAATCCAGAAGGCAGAAACTTTCCATGGAAATTACTTTTGATTTGAAGTAAATTTTTTATGTCAAGMAAAGTTAACAGAAAAAAAATCAGTTGTTCACCAAAGGAGTCTTAACCAATCTAGAATATTTTAAAGCCCCTGAATATATTATATTTACCCTCACAATATTTAAAAGTTTTGTTTTTGCAATCTATGAATAGTTAACCTTCAAAAATAAATAAATAMCTTGTTTATAGAGATGTCAAATTCTCTAACATGCTATTAAATGGCATGAYGACTTTGTACTGATGCTGCTCCTCCCTCTGGTGTGACATTCCCATGGGCCACTGTTTTTCAGGGTCTTTGACAGATGAATCAAGAGATAGGAATATGGGACTCTGCTGCCAGTAGAGCTCTGGTTAATCCACTAGATGCATGTATGTTCCCATCTCGCTAGCAAACCATTCTTACTCCTTTGCTCCTCTCGCAGCATCTGTGACTCTGCCTTCAGCAACAATTTCATTAGTCCAGCCATCTTATAATCAACTGGGAAATCAGCTGATGCTTTTTTTCCAGGGAAAACTCCATCTATTTCACAATAAAATTGCATGTAACTGGGATGGCATTGCTGAACAAACAGAACTGGATGTGTCTGCAGGAGAATATCTCTTTGTCTAAATTGCATATAACATCCCAACTATGAGATAACAGAGGTAGCTATCCCCCTACTACATGCTTACAATGTTAATCACCTTATAAAACCAATAATGTGCAATCTACAGTTTTAAAAAATATACCTTCTATTGCTAGTGCAGTATAATGGAATGTTCAGCTTTGAACCAAAAGATGCAATTGAAAATCTAAAACAGATGTAGAAACTTTTCAATATGGTCAGCATGCTTCATTTTTTTCCCATTATTCTGAGTTAACAAAGGATCCAGATAATACAAATAACCCAAAAGTAGTAGGGATTTTTAATTTTTAGTTTAGCTTGAAGTTTCATAATACAAATCCTTAAATTGTGATAAATATTTTATAACAAAATTTTCTTCCAGTATGCCTTTGATTTGTATTTCTCTATGATTAAAATATTTTCATGGAAAGTTCTCAAAGAAGTTTGGACGAGTCAGAAGTGCATATTTATGCTTTTGAAGAAGAAATTATTGTAGTGATAAAATTGTCAAAAGATCAAGYATTACACTTTCAGAAAACATAGTGCTAAAATTTATATTAAAAGAAGTAAGAACTGGTGTTAAAATATTTACATTGACTCTAAACTAGCAAAAGTCTTTTGCAATGGGGCTAGAAAGGAAAAATTGTAATGAGTGTCTCATGAGAGAGCCTAAAAAACATTTACATATTAATGCAGTAAAGCTTTGTTTTGAGATCACTTTTAATTTTGAAAATCTTCTGAAGGATATTTAAACTTGCTGACTGAAATTCTAATTCCACCAGAGCTCAGAAAAAATTATATTGCTGTTATGGAGCCAAGTTTTCTCCTCTCTCTGCTGTATTAACCTCCAATTTTTAAGGATGTTTTGGGGTTTCATTCACTTGAATACCAGTTTACTTCTTTCAAATAATTTCAACAGTCTTTGAACATGTGAATCCTATGTTGCCACTGGACAGGTTCTCTGGATTTGAGAATACATTAAATATAGTTTTTTTTTCTGAAATTACTTTTTCTCCATTTATTTTTTCATTCCTTCTGTTTTGTTTTTCTGTGGAGTCAACTGTGTAGCCAATGGGTTTAAATGGAAGAAGTTGCAGCTTCTACAAAAGTTCCTCCAAAAAAAAGATTTTGCAATAATTTTTTGGATGAGGAACTTTAAGAAAKAAGTGGGCTACCTTACATATGAGTAAGGTAGCATTTAATCTCAAATGTTAGGCTTCTAAGATAAGCTGTTCCTTTGACTTTGTGAGATGACTCAGTTGTGCAAAGTTATATGTAACCTTCACAAACTGATATACATGAAGAATTTTTCTCTACCTTGTATTTCAAGTTTTTAAATAAGATCCATTCTTGTTTCAGTAAGGATTTGGTGGGAAAAGTTAGTATTTTTATATTGAGTAACCAARCCAAATTCTAAATGTCAAGGGCAGTTTCAATTATTGTAACTGAGTTGCATTGTTGAGAAATATGTGCAGTATTTTCTGTATTCCTCACCTACWTAATTTCCAACTGCAAACAGTTGTTTAATATATCATAAATTCTGGTCTTTGTATTTTCTACRTTTTTACCACTCCAGTAGCATCAGTATTTGCATCTGAGCATTTTCATTCAGCAGAGACAATCCCTGCAGACAATGTGTGAATTTTTTTCATGAAAATTGTGACTCTAAAAGAAAAATTACTTTGGGACAAAGTTTGCATACTAGGTGGATGAATTTGATGCGAGTTTATATAGTTTCTGTGTTATACTGATTATTAAGGATTGCACAAGTTGACAGGTTTCTTTGCCTCTCCTTTCTCATCAAAAGTTAAATCCTAGCTTTTGTTGTGTTTTCTTTTAGTTTGAGATATCTACTTGAACACCTGCCTCAGTACTTTGAATGAAATTCACAATATGCTTCTTTCAGGCAGGGCACATTAGAAATGCAGCACTGAACAGAACATATCATGTTTTATTGTAAAAGGGAATTTAAAATGTCAGTTTACTCAGTCAGGTGAAAGTAATCCTATTCAGGGAAGCAATTAGAAGGGTTTACAGCTACTAGTTGTCTCAGGTCAGAATGATTAAATAAAGAATTCTATTTATTTAAATAAGTATGGGGCAYTATAATTATCTGTACTGCCACAGTGTAAGACTTTATTGTCACTAAAACAGCTTTAAAAATTACTCCTCTATGCCAAATTATTTTATATGTAGTATGAAAAAAAATCCTTTCCTGTACAGAAGTTACTTGGCCCTATGTAATCCCAGACTTCCTTGCATTTGTTCCTATCTTAACATACTTTTCCCTCACCCTTCTCATTTCTTCTTCTACTTGAGTTCTCTTCAAATTCAAATGTGACTACAGGACAAAGTTGACAGCCTGCCTTTTGTAAAGCACCATCTCATAAATGAATGTGTTTCATAGTAGTATTTTCAGCTCATTTCAGCTGCTATTTAGGCAAAGCTGTAATGCTGAACTTGTGATTGTTTGGGTGACAGTAAATGACACAATTTTTTTTTGAGAGAAGTAGATAAATACAGCTTGGAAATAAAATAGAAGCCAAGAAATAGGTGACACAGGAATACTTTCTTCTCTTTAATATACAGTGCTGAACCTCTTACCTCAGAATAATTCTGGTTTTCACATAACTAAAATATAAAGTTTTGTATTTCATTTTAAGTTCAATGGAATAAAGATACAACCTTAAAACTCAGTGAAAACAAAGGTGCTTGTTGCTTTAATCTGAGTTACTAGTGGAAGTTAAAGTCTTGAAGGAGAAAAGAGTTTACTTTGACATGTTTACTCAGGTGAAAATTACAAGCTACCTTGTCTTGTCCTCACATTACTCGAACCCTGTAGTGAAGCCACTTAGTGCTTGCTGCAAGGCAAGCAGGGAGAAAGTAAGGACGCAACAATTCATCACAATATATTGTATTCTGGAAGATATGGAAATAATGATGCAGACAATAGAAAGCCTGATGGATGGAAATGAAGAATTTTTTAGGTTTGGCATTTYGAGATGCCTATGCTTCTGCAATTATCTTCAATTCATCATACAWAGTCTGGCTTTCCCCCTATTTAATAGCTTGGTGATTTTTCTTCTATTCTTAAGCTAACAGAAGTGATTCTAGCAAACTGACTAGCTGTTTTTCCAGCTGATTTTCTTCTAATGTCTGTGTCTTGCAAGGAGAATCAAGCATTATGTGCTTGTACAGTTAAAGAATCAGCAAGAAACTTCATTTTAAACAGCTTATCTTGATAATGTCCAACAATCCACATATTAATTACTTTTGACCATAGACATCTTCAGTATTCTTATTCTTTTATTTATGTATTTGTTTGTTTATAAATCAATTCCCATTAATCTAATCAGAAGCCCAGAAGGCCTTTTCACCCAAAAAAAAGCCATAAAGAAATATTCATTTCAAGAGAGTATTTTGCACAATTMTTGATCACCATGGCTTGGTAGAAAGGAACAGTCCAAGTATACCTCCAAAAATGGCAAATTTTCTGACCACCAGTTCTGACATTGCCAAGCAACTGTTCATTTCTTGATTAACACCACTTTATTGAAAAGTTTTCTCTAATTTATATTCAATTATCAACAGAGGCAGCTGTTTCAGGAAATAGTAAAAGGCATAAGATAGAGGAATTTTCATTTTCCTAAACTCAGCAAAGAGGGCAGAGAGGTCACACATGCCTAGTTCTTTCCATGCAGGGAAAGTGCTGCAACAATTTCAACCACCTTCCTACTACGCAATAGACAAAAGAAATATTTGCAGAAGAGAGAAAAAAATAAAGGGGAGAGATAAGCATTTTTTTAAATGACATCTAAGATTCATTTTTCTCACGACTCTTCTAAATTTTTTTCTACTGATTTTTCTAGGCTAGTGAAATAACAAGAAGGAAAAAAACTGACAAAGCAGAGGAAACAAAATGTATTATTTTCCATTTTATAGCTTTACTTTATAAAATCTATGAAAATAAGTCCAAACCTTAACATAAGCTTAAAAGAAAAATAATGATTTTGTCCCCTCTATTAAAGGGAGGGGAGGACAAAGCAATCTCGTGGAATCTTCATCTTGTCATATATTTTTGATCCCATTCCTCTGTAATCAGTAGCAGTCTTCTCTTAACTTCAGTGAAAGCTGAAGTATGCCTTGGCCAGAAACCTAATTGAAGTCACATTGTACGTGGACTTTGCCCTCCAACATTTTCACTTCTTTCCTGCAGCAATGCCACTCTATTAAAATGATCTTAAAAGTAAGGGTTTGGTCAGCTATGAAGGCAGAGTCATAAGAGGAGCGGTTGTTACTGCGGGAAGTGGTTTAATGGGCAGCATTGCCTATCACACAAAGATCACCACTCAGAAAATTTTAGAAGACTTCAAAACTGAATATATGTATATTTGTATAGCATTGATTAGAAGGCGTTTTGTGAAAGACTTTCATTTAAGAAATGCTAATTCATCTTATGAGTCACTGTTTTACATGGTTCATAAGGGTTTTTTCCTAAGGTTTGTTTGGTTTTCTGGGACTTTTTTGCATTAATCTCTTCCTTCAATTCTCACACYTGATTTATCCATCCATTTCTAATGATCTTATCTTCCCTCTAATGTCTTTATTTTCTTCTTCTGTCTCAAGCATATTCTTCTACTGACCTCTTTAACTGCAATTCTGTTTTGCTGTTTTGATAACCATCTCATGTCTGTTTACTCTTCTACCATTAAAATCAGTGGATACACCAWATTTTTTGAGTTTATTCCCACATTCTTTATTTAAAAACTTATCYTGAACTTTTCTTATCCACACAGAGTATTCTTATTTTCTTTTGACATCATCATTTGAATGACATACAATTCCACCTGTATATCATCATTAATTCACAAATTTATTAATCTCTCTGTTCTTTCTGTATAATACCTTTGAAACAACTTCYTTGATGGCTGCCTGCAAAGCTGAACTCCTGTCTAGGTACTGAAACACCATACCACCTACACTTGATTTTTTCCCCCCTGGGATTTATATAAAATCCTGCAGCAAAGTTTATTTATATTCTCTGTTACCAAGGCCATAAATGCTTCCTTGTTTAYATCTTCTTCCTCAAATTTACCTTTCTAGAACTTGTCTAAAAAAAGTATCACTTTTAAGGGCATCAATCACAATTTCTCACTCTACTTACCATTCTTTATTCACTACCAAAAATCACTTGGAACATATAATAAGATGAAGCATTATCTCCCATTGTTTTCTGGCTAAACACTGAAAGTAAACAGCTTCAGCACYATTTAAGTGCAAGTCCATGTGTTGCAATGTTATTTGTCAAAAAACAAATTGGTTTTAATTTCTTTGTTTTCATTTGTCAAAATTTTCTCCAGGAAATATTGACATTATTTAGATAGTTAATGTTTCAAGATCATTGGTTTCCAAGGCAGAATGTGTCCGTATCTTATTCTTCTCACAGTTCTTGTTTAAAGATTGGAATGCAAGCTCTGTGGTACACAAGTTTTTAATTCTTTTACTCCAGTGCAGCTCTGTGTCCTGTGATGCCGGTTCAGAGCTGGGACATTTAAATACCAGAATCAATTATAAAGAGTCAACAGAAATGGAAGATTTTTTTTTTTTTTTTCTGTAGAAAAAAGTCCCCAGCATTATACACACCAATAGCCTTGATGACTTTCTGTTGAGAAGTGACAACSCAGGGGTTTTAGTTCCTAGAATAAGAGCCGAAGAACAGCCCTAATGTATGAGACTCCCTTGCACAAATCCTGTCGCTGCTGCAGTACGCATTTCTTTTAATTAGTGGGAACTTTTACCACACTCCAACTTTTCAGTGCTTCACAGTTTTATCTTTTGAATTTTACATGTCAGTAAGGATTATTTGCAGGCACTTTCCTGGTTACCTTCAGAAGGACTAGTGTTCTCTGAAACCCACAACACACACTAGCAGGTGACGTCTTCTGATATACTCCCTTCAGCCCTAGAAACCTCCTTGCCTCTGTTTTTGTTATGAGGAAAATGTCCTCTTTCATAAGGGARGACTTCCAAATATCATTCTAAAAGATAAATATGTTTTTTTAATCTGTACTTGTCATTTGAACGAACAATATTTCCCTGTTAGGTGGTATCAACAAGATCAGAAAGCAAATTGTGGATGAAATTTCAGTTATGGTTTTATTAATAAAACTACATATTTTCATAATAATCCAAATTACTGCTTAATATCTGAAGCTGTTAAATGTTAAAATATGAATTTCTAGAAAATTGTCCTCTATGGAAAATCTTTGAACTATGGCACTATGTAGACATGATGAGTCAGTGAATTGCCAAACCTTGTGCAAATCACATCAAAAAGCAGCCAAGTAAATCAAAACTAAAACAGGAAAAAACATAGTCTGGGGACAAATATATATAATTTATTTGAATATTGAGTTTACAGAGGAATAAATTAGCCTTCATTTAGATTAAAAAGCTATTCCACTGGTAAGAAAGATGGGCAAGATTACCCYGTAACTTCTGTTCGTATTGCTGAAGCAAATGTCAAGGTGTCTTACAAAATTTCATTGATTTGAAAATATATTAGAGGGATCTGTCACCTTCTGTGGAATCAATAGCCTTGGAAAACATTCGAAAAGTGTTTTGACTGTTCTGTGAGGTTTTTAAATCTCATTTTGAAAGCGCTATAATTTGGCCTATCATTAAATTTCAATCTTGTCACTGTGGTCAGGGGCGTGAAACTTCAGAAAGAATTTGAAACCCAAATCAAGATTAAGAATTAGATGGAAAATTGTTCTTATTTGACTTCAATTCTACATAACAGCTAGATCTCATGCCAATACATAACATAAGGCTTATTTTCTCCACCAGTGGAGAGCTTATGACTTTCATTACTTTCACGACATTTCAAACCTCTAAAGTCAAGAACACTTATAAATATATATGTCCTCATGAGACACCCTTTCTAAGCTAGAAAATAAATATTTCTCATTTCCAATTCAAATGACCATAAAACTATAAAACACCTCAGTGTCAAGTCTAGTCTTATCTTTGAATGTTAATTCCATTCTCCAGAAGTTTGAAAGAAGWTCATTATAAAGACTTAGATATATTGACTTGTTTTCTGTAGTTGAAGTACTTTAAAAATGCCTACAAGATATTGAATTGCAATTCTTATTTTCAGGAAATGATATGGTACTTGAGAGAACAAGACTACAATTCTTCTGACTACATAGGTGACTGCAATTAATACATAGATGCCTTATGAAAAACACAAAAATGTTCTCTAAGATAATAAAAAAAAGATATCATATCTGAAAAATAAGGAAAATTCAAAATTATTCAGATCAAGGTGAGCTAACTGCATCATAAAAATATTTGTGCATGGAATGATACAACATCTTCTGTTTTACACATGCATCTTATTTTACAGAAACAGAACTTGTTTGGTCCCAGAGTATGAGGGATTGATCCCTGCTAGCAACTAAGCCCCCACCAGCCAATTGTTCACTCTCCACTTCCAGGATGATGGGGAAGAGAACTAGAAGGGCAAATGCAAGAAAAAAATCATGGATCAAGGTAAAGGCACTTTAATAAGTGAGTGAAAAAACCACCCAAAATCCAAAMGGTGATGCAAATGTGATTACAAACCACCTCTTACCAGCAGACTGATAAAAACTTGTCTCTGAATAAAGGTTACTTTGGAAAAACTCTGCCTCCCACCCAAGTTTTATAAGTGAACATGATATATGGTATCATATATCCCTTTGGTATGTTTGGGTTCTTTGTTCTAGCAYCTTCTCCTCCTAAGCTCTGGTTGATACACAGCCTACTTCCTTGGGTGGGGTGCAGAGTGGGAAACAGAGACGGCATTGTTGCTCTACAAGTAATGTTCAGCAATAATTAAAACAGCTATGCTATCAGCCCTCTTTTACTCACAAATCTAAAAYGCTGAACTGTAGAGGTGCTGAAGAAAGTTACTTCCATTACAACCAGACCCTGTACACAGATCCTCTATAACAAACAAACAAACACCTGCTAAATTAAAATTTAAAAAATTAAAATTAAAATGCAAAAAAAAAATTAATTGTTAAGGTTCTTTTGCTTGTTTTCTKCTGCTTCTAAGATAAAGCGGTTCTTATTGTCACTAATTCAAGTTAGGAGGAAAGAAACTATAAGCATTTAGGAAACCTTAAAAATATTTCCAAAATAAATGTCACAGTACTCTCAAAATAACTTCATGCTAATAAAGTCATACAGACATTTCTGCCCTCAAAGGGAGATTCGTTTCTTGGGTAAATGTTGTCAGTGTAGTCACTTAGATTTTCCTGTAAAAATAGTACAGATAAGAATGTAGTTCTGAAACACAATTGCCCCATCCTGCCTTAACCATTTGACAAAGAGTCTGGCCTTCAGCTGTCTATGGCTTCTGGATCACTCYTCAGGAGGCGGAAGAGACATCTTCCACATCCTATGTAGAACCACAACCAACTCTTTTGAAAGACATGTCTGTTCTCCTTAGAACCTGTGTCCCAGTATTGGTTGTCTGCTGGGGCGTAGGCTGTCTGTGATGCCAGGCTAATTATATTTCCTATAACTGAATGCACCACCACTAAAACAAAGGAATGAAAATTGTCATCTTAGTAGAGGATAGAGAAAATTGAAATACAAGTGCTACTCTGGGACAGGAAGCACTGGTGTAGGGACACAGGCTGGGGACTGCTTGACTGGCAGCAGCTCTTCAGGGAGGGATCTGGAGGTCTTGGCAAACACAAACTGAGCATAAGCCAGCTGTGWGCCCTGGCAGCCTGGAGATATTCAYAGGAGCACAGAGAGGGCACCATAGGGAGCAATTATAGCATTCTGCTTGGCACTTCAATTCCCATCTGAATTCTGTGCCTACTCTAAACGATCAAGAAAATTATAATATAAAAGCTAGGCATTCTACATCCAATATTCAATATTTGTCTATTGGTCCATTAAACTTCTAATGGTCTGTTTGAGAATTTTTGTATTTGATGACTTCTTTCACAACCCTTAAGGAGGCCTATGAAAGATTTTGGGCATATTAGCAAAGAAAGATCTACAGTTCTTTACCTAAAGTTTAATGAAATAGTTATTTTTTTTCTTAGCATGGAAAAATTGCTCATGGTTATCAATGAAGAGAGATCTAGGATCCTTCCATTCACCACAAATCAGAAAARTATGAACAAAAATGACATTTGTATTGAACCAGAAGCCTGAGATTTTAATCAATTTTTTGCAATACAAGTAGAGCTAAGATTGCTTTGTGATCTCATTAAAAAGAGTTGTGTTCAGATGTGTTTGCTACAGGCAGCCAAAGCAGTTTCACTGAAGAGGAATGCTTCATTCATTTATATGTGCCAAATTATAGATGTACTTGGAACATGGATATCTTCATAAAATCCTACCATGTTCTGCAGCTCAATGTCTGTAAATATTTTATAAAAGTAGACAATAAAACTGTTATTTACTATTTCCTAACTTCTAAACTGCGCCCATTGGTGTTGTGGAGTACGTTCTGTCGCTACATGAACACATGGGAGAAAAGGCGGTCTGGATAATTTGGATTCATCCAGGGTTTGTCATGGTTCTATGAGCAAAAGTTCTTGCAGAAGGATAATTGGCTAATTTTATCTCCTGTTAATTTCTTTCTCCCTTTTTTATATCCATGGTAAGGTAAGGCATGCTAGATATCCTTATTAGGAGTAGTTAGTTGCCTGTTGCTTATTGACAGCAGTGCGCATCCATTCTGTCTCCTGTTTCCACCCCAATCGTTTGTTCCTTCCTGCTGACAAAAATTCCTTTTCTTTGTGGTCTGTATTTACAGGGGGAAGAATTAGAACAATTTCCACTGTTTATCTCTTTATAATTTCACTTTTGTCTGGATAAGTAACAGTCTGGGCAACCTTCATTCCTCCTTTCTTGATTCAGTCAGAGATGTCTTTTGAGATAGGTTTGTATGAAGATACTAACTGCTTGATATTTTTTTTAAGATAAAGAGTGTTTCATTAAAAAATGTAATTTGGGAAACTCTATTCTCTCTGCAGAACAAAAACCTTTGAAATTTAAAGGACAGACCAAAATATTCTCCTGATTACTTCAAGGCTCCAGGGAGTTGCCTGGGGTATTTCATAACCCAGAGAAACCTCTATGTTATTATGTTTGCAGACTCACAATTCTCTTCCAAGACTCATTCTGTCACCTTGCAGAACCATTATACCTGCCTTTGTTATCTAAATAGCACTGTAGTGAAACTTATGTTTAAAATATTTCAACATTAATTGAGTTTTGAATTTTGATTATCTTCAGTATAGTAGTAAACTCGATGCATCTGGCTTTTTGCCAGATATTCTGAAAATGTTACTGAAGTAGATTTTTAAGGACTAGATATTTTAAATAAGAGGGTTTTGCAGGTGKCCAGTTTATTTTTTATCTTTTTACACACTTTCAAAGCTATTTATTYTCTCCAGMAATGAATAAGGTTTTTTCATTCACTGTTCTCTCAAAGAAAGCCTCTGAATTCATTGATGACATGTTCATGTTTTTTAATTTTCTGTTGGAAAATTAATTATTTTATATGTATAAATCTGTATAATTTTGATCTKATCACCCAATTAATAACTCAAGCAAATGACATCTCATTATTATTTCATTTCATATTAATAATTACCTTATTTTTGTGGGGGCTTTTATTTTATTCCAATAAATGTAAGAATTTAAAGAGAATTTCTTTATAATACATGCTTAATATCTTCCCATTATAGAACAATTTAAATTTATTTAAAATATAATTTTTTGGCAGATGTTTCTTAACAGCTGTAACAAACCTTCTTTGGCGCACCAAAAAATTTTGAAATAAACCCAACACTCACTATCCACTAATTCATGTATTAACTCTAATACAGAGTAGATGATAAATGGCATATTTCAGTGATGAGAAAACTGAGACACGAGTTACTTATGGTCATTTAAGGTCTTGAAACATTTTTTAGGAAAATGACAGTGTTCAGGTAGATTAAAATTGGCAAATTTCAATTTCACTTGTAGATTCCAAGCTACATTTTGTTTTCCCTGGTATTTTAGTGTGCAAAATGGAAGGTATTGCTTTATATTTTATACTTTCAGACTCARTACTTTGTTCAACACATTGGAGTGGTGTGTGGCACCCAAAAATAGAGAGACAAGCTGTAGCCAACCTGTGAGTGTGCTTCACTCAGCAAGTAATTAACTTGGAAAAGTCTTCTGGCACAATTTGCCTTTCTAGGAAGGAAGCGGGACTGGAAAAAAATGAAAAACTTCATCAGGGTGGAAGTAGTGTAGTTAATAGCTGTTCAGACATCTTTAGCTGACAATACAACATAAATTGCGATCACTGCTTCCTGTGGTTTTGTAATGTATCTTTGTAATTTTAGTTAGTCAATATGACTTCATAATTTCCTAATGACCCAGCTGTGGTTTATAATAATATTTAGTCCCCACATTTYAATCTTTAAAAGGCATATACAACAATTCAAATTTCTCTGTTTTCAGTTACTCAGAGAATTAGACTTTGTTTTTGTTTCTTGAAGCCAATCTGGTCTGATTGTTATAAATTTCTCACTCTGTTCTGCCTAGCCAGAATTTGGGATGTTATTTTTTGCCCCGCTTTTTCTTTTGCCTTAAGTGTCTTTTTATTCCCACAGCAGAGCTAAAAAGGRAGGAGAATTATGCACAGGTTTGTCATGCCAAAGAACAGTAAAGTTGTTTTGAATTTTAGTCTTTTTTTTCCCCTTAGATCGTCTGACCCTATATAAATTACCTGCAACAGTGATAGTAATAGATTGAATATAATTTTTGGTATAAATGTAAATGGAGCTCAGATAATAATGAATACCCAAAGAATAACATAAAGAATGTGTTTACTTTTTACTAAGCTGTGCATATTTTCCCGTATTATTTATTAACACCACTTTATGAAGTTTCTTGCTGCTTACTYTTTGGATTCCTTTTGAACCCAAACATTAATCTCTGTAATAACATGAGTTTCTTACAATAATTTCTGTCATAGCCTAGGGTACATTTAGAATTTCTTACTGTAGTGAAATTATATCTTTCTTATTGCTCTTTGAACCACTAAGAAACAGTCCTACAAAGCACTGATCATCTCTCTTCCCATTTCAGTGAACAAAGTAATAAATGGTGCCTTCTTGACTTTGAAATCTGACATGTAAACCTGGGAAGTGTAACTGTTGCCACACATCCCTCAGATGCCCAATCCCACTTCAGTGGTATCCTTTGCCAATTYTTCTACTACAGTTTCAGCAGTTATTTAATTCAACAGTAGTATTTAATTTCATTTTAACATCCCAAATATTTCAATTTGGGATGTTAAAATGGAAGTGCATATCAATATTAAATAAGAACGTACTTTGAGACCATTTTTTTATTTTCATACATAGTTCAACAAAACTCTGCATTTCATCATTCATTTTAAGTGAACAGGATATGCAGAGGGCAGTAGTGAAATACTTAACAAAGAGCCTTGAGAGCTGAACTAGATTTAGGCTTTTGGTCATTATTTCATACCTGTTGTGCAGAGGCATAATAGAGGTTTCTTCTATAATGAGATTGATTTTGGAAGAAAATCTAGGTAATACATACAATGGCATGCTGAAAAACTCAAGCACATATGTGCATATAGTCATGTTTGTGTAACTGTGAAAGTCTTTAAAAATTATTCCATGTGTTTTTAATGCTTTTACTGAGAGTTGAGATATATAAAACATAATTTGCTTCCAGTATTGACTTCTTATAGGGAAGAAAAAGTCCTGGATTGCTTTTGTTAAAAATACCTAAAACCTTACTGAATAGTTGCTGTTACAAAACTCCTTTGATTTTACACTTTTCCTTTCACAGTGTGTGGCCCTGTACTCTATTTCACAGGGCAATGCTCTGTTGAAAGCTGTCACTCCAAGAAGCAGTGTGATAGTTGTCAGTGATATCCAAAGAAGACTGAATTGTATATACATACACTTTTTTTTTTTTCAGTGTGTCCTTAACACATTGACTTTCTTGGCTGTGGGAGCTCAGTAAAAAGAGAATCAACATAAGGTGAAGCATATCTCCTGCTGGGTGGCCAAACTGCATGAAATCTCATGCTTCATTAGTGGTGCTTCTCATACCAGCTGGTCAATGGATCATGAAAATGAATCAGAAGTATAATGGGGACTTTTTTCCAGTTGTAGCAGTCATAAACAATTATGTACTCCTGGCTCCTACTCTTTCAATACATAATGATTTCATTGTTTTTGCCTTATCCATAAGAGAAACCGGATATAATATTTAGAGTTGAAGGAATGAGAAAAGCACTAGGAATCTGTTTAACAGGTCCTTATTTTGGTTAGATGCTTTTCCTGTCTGTGCTTCATTTTCTAATGTAAACATGACATTCTATATTATAATACAGAAATAAAATTCTTCCAGTCATGCTCCACTACAAAGCTTTCACTTTTTCCCAAACTTAAGGCAACGATTTATGGTGTCTCTCTTTCTGGTTTTCCGATTTAAAGGAAAGGAAAAAGAGGCCTTAGAGGAGACAGGGTTTTAAAGGTGAATACTGACTTCCTGAAAATCTGCTTTTTCCAATTATTTTCAGGTATAATGGAATTGGGAAATAAAATACTAAGAAAAAATGCAAGATATTAGTACAAACACAGAAGAATATAGTACTTACTTACATATCTTAAATGTCTATCTTTCCTGTGCGCTTTTGCTTGATGCTCTTCTCAAGCAAGAGAACTGCCTTTGCTAGTATTGGTCCAGATTTAACTAAGTTGTCTTCCAATATTGTCCTTTCCCGAACAGCCCAAAATTTGGGATCAGATTGGCTCTACCAGAAAGGAATCATCAGAAAAAGAATGCTGCTTTTCTTTGTGGCATTAGCTTCTTCTTTTCTATAACTAGTCATACATATAGCTAGTGCCAACATAGSTGACTATAACCAGTCATACATGTGTATGAGACTCCTCTTTCTGTTATCTCAGTTGTTCAACTGCAGGAATCGCACTGTGTTTTGTTTCTGCTGGCAGAGCCTTTCAGGACCAGAAAATTATATGAAATTAGGCTTTCACCATAGTAGTGAGTGTGTGTTTAGCTCAACTCATTGTGGGAAGCACTGCCTGGTAAAGGGCTGGGAGCTGGACTGTGTACATGGCCATGTGTACTGCCCTATGAAGAGTTTCCTCTATGCTTAACTATCATATGAATTTGGTGTGCATGCAGATCAGTGGGAAATAAAATCAGTTTTAACATTCAAGGAACTGAGACATTAAAGAAAAGTTTAGCAGTTTTGGACAAAGTATATTTGTTTTTATTTTCTGGAAAAAGGAGAGAGGAATCAACTAATTATGTTTTAAGCATCAACCAATTGATTTTTTCTCTTTTTCTTTCTCCTAAGTCTTTTTTCAGGCCTTCTTTCYGGTGATCACACTTCAGTCCTTCTTAATCCTCTACGCTCTAGTGWGTTCAATTTCTGGAGTGGGATTTGGAGTTTCAGATATTACAAGGTTCCCTTGTCTGAAATCAGCAAAGGAAATGTCTGCCACAAAAGAAGGAATAGCTTTTATGCACTTTTCCTCTTCTTAACTTTAGCTATGTATATCTAAAAATTATAAACACTGCATAATCTATGCTATTGTTCTTTTCTTCCCTCCTCTGCTTCCTTAGCTCTAAAAGAAAGGTTATATCATGTCTACTGAGATTATATGTTTATCAGTCTACATTGTATTTAGATTAATACAGATGTGGCTTTTTTCCTTTTGGTTAGAAGAGATGTGCAGCCTGCTGTTTGTTTTTATTCACCCTTTTCCTCTTCACCTCAAAGGTCTGAATCTTATCATTTACCTTCCATACTAATGTAACAGCTTTTCAGCCTAGTAATAAAATACTTGACTGAACATTGTGTATTCTTGTCTGTATCTTACATGAGATATAAAAAGCTGCATAACTRCAGGCCAAGCGTATCTTTCACACTGTTAATTCTTATCAGCAACTACAGATCTTTATAAGACTGAGTTCTGCACTTGGAATCACATATTGAAAATGAAAGCACCAGTTAATGTACTTTTCAGTTTTTCCTGTGAATGAAGAAAATAATAGCCAATATACTTCAAAGATTCACATTGTCAAAGATCAGCAGAAATTTTTATGTCCAGCTGATAAGAAATGGAAAATCTACCTTTTAACTTTGAAATTAACTTGGAGACCTACATCTTCTCTCTGCTCTTTTGTTACTACATTATAAAAAAGAAGCAAAGAATGAAACTTTGTAATGAAATAACTCCAGGAATTTCTTTAGCCAGAAGTTACATTTTCAAGCACATCTAAATGATTTAGAAATTGTAAGAAACTTYCACTTACAGATTTAAAGTTAAGGGAAGTTTTAAAATGTGAGTTAGACACCTGTGAGGCTGTGAAATTCCCAGAGGCTCAAAGAATTAAATTTTATGGATCTCAATATTCAAACCACTCATTGTTATGTTTATAAAGAATTTACCTTTTTATTTTCTTCTAGTATACTTCAGTTATATTTAAAATATTGTTCTACATCGGTCATTATTTCTGAGAATTGTGTTGGGTGGGTTTTATGCATTTCCTATAAAATGAAATGACAAACTTCTTTTTAGTTTATTTTCATGAGTCTGTCTTCTCATTGAAAAAAAAAACTAGTAGAAAAATATTATAGGTAGTTTACAATTTAAATAGCTTCAATTTTTAGAATACTAGGAGCATGAGATAGTAAATTCTGACTGCTGTGACACTTCACTGTCAATGTCTTGCAGTTCTGTATGACCAATGCTTAATTTAAAATTATTTTAAAACTGATTTTGAATACTGAATCAATTGTGYTGTGATAGTCATCTAAGAAACAGTTTTTCCCAAATATGGCACAGACTACAGTGTTCTAATGACATTTCTGACAGCATTACTTCTACTTACATAAGGTGTTGACTATTTTCAYAGTATTATTGTTTTGTGCTGTGACTCTCTTATCACTACTGCCATTCAGTGTGAAGAACATTCCATGGGACTAATTATTGTCATGTTCATTACACAATGACATTTACAAAGAGTAGACTTTAAATATTGATTCTTTACTGCATCTTGGAAAATAAATTTTTGTTATAAGGCTTACTCTTGGTGCTTTCTTGCAGCAGTTGGTCCTTTCTGAGTTGTTTCAATGCAAAGTACTGATTTCAAATTTTGAAAAATTTCTCTTCCTTTCTTGTCAAAATGTATCAACTTCTAAATTTTTCACTGTGCAAAATCAACATGTTTTGATAATTTAGTGAATGGAAACATAAATATTTCATCTTATTCTGAACCAGTGAAACTTAGCCTAGCTCTACTCACTTCCATAGAGCTTGACCTGCTAAAAATAATTTAAATTTCAGATTATCTTCAATTTGGAAAAGTSTAAAAGAATACATGTAAAGTTGCATTGTTGAATTGGAACAAACTCTTGAATCATGACTTCCATGTAATTAAAATAATCCCTTCAGAAATTATCAGTTTTTCAAACAGCACACGTAGACAATGCTGAAATAGATACATTCATATATTGCAAGGTGATTACTCTACAAAGCCTATCTGTAGATAGAGCATTTGATGAAGTTTTTGATCTGTGAATGATTATGAAATATAGTTGCATCCCCCATAAAAGAACAGCACATTCCCAGACTGGAATAATGAGTGTAGTTGAAAGTGTAGCCCAAATTTTGATATTTACCCAATARCTGGAGAAGGACTATGGGCAATGAAAAGCAGGCTGTAATGTTACAGTTCCTCCAGAGACACAGGTAGTWAACTCAAGATCATGCTGCACCAGTAAAATGTGATTGTGAAAAAAATGTTAGCAACACTAAAAAATTAGCAACTAACAGTAAATARTAATAATTGTAACTCTGTGATATACAGTGTAACAAAACCCATATTTTGCCTGGAACTTGTTCAGACAGGTTTTTTTTTAACCTAAAGTTTCTGCAAACACCATAAAAATAGAAAATAATCCTGCATATATGTGCAATGTTTCAGTCAAGTTAACTCATGCAGTGTAACATGCTCTAAAGTGCTCTAGACCATGGAAGAAATTGAACATARTGTTCAACAGAGAGGATGACACAATATAATGATTATTTTGTCTGATTATCTTCTTTTGTAAGCATCCCCCAYTTTTTATATCATGAACTGAACTAATCTGTTAGAATAATTACCACCATATATTTGGTCTTAATTTGTTACCTGTCCTGTTAAGAATTGCTTTTGTGATTTTTACATTATATTTTTGCTATCTCCTTTATTTTTTTTTTGTCCTTCACATTTTAGACAAAATAGATACTAATAAAATAATTCTATTATTTATCTCTGTCATTGGCATAATAGCAACTTTAGTGAAAACAAGGATAAAAACTTGGCCACTGGTAATTACACCAATCACACTTGCCACATTTTCCACACAACCCAATATAATTTAGTGCATCTTTATACTGTGTCCTTCATGTATTCATATCACAGTGAGAAATACACAGAGCTGTCACTAAGCATAAGTCAAGCTGAACAAATGGGGTTTTAATTCTGACTGGAAAACACAGCCAATCCACAGTTTGTGATCTCACATGGAAGGGCAYTGCAAAGGCATGCAGTAGTTGGACTACGGGAATCAAGCTGGTTGGGAGGAAGACATTTGAAGATGAAGAGTATAAKGAGAATAGGCTGTTTAAATCTGCAGTACAGTGAATATAAATTTATATGATCAAAAATAGGACAAAAAATTCTCCAAGGCCAAGTTACTGAAACAGCTAAAATGCCAAAGACAAAATTTTGGGATGTTTAGGAAAACCTGGAGAGCAGCTGATTTTATTATTAATTAACAACTGGAAGCTAAATAAGGACAAGTGGAACAAAATGTCAAAGGGGCTTGTAGCTTTATGACAAATGATAAARAACTACTAATGTGAGAAGATTTAAAAAAAAAAAAACCCTCTATTTATAATTTATTACTTGATGCTTCAGATCTTAGTTTTATTTATACCTGTAATTGACATAATTGAAGTAGAACAGAATTTCTCTGCAGATGTCAAATATACATTCTATATACAACTTCCCAATGTGTAATAATTAAGAATAGAGAATTTGATAATAGACAATTTGAAAAAAATTCACTGCTGTGCTCCTTTTATGTACTTTATTTTCCTGCAGGATTGTAGAATTCTAGCACAGGCAGCAAGTCTGTAGCTTCATTTTGAATCCTCTGCTTTATGCAGTGCTTTTGTACARTGTGTTACATTCTGGTCCCATTGAAATTAATGACAAAATGGACCAACTTCTGAGTGGTACAGATTTTACCAATGATATTCTCAATAGTATACATACATCTGTGTAAATTTAATTCTCTCATTAGCAATGGATGAACCACAACAGGCTCACTGATATGCTTCAGATAAACATCACAAAAATTTGGCTGCCTATCCAACTACCCATACTGATTGGCAAATATGTAGGAAATCTATGGAGAATTGACTCTCTCAGGAAATTTCTAGCAATTACTACATCTGTTCAAGAGAGGAGCTATCAGGATTTTGGCAGTTGCATGAAAGTATTTTTCGTAATCTAAAGGAATGGATACCATACAAATATTTGATTTAAAAAGAAAATATGAAGAATACATTTTAAAGGAAAATAATAATCYTGTATCATTTAGATAGTCAGATATTCACAATGACTTTGAACTGTTTCCTATCCTAAAAAAGTTCTGGGAGAAGGATTTGTTTAAAAGTCATAAACATAACATTTTTCCATGAATTCAACATTTTGTGTCTTTTTTYCCCCCAAGATTATTTAAACATTATGTATTCAGGCACACAGGTTAAAAATCATATTCTATAAGAAATAAATAATCTTTTTTATGAGAGATTTTCGTGCTGTTTTACTGCAGGAAATGACCCAGAAGATGGTGAAGAGCTACAGCCTAAAACTCATAATGCGACATTCTCTGGACATTTTGGAGGATATTTATCTAGAGCTACATTCTGCAAAGTAATATGCATAACTTCCAGTGGTATAGCCTCCTACAGACTATGCGTACATCTAATCCCTCTGAGAAACAATGAATTTAAATGTGAACTCTCTTCATATAGGTAAAAATGTTCTACACAAGAATATTTTGTTCTACACTAGAATATTTTGTGATCCTTGACAGTGGTAGACTTTGACCTGGCTGGACAAGTTCCTGTCAAGAAGATACACAATCCACAGCAATCCTGTTTGGTGACAGTGAGAAGACTAGATCACTTCTACACCAATTTTTAGTTATCCTATTACTAAAATTAGTGATCAAGTTCTATGAAATCTCCAATGAATTCTCAGACAATCAGTTCTGACAATAACTCTCACTTGCACTTCAAATAGAGGCCACACAATATTTCACAGGGATTATAGTTCTGCCTCAAAATTTGCCTTCACATATGATTGAGGCATCAATATTAASTCTTAACAGTGGTCAGATACTAACATAGTAGAGATAAGTACCTGATTTTAATAATTTCTTTGGAAATTTAGATTTGCACACTGCCCAGTTCATTTTACTATATCAGCTTCCACTTTTTRCAACAAAGTACCATATCTGCTGCTTCAAACATACTTCCAAATTTTTAACTACTGTCAATAAAAACATCTGAAAAAATAAATCTTCTTCATGTTAAGACTACCATATAAAATCTTACAGACAAGTCATAAAAAAGTAGCAAATAGTATTGCCACTACAAAGACAAGAAATACTGAGCATTTTCTGACCTCCAGCTCCCTGGCATGAACATCAATGCACACAGACATGGGCAACAAACGGGAGCAGCTGGAAGACATCGSACAGCAAGAAAACTACCATGAATTGTCATCATGGAGACATGGTGGAATGACTCTCACAACTGAAATGCCACAATGGATGGCTATAAAGTCTTCAGAAGGTACCAGCAAGGAAGGACAGGCAGTGGGGTATTCCTGTATATTAGGGAGAGGTTTGAGTGTCTAGAGCTTAATGATGGTGATGAAAATCAAGTGTTTAGGGGTAAAAATCAGGGGGAAGGCTGACAAGGCAGACATCCTGGTGCGAGTCTGTCATAGACTACCCAACCAAGATAAAAAGACAGCAGAAATATTCTTTGAGCTGGGAGAAGTCTTATGGGGGACCTCTCATGGGGGACTTCAACTTACCAGGTGTCTGCTGGAAATACATCACAGCAGAGAGGAAACAGTGTAGGATGTTCCCAGAGAAGGAATTGGGAGTGCATAGAAAATAACTTCCTGACACAGCTGGTGARCTAGCAAACTAGGGAAGATGTGCCCACTGGACCTGTTTGCAAACAGAGAAGGGCTAGTGAGTGATGTGATGGTTGGAGGCTGTCTTGATAGTTTTTGGTTCCCGGGAAGTAAGGAGGGAAGTCAGCAGAATTGCTACCCTGGACTTCCAGAGTGACAAAAAAAGACTAAGGTACTTAATGACTTCTTTTCCCAGGCTTTAATAGCAAGACCAGTTGGTTTTGGGGTACTCTGAGCTGGAAGACAGGGATAGGGAGCAGAACAAAATCCCTGTATTCCAAGGGGAAATAGTCAGTGACCTGCTATGTCAATTAGCTGTGCAAAAGTCTGTGGTGCCAGATACCAAAAGTGCTCTTCTAAGTACTTTTGCCTTAAAATAATAATGAAAAGTTGAAATCTGTCTAACTTAAGTTAAAACCGATGAAAATATGCTTTGCTATCTTCTCTTCAAAAGCTTTGTTAAGATATATTTGAATTAATAAGTTGTACCAGTTTGTGAARCAGTTTTCAGATTACCTCTGAAATTCATGAGATACTGATGGGTTTTTGGAGTGATATTATTTAAAGTACTGACAGCCACAAGGCTCCCACATCTAGTATCATGAAATTWGCTGCTCTCTCTGGTTTATGAAGTTTTCTTCCTGACAACAAATTTCTGATTAAGATGCCTGTTGTCAAAAAATGTGGATGGGAAGAAGTTTGGGTATTGAGAGATTTATTTGGGGAAGAACAGTATTGACAAACCATGTGTTCAGAGTTCAGAGGTGATTAATCATTCATTGATACTAATAAAAATATGATCTATTTTCTTCTATTTGATGAAATATAGGTTTGGTCAATACTTAATCTGACACCAGATCCTGCAAATCAGTTACTTGCAAGTACTTAACCTTCTTCAAGATTAAGTAATTTTACAGACAGTGCACAATTTTGCTTTGTGTTTAAGTGTCTTTATACTTTTGTTACCCTGTGATGGTATGAAAACAGGACTTCAAAGAAAAACTGCTGKTTTTCAATTTGTAGATCAACAGAATCATGAGAACTGGCCTCCAAACATTAATTTTAATGGTTCACCCTTTTGAATGTATTGATAGTATTTTAAATCTCTACCATCTTTTAGAAATTGTTCAGTTACTGCATTTAGGAAACTGGAATTTGAAACAAGAGCTTTGGAACTTCAGCAGGGTAACATACCTTTGGAAGAGTCAAAAGTTATTCTGGATGAGATATCCTACCTTCCTGCTTTGTGTCCCTGGCTGTATTCATATTTTTCTGTCCAGATCAAAGCTCAAATTCTTACATCCTGAGATTATCCWTGTAAAAATTCTGAATATCTTTCAGATAGTTTTTTTGAGTCTCCCTGACTTGGGTCTGGAAGCCTTACAGCAGTGGGATACCAGAACAAACATTTGAACACAGATACCCCACACCTCCAGTTTTTGTAGTGTTGTTGAGGAACCACAAAGGAACGCTTCTACTGAAAGTCTCCCAAGTGAACTGACCTCTTTCATCTGAGGTGAATACATTGCTATTAAAAGAAAAAGCATCCCAAGAGATGAACACAAGTACTATAATAGGTGCCACTTAATTAAAAAAAAAAAAAAACAAGTACATCCTTGCCATAATTCAACCCCTGGTTGCTACTTGCCAGCTTATTGAACATTTCTAACTATTCCYATTTGGAGCAGAAGAATGGGAATTCAGGTCCCTGTATGTTCTGGCCTTTGACCTGGCTATGGCCATATGGGCAATTGAACAAATGTCCGTGAAACAGTCAGCTTGTCCCTCCACTACTGCACTGGAGAAATTTGCCTTGGGAAGTGTGTTCTAGCTGAACATTACTTCCAGTGGTAATTAACCCATTCAGAAATCCCTGCAAAGGTCACTGCAGTTACAAGTTAAAAATAGCCAGTTTCTCACAAATTTAAGGTARATGCTACTCTTGAATCCAGCTAGTTCTAAATCAAACAAAATCTAGGCAGACTTGAATGGGTGTCTCTATTTTCAATTTTTAAAAATATCTATGTTCCATGAAACTCTGGAAAACTGGTGATGCCTTGAGAGGCTGACCTAGAACAGACACTAKACAGAGCTAAAAGAATAAAGTGGTTATTTATTAATAGGCTTTAAAGGATACACCTTGGGCAGTAAAAGGGCATGGCCAGGGCTACACCCAAGAGGGACCCAAAATGGTCATAAAATGGATGACCGGCCATGAGGTCTCACATTTTTATAAGCTTTGGTCCACATGTATATTGGAGTTAATTGYCAAATTGTAGCTTCAGGTTATGAAGTCCCATGCTCCTTGTTTGCTCTCTTCAGTTCCCTGTTATTTATCCTTTTTGGGCCTGAACGTTGTAACAGTTGTCCTTGGTCTCAAGATGGAAAAGGATTTTTTKGTCTACCTACCCTGTGAAGAGAACCYACTAASACTTAATATGAAGCTCAGAGCTACAACCCTAGGTWGCACAGAATCTGAAAAACATGAAAGCTAAAACTTWAGGCATCACTGGAATGCTTCTTCTCCCCCACCCCCTTCCCCAAATATCTATAATTTCTCTTTACTTATTTCCCCTGCAGATGCCTGGTTTAGATACATTCATATTTATGTGAATTGAGAAAGCTTAAGAAAATCATTTAGCAGCAAATCCTCCACTGGTATGAATTAATAAATTACAGAAGAGTTACTTTTATTGACATCTGTTATGAATCCAGAGAGATATTTGGAAGAGAACTTTCCACTTATGCTTGTTATCTCAACAAGTTGAGCAAATGTTTTCTTTGATACCAYATGAGCAATATTTGAAAGAGAAAATTCCATGGAAATTCTATATGCTGTGTTGTGGCCTAAATCTTAAGGACAGGCTATGATATTCAACACTGAGCCTTTTCTTGTGATATAGCTCAACAGGAAGAGTAATACAGACACCAAGGCTATTCCCACTGGTTATTTGCCTCTCCAGCTCCTGTGGGAACAAGCTGAAAAACTGGATGACTCGATTTGGCAATGACAGTATATTGGCAGTGGCTGTAGGACCATAGCTTTGGGTTTTTATAAAGATGGACAAAAGTGAGGAGCTGGCTGCTACCACCACAGCTCTGCATCCAACTGTGTCTGCACTGGAGGAGCCCTCAATGAAAGTTTCGCTGTGCTTGGCTAGTGAGAAAAGCTGGATATCAGTAAATCAAACATTACTTTGACAATCTCTATGGCTGTTCAAAGTCAGGGAGTATTTTCTCATGTTTGTCTTACCTAACTGTGTCTGATTAGACTGAAAGTGGTGTAAGTCCTCGTATGTCTCCTACATTTGTAACACCTTGTATATAATATTTTTTCCTTTTAATTGCTTATAGTCTCAAAAAAAGACATCTGAATGTATTTTGATGGAATTAACGAGAACACATTATAAACTTTGAGTACAAAAATTGGTTAGTCTTATCAATTCACTGGCAGGGCAGTTGTCTTTTTGGTAGCATGACCTAACTTTCTTTGAATTGCAGAACTGTTATATGTACAGCTGAAATATCTATACCCAGACAGAAGGAGTTGCTCCATTAATTCTGAACATCTTTTTTTCATAAGGTACTAAAATACTCCCATAATGGTGTAAGGTTTTTATGTCTGTGTACTTCAGAGGAAAGCCAAGTTTGATAAGGAAATATCTTGTGAAATATTGCAGACTTTCACAATATTGGCCAAATTTACAAAGCTGTTCTATTAGTAAAATAGCCACTGCATTTTAATTTGTCTTACCATTTTTATCACAGCTGTTCAAAATCATGAAACACTCWTAAACTTGATGAAATAGAGTCATAATTAGATGTATCTGGTACATATTGKTGTATTGATATCAAATTTTTCTGATGATAAATACAGAAGATTCAGGTGGAAGACATGAAATAATTCTGGAAGTCAGTACTGCTAATTCCAAGCATRTATATATAAGTACTAAGAAAATTTAAAAGTATGAATAATATTTCTGCACTTTGAAGGACAGTTTGAAAAATATGTATCTTAAAAGACATTGGCTTTTATTAGAAGGCTTATTTTACACAAGGAGCTGCTGCAGAACCATGTCCTGGAAGCCACACAGCAGCCTGCACTGATGGGTGGTATGAGATGAGATGAGRCAGCAATCTATCAGGAAAAGATACATTGTTTCCTTACACAAGATAAAAGAAGCTATGGAAAGGAAATTGAATATTTTCATAGGCAGGATCTGAGCAGTGCACAATGGGAAGATCCATCTGGGCTCTTTCTGATGTCTGATGCTGTGTGAACTCAAGGTACCTAACATCTGAAGGGAACTAAGATTTACTCACTGTTTATGTTTCTGGCATTATTTTCTCTTTCTGAATCAGATGTCTTATTACACTATTTGCTTCTGTATCTTTCTTACTGAGATCCAAATGGAACTGTGCAACATTCCCTCCATCCCCAATACTGAACACACACYAAGACCCAAAGTAACATCAGTGAACACTGTCAATTTTTTGATTGTAGCTCTTAACATCAGAGCCTAGCTAGTTCTTCATATTAAAACTGTAAAATAGAAAGAAGCAAAATATACAACTTGCAACAGAAGGGTAAAAATAATCTCTATAGTGTATTGTATTTATTTTTTTAAAATGAAATATGTTATTGAATACTACGAAAGAGCACTCACCTATGGTTGACCAAATTAGTTATTTATTGGAGGTTCTTGCTGACAGAATTTTACACAGTTTGAATTTTTTGGACTAAGTATTTATTTTTAAATAAATGAAGGRAAATGTTCTTTCTGTTTTCCTATTCAAATTAAACAGATCGCAAGTTACTAGATTTTGGAATTGCTTAAAATAGCTTGTTTTCATGTCACTACCATATGTAAGTATAATTTTCTGCTTCTGTTTTACTCTTCATCAGCACCACTAAAAAGKTTAAGTTTATATGAATCCAAATATTCTGTGGCTGAATAAAAGACAGCCCTGGCCCTRAGGCCAAGTGGCACAGACAGCTTAAMATCTACCTGTTCCTTCTAGAATAGATAGKCACTTCYTCAATAGATAACTTGAGCTGTGAATCCTCAATGGATCTTGTARGGCATTCTTGTAGCATTGACACATGTATCACATGTTTTTGTGGCCYTCTGTCCTATATATTTTTTCATTTCAACTTGTCTGAAATAATTCAAGGATGATTTTTAGTCCTTCAGAATGATGTTTGATAGAATGGACCTGAAAAGACCTTTASGGGATGTTCCTATAAAGGATATTATGTAAGGGAGGCTGAGAGGGATGGTGCAGAGGGATGGAGCTAGAAAAGTGCCAGAAGACCATGACATGAAGGAATACAAAACTATTGCAGTCCTGCATACTAACCTTTTGGAACAAGAGTTTCCAAAATATAGTATGYTCCAAACTCTACTCATTTACTCTTACAGGGGGCTCATTCACAGCTGACCCTGAGAGAAAACTAAAATGGTAGAAGACTGAGGGCTGGTGTTCAAATTCAATTCCTGACTACTTTCTATACTTTCATAGAGTAGATGTGCTTTTTTAGGACTTTGGACTTATGAGATAGGGGTTTCARGTAGAGCCTGGGTGTTTTGGTATAGCAATCATCAGAAGTCTGACCAGGATATATGATTATAAAATAGATATAATATATAATACATAATACATGATATACAGTAAATAATACAAGTACATATACATACACATATGTATGTATATATATATATATATATATATATATATATATACATATATATATATATATACACACACATATCCAGATCTGAAACAGCCATTCCAGGAAACTTGAGGCCCTCTGTGTGACTACTCTTATTTAGCTGTGTGGAGGCCTAGTCAGGGTCCCCATTATGGAAAGATACTATAAAATTTACCTTACTGGAAATATTTTCCAAGAGCTGTGCTTCTTTATTTTCAYAGAAGCATTATTTATGTTTATTGCAAAATATTTCAGTCTGTTCTAGTCACAGATAAATAATAATTTATAATRATTCCACACTGTTGATACTTACTCTAATAACAACATCTCATTATMTAAATCATCTCATACAGTTCTAAATTACAGGGATTTTACTACCTGTCCTCTCATCTTTAATTATATATCTATATATATGAACATGTAAGCCTTTTGATTTTCCCCCAGTACCTGAAAATGTGTTACAAGCTTATTGAAACCAGCACCATGCAAGATTAGACAAAGACCACAGAGAAAGAATGTGCCTTCATTCCACAGTTTAAAAATACAGGGGACCTTTGATGCTTGAAACAGGAAAAATGTTTTAAAAATTTATAAAAAGAAAAATGTTCTTGATGGAACGAAAGAATCAAGGCAAGTGTAATTATCTTGGGTAGCGTTTGAGCATACATTTTGTAAAACACCACCTTTTTTTCTACTAAACATGTATTTCCCTGCTCCAGTCAAAATTTCACACAGTGGATGATTCAGTAGGTCTTTGAGATAAATGATTCATAGGTGTGTAATGCTAAAATCTTTGGCAAGAAATTCAGTTTGTCTCTAAAAGTCTATATTTTCATGTCTTAATTGTGGCTGATGAAGCTCCTAAAATTCTGTATGATTTAACAATATTTTAGTAATATAACAAATTTTATCTCATGCTCAAGGTTTCCTTTTACTGGAACCATGAAGAGAATTAATTCTATAAAAAGTAATAGACATAAGCACTGTTGGTTGCAGGGAGAYCTGGACTGTCTAAAAAACCCTTTGTTGGTCAAAGTCCAACCATTTTCATTTTAAAAAATATTGTGGCATTTAATAGTTGTTGATTATAGCATTAGCAACAAATTTGTTTGTTTGCTTACTTGTTTGCTTGTTTACAAAAAATCATCTCACCTTTAGAATATGAGCTTTCTTTGTCCTTACCTTGTGAGTTAGGTATAGATATCTGGGACACATCTTGCCTTTGGATCACCATATGTACTATACTTCCCACTAAATGAGACKGATCAAAATTCTTTTACAGAATTCTTGTCCATTATTTAAACCAAAATTAATTCCTGGGAATGAATTATACATTTTTGCTTTTCACATTCTGAAATATTAAATCAAATTAAAATGAGATGTCTCTGATTATTATTTGCAAATTAAAAAAAAAGAAAGCAGCAAAMCAGCAAACATTTTCACCCAGAAAATGCTTCAGAAAATTAAATAAATATAATAGTCTTAAAGATCATATCAAACCATTTTTATGATGTAAATGTTGACTGATGTGAAGAAAAAAAAGATTGAGTTGGAGAAGATTTGCACTGTGAAAGACATTTTTTTACTGAGAAAGAGAACAGTGATGATACTTAACTTAGCCTAGATCCTCTTACTAATATTATCAAAATCATAAGGGAAATTGCAGAGCACATTGTCATTTGCACACATCTTCAATTCAGAATATGTTGGACTTTATGAATTGATAAATCCTTTGTCTGAATAATGTGTAATTCTGTAGCAGACTGGATGGCAAGAAAAATTCTACTCTTCATGAGATGAAAGTGATAATTTGGTTGAAGAGGAATATGTATTCTTACATTATTTTTCCATTAATTCATTTGCTGTTCCTTGAAATTAAGCACAACCTTGGAAATGGGCAAACACCTCATTTTTTAGTGAGTAAGAGAAAAGTGCAGGGATTCCAAAGCTGCAATGCAGATTATTGTATGTCAGCTTCATATATCCTAGCAAAACTCAGTTTTAGTCCAAGAAAGACCTTCTTCAAAACTTGCTTTGCTATCAAATAAGGTTTCAGTTTTCCAAAAATGTGTTGGTAAAATACTTTACAGAAACCAGGCTTAGTGCAGGATTATGCTATGAATGTGTTTTATTTTAGTGGTAAGTCCAGGTCTTCAGTTACCATATACATCTTCCACCAAAGTTAGAAGAGTACAGCTTTCTATATTAGCTGAAGACTTATTACTCCTCTCACCACCATTCAGATAAAAAGACTTATAAARTTTCATCACTGTCTTATAATAATGCTAGGCAATGCTGATACTGATCAGTCAAAGAAAACCAAGTTTTGTTAYACACCAGTTGAGGATTCCTGCAACTCACCAATCAGACCACCTGATAAAAGGAATAATTTTTTTCCACTCACTAGATAGTTGTTTAAGGAAGAGGACATGAGAACCCATAGAGTGAAGTGAAATAACTCTTTTGCCTTACCATAATGTTTCAAAGCACAAAAAGGAAGCAAAGATTGTGTCATCGGTCAACTAAAGGGTAAGTTCATTATCAAGAGCTGCAGGGTGTGTTAACACAATGTCTCCTGTGAACAGACAAAACAAAGGCAAAGGGAGCTTTCATAAGGGTTAATCAATGTTGTGGACGGCTTTGGGTTCTCTTGCAGCTTTTAGTGCCCTGGTGCTTTTTCTTGTTATACTATTCATTGAAGGTATTAGGGCAAGACTGTTTACTCAGTTGTTTTCTCCCCTATGATTCTCTACYTCAGCAGTGTTGAAAAACTCCTAAATGATATTTTGAAATTATTATTTCCTTTTGGGCAAAGGTTTTTTTGTCTACCTTATCACATTTCCCCCTGCTTATCATGTTCTTCAAATTGTCTGGATTTATTTCTATATTAAGAGAAATGTATTGTTCATCTTCTCAAACCTTCATTTCAGAATTTAACTGGTCAGTTTGTTCTGGAGTCTCCAGAGGTAAAAAAGAGTTTTTCCCTCTGATTACTGAAGCAACTTCTTAATTTGCCATGGGCAACAAAAAACAAAACAAAACAAAACAAAACAAAACAAAACAAAAAAACCAAAACAAAAAACAACAGCAACAACAACAACAACAAAAACTTTAAGGAATCTCTGGGATCAAGGTGAAGTACAAATTATCCAGTCAAGGTTAAAATATGAAAATATAAGTTGATAGAACTCAATAGAGAATGTTTGGTAGCACTTCTGTGATAACAAATTTAAGGTGGGAAAAAAACCTACTACACAACCTACTGCTGGCAGAGAGGAGAGAAAAATAGTTTATGCAGATACCATATAAGAAGAGTAAAGGAAAAGGTAAAAAGGAAAAGAAAAAGGAAAGGGAAAGGATAAAGGAAAGGAAAGGAAAGGATAAGGAAAGGAAAGGAAAAGGAAAGGAAAGGAAAGGAAAAGGAAAGGAAAGGAAAGGAAAGAAAGGAAAGGAAAGGAAAAGGAAAGGAAAGGAAAGGAAGGAAAGGAAAGGAAGAGAAAGGAAAGGAAAGGAAAGGAAAGGAAAGGAAAAGGAAAAGAAAGGAAGAAAGGAAAGGAAAGGAAAGGAAAGGAAAGGAAAGGAAAGAAAGGAAGGAAAGGAAAGGAAAGGAAAAGGAAGAAAAGGAAAAGGAAGAAAAGGAAAAAGGGAAAAAAAAAAGGAAAAAAGAAAAGAAAAGAAAAAAGAAAAGAAAAAGAAAAGAAAAGAGAAAAGAAAAGAAAGAAAAGAGAAAAGAAAAGAAAAGAAAAGAAAAAAAGAAAGAAAAAGAAAAAAGAAAAGAAAAGAAAAAGAAAAGAAAAGAAAGAAAGAAAAGAAAAGAAAAGAGAAGAAAAGAAAAGAAAAGAAAAGAAAAGAAAAGAAAAGAAAGAGAAAGAAAGAAAAGAAAAAAAAGAAAAGAAAAGAAAAGAAAAGAAAAAGAAAAGAAGAAAAGAAAAGAAAAGAAAAGAAAAAAGAAAATGAGGGGGCAGGAGGAGCTCCAGGTGTCAGGGAATTCCCTTCAGATGTGGTGAGGAACCAGGCTGAGGGCAGCTTGTGCCCCTGCAGCCCAAAGGACACCATGGTGAAGCAGGTATTCACACTGCAGCCCATGGAAGGCTCCATGCTCAAGCAAGTGGATATGCCAGAAGGAAGCTGTAATCCCATGGGGAATATGTGCTGGATCAGGGTCCTGGCAGAACAGGTGATTCCATGGATAGCATACACTGGAGCAGTCCAGTCCTGGAGGACTTCACCACAGGGAAGGAACCCGTGCTGGAGCAGTTTTGAAGAGCTCTAGCCTGTTGTAAGGACCAGTGTTGGAGAAATTCATGGGAGGACTATCTCCCATGGGAGGAACGCCACAGTGGAGCATGGGAAAATAGTGATGAGATGGAGTGGCAGAGACAGCCTGAACTGACCMCAGTACTCATTGCCCATCCCTCTGTGCTGCTAATGGAAAGTAGGTAAAGAAACTGACAATAAAGTTGAACTCAGAATAAATTTCATAGGCAGGGGACAGATGTTTTAAGATTTGTCTTTGTTTGAGAAACTTATCTAATTCTGATTTGCTTGGTAACGGATCAAACTAATTTCCCCAAATTTAAGTCTGTTTTCCCATGATAATAATTGATGAATGATCACCCTGCCCTTGTGTCAACCCATGAGCTTTTTGTCAATTTTTTTCTTCCCCACTCCTGCTGAGGAGGRGTGATAGAGTGGCTTATTAGGTACCTGGCCTCCAGCCAAGGTTAATCCACCACAACATCCCCATTTCTAGGTCAAGTCTGCCCCTAGAGAGCTGCAGATTTGGAACCAATGGAATAGGCAGACAYGGGAAAAAAGATCTAAGGCAAAAAAACCCAAACAAAACAAAGAAAAAAACCCAAAACCAAAACCAAAAAGAAAAATAAAAAGCACAAAAAATATGAAGAAAATAACTTAAGATTGAAGATGTGACTATCTCAATTGGTATGCGAATAAATTCTATGTTAAAAAGCAAGAAACAAAAAAAAAAAAGAAATGCACACAGTTGGAGACTGAATGCTTAATTCAACATACTAGTTTTAGACTGGTACAATATCTTTTATATGAGCAGTATCCTGCTGACATGAAAGTGCAATAATGAAGGTTAAACCTCAAGCATGAAATTTGACCCTGACAAAAAATGTCACAAAAATTCTATCAGAGTGCTTGCAAGAAGTTCCATTTTCAAAAGTGTCCAAGTCATTAAGGAGCCCAGTTTTATTTGGTCTCCAAGGTTTATTTGGTAAGTGACTCTAAGTCTCAAACTCTTTAGATTTTTTGAAGCATGTATGACCTATAAGACATTGCAATTAATGATTGGAGYTTCCAGATTTTCTTCAGTGGAAAAAGTACATTTTTCTGTGGGCTGAGCTCAGACGTGCAGTTGAATATTACTTAATTTGAGGAAAAAATTAAAAGAAGCTGACTGCAATTTTTAGTCAATCAGAAAATGACTGAAAAGGACCTGTTATATAAATCTGTTTGATTGGAAGTTRAGTTGGTGTCTGTTTTCTACATTTGCAATTTCAAAAAATCTACTTGTTTAGTTACGATGAAAAAGTAGATAATTACTTATTTCTACCATCTTTTTTTTTTTTTTTGTGTTAAAAAGCATCATTTATACATTATCTCCCTACATAAAGACATAAATTTACACTTATCTATCTGTCTTTCCATTCATTCAGTTGTCTGTATGCCTCATTCTCACAGTTCTCAGCAGCCTTGCTAACTCTGAACCTTTCTGAGAKCTGAAAGTTGACAGGACAATCAGCWGTGATCTCAGGAATCATTCAAAAATCATGACTTATGCACGAAAAATATGACTACAGCCTAATGTAATTACTCATAAAATTTGAGATCATTTAACTCTAGAGTTTCTGGAAAGATAAATGTCTTATTTTTATATTCATTAATATATTGYGTGTCATCTTTTCACATTTGTTATTAAATAAAAATATGTTTCTACATTTATAATTACATAATTGAAAACACTCCAGAATGTACTGTGATTATATTGTGCCTCCAATTGAAAAGTATTATAGTTTTGACACTTTTGTTTATGATAATTTCTTAGCTGGATTTCAATCTTGGTRACTCAGACT
This sequence comes from Sporophila hypoxantha, assembly GCA_002167245.1. Lineage (NCBI taxonomy): Eukaryota > Metazoa > Chordata > Aves > Passeriformes > Thraupidae > Sporophila > Sporophila hypoxantha. Next base: position 2,345,532 of record NDFG01000959.1, read on the forward strand.
GCCTACAATGGACTTCCATTTCAATATGATATGTGTTTTCCCTGGCAAGTATTTACACAGAGTTTACAGATAAACTGATAAAATTAAATGCACAGGTGAAAAGATAGATGAAATAATCAGATCACTGGAATCTGTTTTGATTAAGAAAAGTCCAAGTGATAGCGCAAAATAAGTTTTACAAGCTTTCAGATTTTCTTTCTTTGTATTTTAGGAGGGTTTTTTTGTTTGTTTTTGGGTTTTTTGGTTTTGGGGTTTTTTGTTTGTTTGTTTTGTTTGGTTTGTTTTTTTTTTTTAATTTAGCTGCAGCTGTGAAATAATTTGTGTCTAAACAAATTATTTGGATATTTGTTTCTAAAAAAGTTAATCCTTTTCTACCAAATATTTCACAACAAAKGTCACAATCCACTGTTATACCTCTTTGCTTATAGATATTATCACTTTCACTATAAGAATTAACATGCAGAGGGATAAAGTTAAAAGTTTATGATCTTGTGTTTATTATTTGAGTGCCATTACTTCAGATATTTGAACTGAATTCTCAAAATGTTCCTCATAAACTTGGTTAATTTAGTACTGCTAAACAGTAATTCTGAAACAAATGAGTAGAATATTGTCATTAAATTTATTTAGAAGAATTAACTTAACTGAATAATTTTACTATAAAATTTCTAGTTTTGTAAGAACTAAAGGTCTGGAAATCTAAATTAAAAAAGAGAAAGACATAACTAAATATTAATTATTATTATTATTAAGGTATAGCTGTATCACAAGTRATTATTTATAAGAGAGAATTATTTATGCTAACTTAGGGAATCAGAGTAAAAAGTTAAATTGCAAGCTGTTGGAAAAGACTTGAATGAATAGTTTACATTATTTTGGTCCTACCCTARATTAAAATTTCACTTCCTCCTTGATGTGCAAATCACATCAGCTTCTTCACCTAGGTAGAGATCTAAGACAAAATGTATATATCTCAGTTTCTGACTTGTGCTTCCTAAAACCTCACTGCTAAACTGGTCTCTGGTGGTACGGTACGAATACCAGATACGAGTTTGTAAAAGACACAGTAAGTTCTCAGTAGAGAACTCTGAATATCAACAAACAAGACACATGTGAAAATCTTGTACTTGTTTTCACCTGTGTTATCATAAAAAAAACCTCAAGGTAGTTACATCAAAGAAAGAAGGGAACAGATAAACTGGAAAAGTTGCCAGTGGAATTCTTGTACATTGATAGTTACCATTAAACTAACTTGTCACAAAAGAAGGACATTGCAGGCTGACATAATTAACATTTTTTTAATTAATATCTCTGTTGCTATTAAGAGAAATGAAGGCACAGAGAAAGTTSAGGAAGAGATGAGCTATCCCACTGTAATTACCACAACTCCCAGCAGGATCCTCCTCATCTGATTAACGCCACAGCGGGACAGAGGTCCTGCCATGCATCTCTCTGACAGAGTCATGGGGTTAAAGCAAAGGTCCTGACTGATAAGCACAAAGGTGTCTTTAATGTTCAAGTACCTGAAATTTACAGGCACAGTTCACAATTTATATGTATCCTAACTGAAGAGGTACATTTGGGGTAAAGGATTAAAGGAGAGGAAGAAACRCTGTAAGTTAAATTTATACAATATAATTATGAAAGAATTTTCTGGAGAAGAATTTTATCCCTCCTAAAACACAGAAGAAATGTACTCAGCAATATAATTACAATATCTAAGTAATTTCCTTTGCACTACAGTAATTTACTGGCTTTGACTGGGCTAGTGTTAATTCTCTTTATAGCACCTTGCATAGTAGCTATATTCCAGGAGTATCAAGAAGGATTGCAGAACCCTGGAAATGGTGGTGAGGATCTCTGGAGCGCTAGTAGAATTTCATCAATCCTCCTGGTCAGAAAAAAAAGACTTGAAAGGGACAGCTGAATCTGGAGAATGAACAGATGTTTATGGGACTGGTGCCACAAGGCAGGRGTCCAGCTACTCAGGCCATGGAACTCACTTTGGGAGACTTGTTCTACTGGGGGCTGATGGGGTCATCAGGACCCCATCAGGAGAAGGGGAAGAGCATCTTCAGTCTGGCCTGTCAAGCTGATGGAGAGCACTTTAAACTTAAAAGCATGGGGAATAATCAAGAAGAGTTCATGTGCACACATCTGCAGGGCTATGATCTTATTGGCATCATGAAGATGTGGAGGGATGGCTCCAGTAGCTAGAGTGATGGAATGGTAGAATACAGGCTCCTAAGGAAGGACAGTCAGGAAATATGGTCAGGGGTTATCAGATTCTTTGTTAATGAGCAGCTGGAGTCCAGGGGGAGCTACCTGAGGACTAATGAGGAGCTGACTAAGAGTTTATGGATTAAAGGGAGGGAAAGAACTGTTGATATTATAGGGGAGTCTGCTGCTTGGTATCTGACCAGAAAGCTGAGCAGATTAGACCCTCTATAGACAGGCAGAAGCAGCCTCACATTTACAAGCCCTCATGTGCGACTTCAGCTTCACCAATTATTTTTTTGGCAGGATACCACAGCAGGGCACAAACAATTCATGTGGATGTTGGAATACTCGTTGATAACTTCTCTCTCCAAGTAATAGAACAACCAGTTAGGAGAGGTGCTGTGATAGACCCTTGCCAGCAGGGAGGGACTGATGGGGAATGTGAAGCTCAAAACCAACCTTGACTGCAATGGCTATGGAATGGTGGAGTTCAAGATTCTTAAGGCTGTGAGGAGGGTGCACAGAAAGCTTGCTAACCTGGACTTCAGAAGAGCAGACTTTGGCCTCATCAAGGATGCATTTGGTAGCTGAAGGGATAAAGCCCTTYAAGGAAAGAGGAGGCCAAGAAATCTGAGTCATATTCAAGGATCATCAGGAATGATACATCCCAAGAGAAGAGGTCAGACAAAAATTACAGAAGGCCTGTGGGGATGACCATGGAGTATGTGGACACACCCTAACATTACAATAAAACCTACAAAGGGTGGAAACGAAGATAGATATCTTGGAAAGATTACAGAGAAATTGTTTGAGCAGCCAGGAATAAGGTTAGGAAAGCTAAAGTCTTGGTATAATTAAACCTAGACAGCGACAACAAGAGCAAAAAAACCCAAAAAACCAAAACCTTCTGTAGGTTCACTGGGGATAAAAGGAAGTCTAGAGAAGAAGTAAATCTCTTCTGGAAGGAAAGAAGAGACATGGTTACCCAGGATATAAAGAAAGATGAGGTACTCAATGGGATTTTTTGCTAAATTCTTCAAGTGCTTCAGACACACCATGTGAGCTGCAAAAAGCAAAGGCAGGAACTGGGAGAATAAAGAACTGCCTGCTTTAGAATATCCATCTAAAATATCTGAAGTTGCATGTTTCCATGGGACCTGATGAGATGTATCCATAGGTCCTGAGGGAGCTGGAAGAGGAAGCTGTTGAGTCACTATTTTATTTGAGAAGCTGTTACAGTCCAGTGAAGTTCCCACATACTGAAAAAGAGGAAACATAACCAGAATGGYGTTGTTCAACACCTTTGCCAGTGATATGAACAGTGTGATTAAAAGAATGCTCAGCAAATTCACTGATGATACCKAGCTGTGTGGTGATGTCAACACCACACAGCTCGGTGGACAAGTGGGGTGGTGTGAGCCTCATGAAGTTCAACAAGGCCAAGTGCAAAGTTCTTCAYCTGGGTGAATCCCAATCTCAAATCAAGTTGGATGGAGAATTAGTTTAGAACAGCCTTGAAGGAAAGGACTCGGAGTGTTGGTGGGCTAGAAGCTGAAKGGAGCCAGCAATGTGCACTTGYAGAAAACTCAGAAAGACAACTMTATTCTGGGCTGCATCAAAAGGAGCACAGCCAGCAAGTCAAGGRAGGTGATTCMGTCCTTTTAAACTGCTCTTGTGATATCCCACCTRGAGTACTGCTTTCAGCTCTGGGGTCTCCAGCACAGGAAAGAAATGGACTTGTTGGAGKGAGTCCAGAGGAGAGCTGTGAAAATGATTAGAGGGATATAGTACCAGTCCTATGAGGAAAGGCTGAGACAGATGTGATTGTTCARCCTGGAGAAGAGAAGGGCCTGGAGTCACCATATGGCACCTTACAGTACCTGAAGGGAGGCTACAAGAAAKCTGGAGAGGGACTTTTTACTAGGGCCTRTAGTGARCAAGATGSCTTTAAAGTAAAAGATGGTTGGTTTAGATTATGTATTAGAAAGAAATTCTTCACTCTGAGGGTRATCAGATAGCGKCAGATATTGCMCAGARAACMTGYGGGTACCCAACCCTTTGAAAGTGTTCAAGGCCASRTTGGACAGGGCTTTGAGCAACCTGGTTTGGTGGAAGATGTCCCTGCCCATGGCAGTGGGGTTGGAACTATAAAATAGTCAAAAAGTTCCTTTCAAACGAAACCATTATATAATCTCCAAAGCAAACTCTTAGTGTATCTACAATGGACCTTCTCTCTTGAATGCTAATAAATTCCTTGCATGACCTGATGTCATCACAATTTTATTTCTATTATTTYAAACTACCTCTGATAGCTTTAATTTTTCAGAATTCTTCAACAAGCTATTGATTCCTTTATAAAAATTAATTATAATTGTAATTATAAAATGTCATAAACAAGCAGCTATATTTGTTATTTTGTCAATAAAAATCAATATACTTTGATTTAATTTTGAAATTGCAATTAACTTTTTTATAATTGGCACATACTGTAAGTTTCAGTCCAACATAATTTGATAGAACATTATTTCATTACATTTTTAATTAAAATCCGTTGGTGTAATCTCAAGGAGACTCTTTACCAAAAATCTCTCTTCTGGGACTGAGTTTGATAGAGCTGAGCGGTCAAAAGTTTTTGATATATTTTYAGCATTGTGGTTTTGGTATTTACATCATACAAAATGTTTTTATATGGGCTGGACTGATGGATTTTAATTTTTTTTAAAAAAGGAAAAAGGATCCTTTTTTTGCCAAAATTGGATGGCTAGGATCTTTACCCAAGCAAAAYAACTGAGAAAAAAAGTTATGCCAAATAACCTATTGAACTCTGCTACGCTGCTAAAGAAAGTAATCTGTGGATTGGTCTGTTGAGAGTACCTGCCAAATGGAAGTGGCAGGATGAGATACAGTATATTCCTACTCAGAGTAATCATTTACTTTCCCTCAATTTCTTTAAATGAGATTTTGCAGAATGCCTGTCACCACAATATCTTAACAATGGAAGATCAAGCTGATTTCTTGCTGCAGCCCAATCAGACTCTGCTCTGCATGGTTCTGAGCTTTGTCCTGATAAGGAAACAAACATCCTCTGTGAAATTCACACAGAGAACTAAGACATGTATGAATGGTTATCCTCTCTCTAAGTGTGTTTCTGGTCTGCTATTGGTGTGTCTTCCTCATTTCAGAAATCTGCTTGTGGTGTTCTTTTCTCCCCAAAAACAGAAATAGTGATGCACTGGTGGAAATAGGTAGCACACCTGAGGGAAAACTGAGGTTGTCAGCTATTTCTATGGAACRTTCTGGTAAGTTCTAACTTAAGATTTTCATTTATTCATTAAAAAAGACARAGAAGTAAGGAGAAAGACTTGGTTCTCTGAGAAGCCATAGGAAATCTTTATGGGGTCTGGAAAAGACAAATATTCTCATATTTCCATGGATGCCAGAAAATAATACAGAAGTTGAAACACATGTGGTAGCATTTGCCCATCAGATTTCAGTTTAAAATTCACTATCAAGAATTATGAACCCTGTGTCTCTGAACAGTCTATGGAGACAATTAGTGTATGTTTACACAGATGTGCTTGGTATGATCTCAGGTACCTTTCCCAAAAGCATGGGTTACGAGCTTCATCTTGTGAAGTCTTATCTCATTTTTTTCTATCCATCCAATATTTTTATTTTAGTGGAAATAGAACTATCTCAAGCTAAGATAATTACAAACTTCTAGAAACTGAATATATACCCTGAAAAGCAAAAATATGTTTTCAGGATCAAAAATTAACTACTGATTTTTTTTTTTTTTCACTTCACCAAATACACCACCTACATTATAAATGTTCTTGCTACAGGTGTGCAGCAGATGAAAACAAGCTGATTGTAGAGTGTGGCACTTCTGTTTTTCTAATTCATCCTGTCAGTGCTGCTCATCTTGCATATTTATTGGAAAATTATGCAGGTTTCTGCTGACAGATTAGCTACAGAAGCATTTAGGGGCGAAATGTACCTCTAATTACCCTTCTTCAGTCTTTGGAATTCGCTGGTTTAGCTTTATTGATGAAACAGTGAACAGAATCTGGTCCAGTCTTATTACATTTGGCATAAGTGAGGCAAAATTATGAAAAATTTACACTTAAAGCTAAAAGTATTATTCACATTCACCTTCTGTTTCAACAGTTTGTGTCTGAAATTTTTAGCTGATAAGTTAAAGCAGACAGGTAAAATTCTCACCTCRCTGAAGAAAATGGCAAACAGCGCAATGAAAAAACTGAGCAGAGGTTGCACCTCTACATTCAATTGTGTTGCTGAGCTAATAGTTTTACTTCATTAAGAAAAACAAGAAACAAGTTTTGTAAGCCAGGGATCTGATCAAAAAGTTTGCAATATTGGATGTCATAAATCAGAGCACAAACTGGGATTTTTAAACACCTAAAAYTGTTTACCAAATGAAAGGTCAGCACATCTTGAACGATTAGTTAAATGCTTTATTTTATTTCTCAGAACAATATCATAAAGCCTCAGAAGTCCTTTTATTTCTATATAGTGTAATTGGAACTGCACTAATCAAGCTAAGATAACCAGATCAAAAATAAAATAGAAATAAATAAATTTTAAAAAAAAGGATTAAGAAGGGTCTGAGACCATTTTCTCTGCCCCTTAAGGGCTTTGTGGGAGAATGGGATAATTTGCCTATCTTTCTGAATTTTCAAATCAGTGGTGATGGAATGAACCATAGATTGATGATTGTGTSTTTGAGTAGAACACTTTATATTTAATTCTTTCATTAGTTTGTTCTAGCTAATTATGTGTGAGGAGTTTTAGCTTTTGCTTTCAAAGACTTGTCACTGTGTGGGATGACAGTAATGGGGAATAGAAAAGTTATTTTTAATTTCTCCCAGCACTGAACACTCCTTTGGGCATAGCTGGGATCCATGATAATCTGCTTCTCATTGYGCATGATTGTGCACTCACAGGGAACTGAAAGATCACCCTACAGTCAACCCTACTGGCTGGTTTGCATATTTGCACAAGCTTTTAAGATAATGATTTTGTTTTAAAAAGAAAGGTAATTATAAATTGCTGGCAATTTCAATGCCTTTGKCATCTGTGATTTTGCACATGATGATTTGTAGGCAGCAAAGCAGTAGAGTCCTTGCTGGAATATTCTCTATGGTAGATTTTTATACTTTTCCTAATTTGCTGTTTTCAAATTTTAGGGAATAGGCAGTAATGCTAGAGTGTAAATGAATCACTCTGCTAACAAAGACCTATATTGGCCTTTTTTTTTCTGGTAAYAYACTTTTATACAGGTCTCTCAGGTTTAGAAGCAAGGATTAAGTATACTATTGCTATTACAGATAATAGTTATTAATAATAAAATCTATTATTAGTATAATTGTTGTTATTATTATATGTAATTCAAGGTTGTTTTGTACTGGTGTTGCATGTAGTTCACTTCATTTATCATATGCTGTGAAAAAAAATGGTAGTTCAGCCCATAATGAACTTTGAGACATCAGATTAACAASAGAGTTCTCCTGAAGTGTTATATGTACAGCAGATGTTTGTTTCAACACAGTGAATTCATGAGAAGGCTAAAGCTTCCATACAGTTAAACTGCACAGAGAAGACTCCACTTGTTACAGTAAGATGAAATTTCAAAATTGTCAGAAGACATGCAAGTGTCCATTCGTTCAGCTGCAAAGACATTCCTCCTATATGAGCATCCATTCTCTGTCTGAAGATATTTCATTCTACTGTGACAAAGTGGKTGAAACAAGTGGGACAACAATAATTGAAAGAACCTGGAGCCTGGTAGGTAAGGCAGTCTCCAGAAAGAGAGTAAATGCATATTTCAGCTCCTTTGAACACAAAAAGTATCAAAAAAAAAAAAATCCAAGGCCACAGCACCACTGTGTTTCATCTTAGAGCCCTACTGGTAGCTTCAAASACAGTGGACAAATTAGTGATCAGACAATTCCCCATCGGGGTAACTTTTATATTTGTTTATGAAGAACACAGAAAGTCTGAATTATCTGGTCGGCAGAAGAGAGCAAGGAAGGACTTTAGATGGATTACAGATACTGAAAAGACCTTATTAATGATTTTAATGACGTAAATCACATACAGAAGAGGAAGAAATAATCAGATCATAAAGATATCTCATATAAGCCCTATTCAGCATCTTCCTTCAAGTCAACATTTCTGATAAGTYTTTCAACTGTTGACAGGAACTTCTGGGTCTAACTTGTTCTAACCTGGAGCATCTTGTTGATGACATGCTCCTACAAACTGTTATTCTGTTATGCTGCAAACTGCTAGCAGTGTGCTGAACCAACAGAGATACTCTTATCTAAATCTACACTATCTCTTCTTCCCTAATCTTAGCAAAGCTAAAAGAAAATTTGATTGTTCCTTACAAAACTATTTTATGAAAACATAATTTTTAAAGTTCTTAATACACTACTTTGTGTAAGTACAATATTTGCAGAAAGACAGTAACAGGGAAAGAAGGAGACTAAACGAAGTAGTTGAGAGATAAATTATTAAATATCAAAAGCTTTTTCAAAGAGAGATTTTTCCACTTGAATATGAGGCTGAAAAGACTCTGTGACTCTTTCCTGTAGGTTTCATATAGGATAGGTTCTCATAGAATTTTGGAGAGATGAGATGTAAAACAAATTGAAATGCTCTTTGCCCGGGAGCTTGTATTAAAGGTTATTTAAACTTGCTTTCATTTGCTCCCCTGGGACTTTGTTTTTGGTTTCCTTAGTCGGTATTTGTTTCATTTTAATTGCAAGGCAAACACTGCTGTTGTAGTACATGTAACTCAATGGGGAACTTAGCAATCTAAAAATACAGCTCTGTGATTTATTGACAGTGGTGTCTGCAGGCACTGCAGGATCAGCAGCTCCCTGGGGCTGGGCACCAGCAGTGCCGGGGGCTCCTCTGGGGGGGACTGATGGCAGAGCCTGCAGGCTGGGGCCATCTCTCTGCCCCAGACACGAGCAGGGCAGCACAGGGCACCAGGGCAGCCAAGCCTCACCTCGGGCTGTTGGAATGCCTCTGTGGCAGAGCCTTKTCCAGGAGTAGCTGCTGGAGGCTTGGGCCAGGGATGCTCTGTCCCTGAGCCCTGGTAGCCCACCCCCTGGAGGGGAGTGCCCTTTGCAAGACATGTGTCCTTGTGGGCTGACATGAGGAGATGCTTTAATTGCCTATGTAGACTTGATTCCTGGAGAAACAAAATAAACTGTATTCTGAAAGTGGTGTTAAATATGACAGCATCATCTTACCTTGGTTTTTGGTTAGTTGGCTGGTTTTGTTGCRTTTAAATGAAATTTATACCTGCAGGATGCAGATACAATCCCATTCTGTTTTMCACTGTATTCAATGTCATTAAATTATGGGTTGATTTGCACCCTGATTGATAGTCCTCTGGTCAGTGTATTCTTTTTACATTAATTTTACAGAAAAAAACCTCCACTTACAGTGCTTTTGTTGTTTTACTGATRCATTAGTCACTTCCCTAGATTTCCTTTGGCACGGTGGAGCTTCCATCACTGCCAGTTTCTGTCCTTTTAGATAAAAAACTGCTTGTAAATTTGTATATAATACAACTCTTGTCTTGACAGGAGGGTGGGGTACATGACCTACCAAATCTCCTGGTGTTCCACTYTCACAGAATGCTCTGGATCTGAAGGCAAAGTAAGGGAATGCACAGAGTTATAACACTTTGTGTCCATAGAGTTATAGACAAAGGTAACATATATATATATATATATATGAGGTAAATTCCTCAGCTCCTATTCCTACTTATAGGAATATACATACATTTGTCTTTCTTTATTCTGGCTTGCAACCTATGTAAGAAAAACCAAATTAACCACATATTGAATGGGGCAAACTATCAGTTGAAGTCAGTAAAGTAATAGAGTTTACACCAGCTGGGAATGTGCCTCAGCCTGTCTCTTATACACATCTTTGAAGTCAGTAAAGTAATAGAGTTTACACCAGCTGGGAATGTGCCTCAGCAWGTTTCAACATTTGACAGAAAAAGCAGCAGTAAGAACTGCAAGAGTTTATATATGCTGATATGCTTACCCTCTCAAATATTTACATTTTGGGCAAGTAAATTAATTGTCTGGAAAAGACCACTCAAAACACACACAGCAGGTGCTTCTTCAACTTAGTTTACATTGATTGGTGTCTTTGCTGCTTCAAGAGTCCGCAACACACAATATTTTATAATTAACCTGTCTTGTCACAATGGGTACTAAGTGAATCTTATTTATGCAGAATGCCAGTGACTGCTGATGTATGTGGGTTTGGAGCTGAGAAAAAGGGGTAGGACAGACCTGAGTGSCTGTTTCAGATCCCATGCTGAAAAACACATTGACTGTGCAGACAAAGTTAGAGGTTTGTGCATCAGTTTCCTCCCAATTAAGAAACTKCAAAAGACCAGGGTCAGTGGAAAAGATGACACAGCTGTTGATTCAACTGCAGTCAGCCCATTTAGATGTAGATATGAACTTAGCACACAGATATAATTAAACCAGTTGTAATGTAGTTTACCAACAGAATGTGGTTTACAGATACCTGTTTGAGATGATAGTTGCAAATTCATTACTAATTTGTAATTTACATAATGCCAAGAAATGTGTCTACTTGCTTTGTCTTTAGCTTTCTGGTTTGTTTGTTTTTCTCTGATGGTGATGAGGTGCTGCAAATTTGAATCCTGCTATACTYACTGGTTAAATATTATGATGAAGCATGACTCAATATGTGGGTATCAACATCTATGTTTGGGCTTTACATATTAATCCTGCTTCTACATTCCCTTTCAGTAAAAATAAAAAGCAATCAACAAAGTCAAATGACAACTAAAGCAGCACAGGCAAACTAATTATATTAAGGGACATTTTATTTCTAAAAATGTAAAACCTAAGTAATATATAATAATTATATAATAATAATAAATATATAATATTATATAATAATAATAAATAATTAATATTATAGGTCCTTGAGAGATCATCCAACGCAGAGATCCATTTTAAGAATGTGTTTAGCCATGCATTTTCCTTACATGTGTGTTTCTCTTTACTGCCTCACTGAGATACAGCCATGTATCTGAAATGCAGATGTGTCYGATTGCTTTACTGGAAGCAGGCATGCTCTTTATTGGGGGTCTTGGTCTTAAATTAATGTTTACTATTATTTTATTTCTCAAAATAGTGACTGATAAGGCTCCTGCCTCAGGGTATCCAAAAGTGTGTGTAGTGAAGTTTATGACTGTTTTTAACTGATCACTTCTATTATTACTACCCTAATATTTCCTATAGTGGAAAAGGGAGATGTTTTGTCAGAATTTCAGCTTAGGTTTCACCAGCATTCTTAAGTTTTTCTGAATTCTTCAGCTGTCAAAGATTATACTCAAATATATACTCAATATACAACTAAATGAAAAGTTTTGTTAATACTTGTGTTCAATGTCTTTGCACAACAGTTTGTATTTGAGCCTTCCAGATGTATCAACTGCAAGAGAATGGAGTGATCCTTCAGGAGAGTGTCATAACAAGTTAAAGGAATATTTGTGTGGTTAAGAACCACAGCCAGTTCTGAGAGGATAATTATTCCCATAGTGTATCTGTTAATGATTGTTAATGCCYTGTTGATGGTGAAAACACACAGACTGAATTTCCAAAGGAGCAGTAGACTAATGAAATGGTTTGATTGTTTTTACTCAMTGTAGGAAAAGTTTGAGAAGAATCAAAGACAAAAAATACTGAAAATCATGCTTGCAGAAGACAGTGTTCAAGACAGCTTCAATCATATGGAAAGAGAAAAATAAGAAAGAACAAAAAGTGTAGAGACGTTTTTATTCTACCTTGTGGGTAGATATCCAAAAGTTTGCGGCAACAGATGTCACTTTAAAGTTTTTGGGAAGAGACATGGGGAGACACAACTAGATTATTAAGTTTGTAATAGGAAGCTGAAAAATGCAGGTTAGCTAACTGATGATTATGGATGATTGCATTTCAAAACAACATAAGGAAAATAAGTAAAAAAAKAAATTTCTCTCCCTTTTTTTCCATTACCTTGACAGTAAGACTCATATGAAGAGAATCTTGTTCCTGTTCTCTCAACCAGACATAAAAACACAATTAATGCATAGTTACAAGGTAGGAAGGAAGACAGGAAGGCAGAAGGAAGGAAAGAAATGCAAGTGGACCTCTGGCACTCTGCCAGAACCAGAGGGATATTGACAAATTTGGAAAGAGTCATAGAGTAGCAGTAAAGTGGTTAAGGGCCTGGAAAATATGATACATTAGGAAAGAGGGAAAGATGTGACCATTTTTAGCTTGGAGATGAGAAGGATGGGGATCTTGCTGATTTAAACATCATATTGGTGAGTTGTAGAACAGCCTCTTCCCAGAGTAAAAAGCCATAGCCAAGAGGCTAAAGCAATAAGTTGTAAAAAAGGAAAATCCATCCATTCATCCATATGCTGAAATAGTCCTCATGATGAGAGTGGTATACTGCATCAAGTTTGTAAAACAGACTCTGAAAACTCTTGTCTGGAAGTTTTCAAAACTATTCTGGATAAAACCTGAAGGAACCTGATCTAACATTGAGCTGACTCTGCTTTGAGGAACAGGTTAAACCAGATAATCAGAGATATTTTCAAACAAAACTGTACTGTGATTCTACTATTTTCAGTGTTCTTGAACCTGTTGGAACTTGGACAACTTTTCAGCTAAGTGATTTTTTATAGTTTTACTGGTTTTGGCTGGCATGAGGTTAATTTTCTTGACAGTGCTGTTTGGCATTTGTGACCAAACAGTGATGATAAAACAGGAATATTTTCATTGTTACTGGATAGTGCTCACACAGTGTCAAGAACTCTTCTAGCAGTGATGAGACTGAGGAGTACACAAAAGTTTGGGAGGAGAGACAGTGGGAACAGCTGACCCTAAATGCCTCAAGAGACATTCCAGAACATATGGCACCATGCACAGCAATAAAACCTGGGGACAAGAAGTGGGAAGGGGGGACATTTGTACCTAGGATGTCTGTCTTCCCAAGTGACCATTACCCATGATGAAGTCCTTTTCCCCCTGACACCRCTGAAGACCTGCCTGATGATGGGAAGTGATGAATGACTTCCTTGTTTTGCTCTGCTTGCATGCACAACAGTTGCTTTCCCCATGAAACTGTCTTTATCTCAACCCACAAGTTTTCTCACTTTTACCCTTATGATTCTCTCCCCCTTCCCATTGCAGGCGGAGGGACTGAGCAAGTGGCTGTGTGGGGCTCAGCTGCCTACCGGGTTAGCCCACAATAATGATATATTTATACATTTCAGAAAAAAAGCTATGAAACATGTACCATCCTTTAGGTATTTTTGTGTAAAGRAGATCCAAGCCTAACACTGACTTTTTATAAAGCTGTCATTCTGAACTAGAACTATTCGTAAGTGCCACTGTTTCCCACATGATAGCTTTCATAATAGCAAAATCATCTTCATGGAAGAGTAAAGCACTTACTAACCACTACATTTAATTAGAATAAAATGTAATGTATTGGTGTGTTTTAATTCCAGAAATACTATCCCTTTAAGGAACGACTATTTCAATAATAGAATATATAGTCACCAAGAGTCCACAATATTTTAAAACTATTTTGCCTATTTTGTTTTAATAAACAGGTTGAACAACTTTGATTCAAAATAGTTTAATTATTCTGAAGCACTTCTGAAAACAGAACAAGTGTAGTTTAAAGTCCTTTGCAGGTTGAACTGGCACTGCTGGAAGCTATTATAATTAGTAAATTTGCAAAAAGCATTGTTAAAATTATTTTCCTCAGCTTCAATATACTACAGTTTATTAGTAAGCCTATTATTTATGCACTCCCGTGGGCCATTTAACATTTGCTTTAGTTAATGAGAATCTTCATCTTAATTAACAATACTAAAAGACTTTTTTCCTTCCCTCCCCACAAAATGAATAAGGCGTTAGAAATATATCCCAGAATAATATAATTTTGGAGTTATTAAAAGCAAAGCCTTTCCATTGCTCATTTTTTATTATCATCAAAGCTTCTTGAAAGACACTTAGTGAAATTTCGTATATCGTGCATATCTTAATTAAAAACATGAGCTAATATTAAAGACACTGAATGATTCAAAGTCCATGTGCAGGTCTTGTATGAATGATAATGAATTTTTAAGATTTATAGAAATTCAGAATGTTATTGCACAATATAAAGGTCAAAGCTGTGGAAGGAGCAGTTTCAGATCACCTCGGTGTTGCTATCAGGGAGTGTGCCTGTAGTATTCATGATCACAACCCTTTAGTTCAGTTCAATTGAACCATGTCCTCTGAACAAGATTCTAGTGAAGTGAAAACAAAGTTCAGCCTGCCAGCCAGAAGAACATGGTAACCTTTTGCCCCAAATCAGATCAACCAGAAATCTATTAAATGTATAGAGTCACTTTTATTTAGAGAGAACTAAATTACTTTGGCTGTATTGTGGTACAGAAGAGACAAGTCTTACAAAATGCATCAGGTCCTCTGCTTTATCTGATAGAAAAACAAGGAAAAGCTTTCTCTGATAAAKTTTTTGCCTACTGACTGAATAATGTCAGCTTTTGTCCTTCAGACTATGGCCATGACGTTTTAAGCACAAAGAATGAAAATGTTGAATTGAGATACTGATATTTAAGTCAGAATATCAGCTTTATTTGGCAAAGTCATGAATAAATGAAAACATTTCCCTCCCTAGCCCTTCTCCCTTCAAAGAATAATAAAATCATTAAAACTGGAAAACACCTCAAAGACCTTTGAGTCTAACCTTTTACTGAGCACCACCTTGTTGAAGTAAACCACAGCACCAACTGCCATGCCCAGTCACCTCTTGAGCACGTCCAGGGATGATGACTCCACCACTTCCCTGGGCAATCTGCTCCAAAGCCTAACCAACATKTCAGTGAAGAAATTCTTCCKGATGTCCAATGTGAACTCTCCTTCTGCTGCTTGAGATAATTTTCCCTTGTCTTCTTGGACAACTTCCACAAACCTTTTCTGGCTACTTTTGTTTTAGCTCAGATAGTGAGAGAAAGCAAAAGTCAAGGTCTGCGTAATGATTCACATTGATTTTTTTTTTTTTTTTTTTTTTTGGCAATGCTCCAATACAGGTGTGCTTATATAGACTTCAAAATCTTTAAAATCTTTTGAGCTTTAGGAGAAACTGGTTTCTTACCATTTGCACTATTTTCAGATTAACTTAATTATTGGTTAGCACACTGGTACAAGAAGAATTTGAGCCTTTTGTATTTGCTTGTGCTTGCACTCTGGGCTGTTTACCTGAAGAAAGGTCATGACAGCATGCTAGGGYAGCTGAGAAATCCTGTGACCCCAAACAAGAAACTACAATAATGCAGTCTTTAGTCCTGTACTATATTCTCCTGTACAGTGAATTTTGCCTTCTCTGCAATAATCATCCAAATCCCAGTGAAGTTGTGAGTCTAAAACACTGGAAATAGGGTACAGTTAGTGAATATTTTTATGATGGTATGATATTATCTTGTAAATGTTCGATACTGATGGTCATTTTCTGCCATCCAGTACTTCTATTTGGCACTATTTTTAATTATTTGATTGTCTGTTGGGGCTGGAGGGGAAAGTTTGTTTGCATGTCTCCTTGTTGTTTTTCCAAAGTAGCTAGACTGAAATAGAGTGCTAGTGTGTGGGATGGATCTCMTATTAAAAGATTGGGATGACAATGAACATTTGAAGAGATAAAGGTGGAATTTGAGTTTTCTTAAAATTCTATTACTTTTACCCAGATGTCCTTGTCACACCTGAGATGGTTTTTGGGTTACACACATGGTGAGCCTACACCAGGGACTGCACCAAGCCTTATCAAGAGATGAATCATGAGGGGAAAGAGGTRTAAGATAAAATAAAGGTAAGTTCAGATTTTTCTGGTTGGTTGTGTCAGACTTAACAGATCTGCTGTATAAAGTATGARTTGTGACCTTTTGTCCTGTAAAAAATTTCGAAATAAGTACATTTTGCATGACAGCTGACATATTGCAGCACTATAGAAGAAATTTTGCTACAGYGTTTGTTCAGGATTTGGTGTTGGAGGAACATTCAGTTTCTAACTTAGAGAATTACTGTATGTAGCAGAAAACCTGCATAGCTTTATTGTAAACTTAAAAGGCGAGTCAGGATAAGTGTAAGTACTTATATTTGTTTTTCATAGAAAAATTAGAGATATGCAGGAGGGGGAAACAAGGATCTGTTCAATAGTTTCTGCATGTAAATTACAGCCATAAATGCTGCTAAACTGTAAAATGAATCAAACTGTTTAATCTGGCTGTAATTTTGAAGATTAAGGCATTTACAAGCAGTGATGTGAGAACATTAAATTAGATCACAATTTTTTCTGTGTACCTTTTAATAGCACAGTATTAAACTACTCTGATCAGAGACATGATCAGAGAATGATGTCAAGGATGTCTATCACTTTCTTCATACGATATGACTAACAAGGGTTTGTTATTTTTTATTTGCATGTGTGATATAATGTGATGTTATGGAAAGAAGGTAGTGGAAAACTGAGCCTCTGTCCCTTACAACCACAAAAATACCACATAGAAATATAAAAGTCACTGCAAGTTGTTCAAATGTGAAAGCTTTTTCCCAGAATTATTTTGAAGAGATAAAAATCACATAGTTCATTGCCATAAAGACTAAAAGAGAGATTGATGACGATGATGATAACTATAACACAATAGGTACTATTTTGTGATTGATAGGATCAATATCAGGCTGCAATATTTCCTCATTTCTTTGCAGTTAATTTGAGAGGAATTAAATTTTTGGTGATGAAGTGTAAGAGATGCTCGATAAATTGGTAAATCCATGAACTTTTGCAGTGATAACTTTTAGGATGAAGATCCATAGAAATCTATCTCTTTGATTTTGCAGAAGAATTCTTTTCAAAACATTTTCCTGCCTTGTTGTGGTGATTTTTAGGTAGTCTGGCAATTTCCATATCAGACTGCTTAGATTGACTTTTCATTTATATTTTGTAATGTCTTAACTGAATTTCATTTTCTCTTCCTTGAGGCATATGTAGAAAATCTGTAGAAAGAAAGAGAAAAACACTGCTTCATTATCATAGCCCTATTCCTCTTTCCCTCTCTTCGTAATGATGGCTGCCTGTATCAAAACATTAAGGAGCATCAGCTGTAACACTGAATTTTTTAGGGAGTTTTTTAGCTTATTTTCTATTTTGTTGGAGGTTTTTGGTGTTGTTTTAGGGAATTTTGCTTATTAGTTTGTTTTTTTTGGGGATTTTTTCCTCATGATAGTGTTCACAAACAGTGTTGATTGCTCTCTTTCTCATCCCAAAAAAGGTAGGCCCATATTCCAAGTTGTGTGCCTGGATGCCAGATGATTGTGTTAGCAATGTGTCTGACTTCTGGAAAATTTCCATAGTCAAAATACCTCAGTAATCAAGTTTTACAGACCCCAGGATACAGGTGATTTWTTTTTTCCCCTGACCTGTTTGGAATCTGCACAGAAGAGTTTGTATCAATCTCTACCTGCTCAGGTAAACAGGTTCTTAAGGAAAAGAGAGGGCTATTTGGGTAACTTTGTCAGGAATTGTAATAAGAGATCCATCTTGAAATCAACTCATATWTTTTAAGTGCAAAGTGTGCTATTGGGCCTCGGGATTATTATTGTGGATTTTTGTCAAACAGCAGTGCAGTASAGGATGTCATAACTGTAATGCAAAGCAGAAAAACTGATGATAGCTGTGCATACCAAAAAAAAAAAAAAAAACCTCACAAGAGCATAAAAAAGACAAATTCACAGTTCATAGTGTTGACAGCTCATTTTTAACAAATTCTGTTTCAAAAAAACCATAATAAATATCTAGTTGTTTTTGCTTGTGTGACAAGAAATTGTCACATCAATATATGCATTTTTATGGTGTTGCACTTGGAGCTTTTTGGTACTTCGATAATTTTGTTTCTTTCAAAATCATTCATAAACACACAAATGAAAATGTTTTCAGGGCCAAAGCTTGTTTTAGGTTTTATAGGGTAACATTCTTCCATGTGGGGAAGGTATACCTTATTCCCGTGACCATTTGTCTCTTAAAGAAACAGATCTTTAAAGACAGTGCAACAACAACAAAAGTGAGTATACACAAATTGAAAGGCTAGTAGTATGCATGTTATGAACACAAATTCTCTTGATGTTCACATCCCAGAAAGAACTCTTTACACGATTAAACATGTATGCCTAACCTTTACAGGTCAGGAAATGTCCCATTTGTTTAAAAGATTGTTCATTCAAAAGGAAAAGAAAGATGTTTTTTACATTTGAGACTATTTGACTTCAACTCCCAGAATTTTTTTTTTTTTTTTWYTATTTTCTCTGATAGTACTAGAACTACATAGCACTTTTGTTCTTKTAAAAAAATATTTACATACAGATATCAAACAATCTTCTCTTTAATAAACACATCAAGATCTCAGAGCACTCCTTACCAAGAATCTTATTTTCTGTTGATTGGTTACAACACATGGGTCTTCTTTTCTTTTTTTTTTTTTTTTACAATCTCTCTATTTCTTTTTTTACCTGATTATATTTTCAAAAACTAAAAATTATTAAACTTTTCAGACTAAGTGTTATTTCATCAGTGACATTAGAAGCTATAAAATTCAAGCTGYTTTCACTCTTCTGCTAGTCCTTGCTATTTTTTATATGTGTAACCATATATTTTTTGGATTTCCTGTTACTGAGGCATTATGTAGAGCTCTTAAACCATTCAGACCTCATATATTTCAAAGGACAATTGCTTTGTATTTTGGGACAGTTCCCTTGCTTTTTTTTCCCATAAACAACCCAGACTTTGTGAAGTGCATCCTGGAAGTCTTGCTCAATGGGAGGTTGTTAGCATTTAGATGTGCTGAAAAGAAACACCAAGCAAGCATGTAGGTGAAAAAAGTAGCCTCAAACACCTTGGGAATTATACAATATTTCTGCCTTGCATAACTATGAAAATGTATTCAAACTACATGACATKAAAAAAATTGCGATTAATTAATCAATTTATTTATCAGTAATCCCAATTTCAGATTTTTTTTAAAATATCAATATAATGAGAAAAATAGTTTCCCATATCTTCAGAAGTAATAGATTCTCATTTGTCTTTCACTGAAGTATTTGGATTGTGSTATTAAATTTCAAGTTTTTGTGCATGGAAACCAATGTTGATACAAACATGCAGACACCTATGCGTTTTTGCATCCCCTATGCAATTTTCAAAACTGTATATGGAATGCCTTCTATTATAAAAAATTCTCTAGACCTAAAGATTTTTGTCCTAATTTATGCTACACAAGTAAYTTTGTGATCTACTTTCCACTATAATATCCTAATATATTTCCTAAATTTACAGTAATAAGAAGCCTGGGAATGTAGTTTGAGTAGCTGTGTTCTCCAGAAGGGAAATCTCCAGATCAATGACAATTACACCCACATCTTACCACCCGACTGCCACCCTTAATTCATTAATTGAAATTCTTGCAGTTATCAACATGATAAAAAATAGACACCTAAACTTTTCCTCAGGTGATGGGGCAAAGAGGAAACTGCTTCAAACTCTGAGTTACTAATTAAACCTGCCGTGTATATTCCAATGTATGGCCTTTAAACTGGCTCTTAACCTTAATAATAATTCTCTATTCTTCAGGAACTTCAAATCTAGCCTTTTTTCTGGTATTTTATGTAATTTTGATCATATTTTTATCTTCTATAATTATGGTGGGGGTTTTTTTGTTTTTGTGTTTGTTTTTGGTTTTTGTGTGTTTTTTTAATGATTTCTATGACATTGTGTAATATTTAACACAGATGCTCATTTATTTACACGTTATATATAATCATATATAATTATTCTATTTGATGTTTTTTTCCAAARTGAACATTTTTATAAGTCACCTGCTTCAAAATAGGATATAACAATGCTTTATTTATACCGTACGTGATTAAAGTAATTTGGAATTAGGAACTTAAACAGTTTCTAGAAAAAGCATATATAAACATTTAGAAGACGAATGATGTGTATTTACACCCATTAAAATAAAAGGAAAGTTCTCACAGGTAGAAGAGARATTTAAAAGAATGAGACAATTGCCAGTCATTAAAACTTAAATAAGAACAATCTATTGCCTTTATGATTAAACAGCGCTTGAATTTATTTCTGATTRTTTTACTGTTATCTATTTCTGTAGGAAGGAGTGTTAAAGATAAATAATTCTGGATTGTAAAGGAAGAATAGTATCTCTACTTTGGAATTATTTACAAAAATATGTCATATTTTTCTAAATTTAAAYAATCAAGCATCTTTTAAATTAGGCAGAAAAAATTTTGATGTGTAAAATTTTTCTTAGATATAGAATAAATGCGATTTTCTGTTTTATAGTTCTAAAATATGGTTTGATAGTGATTATATTCTTTTTTTTTCTTACAGCAGAGATTTTTATTTACAGATGTGGTGCAACAATAGATTGCAAACATATAGTGATGARTGAGTACATCCCAAGATGGAACAACTTTAAAAGAGCTCTTCATGAATTGTAGAACACTTCTTTGACTGGGAAAGATTTGGCAGRAATTCTGAAAAGGATTTGGAAGAAATCCCTTCACCTGTATCTAKTGTTCATAGGTTTTTAAAATTATTATAATCCAAAACACAACAGTAAATTTTAGAAAACTTAGCATTAAAAGCTATATATTTCGGGGGTTTTTTGGTGTGGGGGTTTGGTTGGTTGGTTGTTTCGTTGGCTTGTTTTGGCTTGGTTTGGTTTAGTTTGTTGTTTTGCTTTTTCYCTCGGACCTAGACTTCAGATGAATTGAAGTTTATGGGAGAAGACACTGCTAAATATAGGCAGCATGCAAATAATATAATCTTTAATTTTACAGTTTACATCTTTAATTTTACAAYTTTGCAAATGAAAATTGACTGCTTAGGCAAGCTTAACTCAGATGAAAATCAATTTTTTTAAATGTATATTTCAACTAAATTTGAATACAAAATCTTTGATAGACTAAAGTAAGAAATAAAGTTCTAACACTATAGGTCTGGCCCTGAAATTGCTGAGAAAAGARCACAAATTGCTCTTAATTGCTTATTAACTCTAATGAGTGTAGAATTTGTTCAATATTTCTTGTAGGCACTCATTATCTTGTAAGATCAACAATATATAAATATAACATAATTAAACCCTTAAATTGACACTAGATATCCAAATCTTATAAAATTTGAAATGTGATGAAAACTTTTGTTGCTTTGATACAAAGTGAAGATAAGATTTAGGATCTGAGTTCATTTTAAAAGAGCAGATTAATTGTCCTTATTCATGGCAAGCTCTATGAAGCATTTCTCAAAGGAGGTGTTACTTTCCTTGGAGAGCTTTTACATCTGATCTCAGTTCTGCCTAAGAGATTCTAAATTTAATAATAATGTTAAACTAAATGAAATATGGATTATCTTAAATAATTTAAGCTTGCTGCAATTATACAAATTTAATAAGTTTGGTATATAATACCACTGGATAACATAAGAGAATAGAATTATAGATTAAATGTCTTTTTAGTCAGGAAAATTGGCAAGGACTRTTTTCTACTCATACAGTGTAACTTTTTGTTTAGCCTCTACTAAAATTCTATTCTTCTAAGAGACTATGCATTAATAAAGATACATTTTATCTCTAAAGTTAATTAATAATTTTTGTTTYTAYATATTWTCTGAAATGTGAACTTATCTTTTAAGTATATTTCTACATTAGCTAGCTTACTGAACTTTGAAAAAATTAGTTTTCTCAGTTTCATGTTGGTAATTCCTTTATTGTCAGTATGATTTAATGAACAAAATGCATTATATAACACAATTCCCTTTGATTTTCAATATGAAGAGACAAGGCAGAGCAAAATAATTAGGATGCATTCCTTTACATAAGAATATAAACAGCAGGTACCCCAACATTCATGGCATTGAAAGGGACTCAAAGAACAAAATAAAAAATTCCTATATTTTCTACAGCCATTACTATTTTATTTCACAGATATACCACAATCAAGTTTTCTTGCTATATATTGAATCTTCTATGTCTGTCTCAAATTGATAACAACCACAGCCTGTCTCTTATACACATCTAGATGTGTATAAGAGACAGGCTTTCTCATGATTCTTCCTATGATTATATAATAATTATCCTTAATTACTAAACAATCATCACATCTAACAATTATATCATTTATCATACTATTTACGNTTTGATTTTCAATATGAAGAGACAAGGCAGAGCAAAATAATTAGGATGCATTCCTTTACATAAGAATATAAACAGCAGGTACCCCAACATTCATGTAATGGGCATTGAAAGGGACTCAAAGAACATAATAAAAAATTCCTATATTTTCTACAGCCATTACTATTTTACTTCACAGATATACCACAATCAAGTTTTCTTGCTATATATTGAATCTTCTATGTCTGTCTCAAATTGATAMCAACCACAGCAACTGCACTTCTGAGAAATTTAGAAGAAATTATCATAGTGAGGAGAAAATTGTGTTGTTACGATAGGAAATTCAAGCAATCTAGATATTCCTGTATGTTCTCTCCYGTCTGTTGCCTCCTGCTTGACTCTACAGAGTCTCCCAACTTTATGGCTCTCGGTCCCATATTAGCTAGATTCTCAAAGTTMCTTCAATATCCTTGTTGTTTCATATATGTATATACTGGGTTTTTAAATTTTCTATCATGGCCATCATTGCTCTGAGTTGCTTATTAGAAAGGTTTTTAAGTTAGTTTACAAAGGAATCAAAACATAGCAGAATTAACAATTGAATCCCAATAGACTGAAGACTCATTGAGGACTATAATCAGGTGCAAATTAATCTTTCTTTCAAAATATTTGTTTATATATTATTTAATATCTTATACAACTAATTTTCCCTGCTTTTCTCGCTGATGTTGCTGGGCCAACAAAATGGGAGAAAGTTTGGGCCTTTCAGAAGTGTTTCCTTTATTAATATTACAGCATATGGCCAACCCAGGGTTTCTGAAGCTTATATGTCACCATTTTTTTAGCAGAAGGGTTGCTRTTAATCTGGCTGATGGCTTAAAATCTAATGGCAGTATGTCTTCTGGTGTAATTTATAACCTCATTTTGTACAGAATCTTAATTCTGTACCAAAGTTTAAAAAAAAGCAAAGAAGTGTCTTTCAGCAAACACGTAATTATGGCAGTCTAAAAATTAAACGTACAGGAATTATATTAGAAATATATAYATTGTCTCAGTTAAATCACATCTCTTGCAATGAAATTAAACAGGAGACAAACCAAAGGTAAAACTACTTCCATGTCTATTTTCTCATATGAAAGCACTGTTTCATTTCTATTTACCAATAAGAAGAGAAAAATTGAGTTGAAGAAGAAGAAGAAGAAGAAGAAGAAGAAGAAGAAGAAGAAGAAGAAGAAGAAGAAGAAGAAGAAGAAGGGAAATAGCAATTACAGGCTGTTTAAACAGTGAGTTATTTTTCTAATCCAGTAATGAGCTTCTATATGGCAACATTTATTACCTTATGCAACACCATATGTTGCATGTAAAGGAAGCTACTTTCTATCATCTCTCACACTGAAAGTGAAGAAAAGTTCTGTCGAATCAACAGATCTCAGAKCTGTGACAAACTCCCTGTCTATGTGGGAATGTGTTGGCTGCCCAAATGAATGATTTGAGTAGAATTTTAAAATGATTTTATAAACTTTTAAGATAATAAAGTTAGAATAACACACAGGGAAGGGTGTTGTTCCTTTTCCAAGCAGATCTGTATTTGATGTCTTTGTCTGGAAGATGTATTACTCATCCATCATAGAGTATTGTCACACTGATGATTYATTAGTGTAATACATTATCAGAGCATCATCATTCCTGTGATCTATTGCTAGCTAGCACAGAACTAGATGGTGAGAGTTGGTTATAAAGACTTAGCACCACTTATGGTAGTAAAAAAAAAAATTAAACACTTTATTTTAAGACTTGCACACTAAAGGGAATCTGTGAAAAGGTGATGGTTATTTTAAAATTTGATTAGTGGTAATGCACATCCTGAATTTTAGGAATATAAATTCTAGAAGTAAAATCRAGCAAGTGTTTGTGGTCAGGCAGAAGAGCTACTTTCCTTTGATATTGTTTGTGGCTTGTCAGTGGTAGTGCTCATAAATTGTATCATTAAAACTTAATATTTTAAAAACTTGCAAAATATTGGTCATTGATTATAGAGTCAACTTCTAGTATGGCCAGAACATGAAAGCTTACTGTGGCATACAAAAACCAAGAACACAGTTGTGGCAATTTTTTCAGCAAATCTGATTTTTCATGGCTTAGATGTAAATGTTTAGTCCTTGCCCATGCTGTTGGTCAGACCGTYCAAAATCAGGAGTAATTTCATTCCTCTAGGACCACAGCCTTAATGGAAACTCATATCTAGAAATCACTACATTTCTTAGCCACCAAAGTTGTAAGATGCTCCTTTTGTTATTATTGTTGTTATTCCTTCTAAAGTAAAGGAAAAAAAAAAAAAAAAAGAGTGAATTGATGGAATAGAGGGAAAAAAAACCCCAAACCCACAAAACTGAGTTAAGACAAAATATAGAACATAACCTGATAAAATTATAGCTGGACAAAAACTCCTGTGACCAAATATACACACCAAAGCTGATAAGGCTGTTCTTAAGGCTATTCTTTACTTACTTATCAGTCAAAGTTTTGAAAGCTTTTTCCTTTCCATTTAATCAAAGAATTTTATTAATAATTTCCAGGAGATTTGATTAAATAAAGACAATAAAGTCCTTCCCAAAAAMTTTTCCAATTTATATATTTTACTGTAGACTCATATGAAAGACTTCTTGTTGAAAGTACAGAGAAAGAAAGAAAAGAAGCAAAATAAAGAAGGTGTTAGAACAACTGAAAAGTTGCATTCCCRTATTAAAGCATCATTTTGAATAGTGGTCTCTCTGTATAAAAATGGTTAACAGAAGGGGATGGTAAATTAGAATATCTGATTTGTGGAAAGTAATAAGGAAAAGAAAAGAAGTTGGAAGAGTAAAAAAAGGACAAAATAAACTCTAAATAATATTTTTTCCACCCTTTTTTCAAATAAAACTGTTTATCAAAAGAACTCATGGAGGGCAGAACTGTAAAACATCAATTAGTTCCTTAAAGAAAATCCAGTGTATGTTACTGATGTCATAAATCTATTACCTTGYTCTCCACTGACATTTCCCTCTCATAAATTTATTTATAGAATKGATACAAATAGGGTCTGTTAGGATCCATGTATAATATATACCACATAATTTTGTCGAAAGATTCTCTGATCTTGATTTCAGTTCACTTAGTTTTGCTTGTCTTTCTGCTGTCCTTTAGGTGGTATATTCTKTCAGCATGGGATGTTTATCTATGCCATGCTTACAGAAATGCAGCATGATCTTTCACTGATGCTTGCAGGAACTTTTGCAGCAGCAGGCATGAAATGTTGGCTTGAGTAAACTGAAAAATACATTACATGAAATTACCATTTTATTATTAYCTTGAGGACCCARATTAAAAAAAAAAGGCTAAAGTGCAAAGAATAGAGATGCACAGAATGTGGCTTTTTGCTGGGAGTTTGTAGGCTATAYAGAAAAGCATATTTTTCAACCTGCACTTCACCATACATGCATATTGCAATGTATGCAAAACAGTAAAATTAATGCAAATATATGCAGTTGAAGACAGAGCACATTTTGAAGCTGGCACTGCACCCTTTGTCAATGTCAGTTTTGTGACAACCTTTGATAGTGCATAGGGATTTCTTTAGTCACTTAGAGGTCAAGATAAACTGTTCCTCTCTTTCAAAACTTACCTTCTGATTGATGGCACTTCAGTGAAAACTGAGCATTAAAAAGACCATGTCTTATATTGTATTCTTAGGGGACAATAGGTTCCATGAGGACTTGATAAACTAAGTGCAACAGYACTAAAATTAACTTAGATATTATCGAGAAAATGAAACAATGTCTGGTATTTCAGTACCTGTCCTAATTTCTCATTGGTTGGCTAATAACCCTGTCAGTCATATGCTGGAAAAAGGTCTGAAACAGTTTCACATTAAACTTGGAATATCAGAAGATTCTACTTAATAGCAGTCTCTATCAACTCTTTTAGGAAATAAATTGTATGCATAAATACAATAAAAATAATTTCTCTCTTCAGAGACWGCATTTTTTCTTCATTTCTTGGTAGCTGACCCCAGTAAAAACAGTTAAGAGTCTGTGCTYACTGAAATGAGTTAGAAACATAACAAAAATATGTGTATAATAAGATATTTTARATCTTATTTGCCTTATTTGAGTTCTTAACATAAACAAGAAACAACTTGGCCATGTTCTGGAAAACGCTCTTTATGAGAGAGGTTCTGTAAGTACATCCAAATTTTTTTTTAAATCATGTTCATATAGCAAATAAGACATATAATTAAGATTTTGGGCAGTATAAATGTGTTTGGCTATTCCAAATGTAGGTATGCATAGCAGTCATAACCCTAATTTATACTGAAGACCTGCCTATACAACCAGCCCAAATGTGTCAGCCTGAGACACAGTCATAACTTTGAATTGTTAGGGGTCCAGGACTAGCAAGCAATAACTGCTATTTCCAAAATTTCATGAGAAAAAATTTCCAAATTTTTAGGTCTSTAAAAAGGCAGATAGAAAACTGTTAGCTTTTCAAAACAGAAACGAGCAAATGATATTAAATTGAAAAGRTGCTAGGATTACTTGGTGTTTTATAAAGCATTTATTTGTATTYCTACATACCTAAAATATTTGAAAAAACCCTAACACTGAATTAGTCTAAGCATTTATAGGGTAACCTTGAAAACACATTTATTTTTGCCCATTACTGCTATGATCTCTTTCCATTTGGCAGGGTTGGTCCTCATCTACTTGAACATGAGAAAAACTAGAGCATTAAAAAATAGTTAATTACTATTTTGAATTATAACTTAAAGGCATTCATGTAAATTAACAAAGGACTCAAATATTTCTGAAAGGAAAGAAATAAAAGTCATGTCAGTAAGCTAAAGTTGTGAGGAAATAGGAATTTTGTTAGAGTCATTTGAAAGAGCACTGTTAAAGTCACTACTTTCAAAATGAAATGAATAATCACAAATGCTTGAGAGTCAAGTATTCACCAATACTGAACTCTTTGAATTGTATTTCTACTTTTTAAAAGGAAAAGTGTCCTAAATGTTCTTTTTCTGATTAATTTTTTGTTCTTTTTTTACATCCTGACTTTTTTTCTGAGGACAAGTCATACATGGAGACAGCATGAATAAAAGATATGACATGGGTTTTTTTCCATTCAGAACTGAATTTAAATGAATTTCCAGTCCTGGAAATTCAATAACTTTTCTGTAACTCATAGACTGTAGTTACAAGGGAAACCATAAGGAGCRATAAATATGGAATTTCTTTCTACCATCATTTAGTTACCCTTTGAAAAAGTCTATCTTAATAACAATAAGAAACTACTACCAAATAATAAGAAAATGAAGTATTGTTCCAAATAAAGGTTTGTATTTGATGTTTCTAAGTTTGAAATTTCTTTTCTTAGCATCTGAGCAAGGACTATGTTCTGAGCACAACACCAGAAAGTCAGAAGCTCACATTATTTCTTCATAGACAGCTGTCATAAATTATGTAACCTTAAGAAAATAAGTTCTGGAAGAATAATTCACTGCTGAAATATTCAATTGACTGAAACTTTTAAAATACATTGAAAATAGCTATTAAATATGGTGTCACTGTGATAGTTCACCCATGTGGGACAAAGTTCTCCATCCCAGAGGCATCAAAGTGAAGGATGTAGAGGAACAATTCTTTGTTATGATTAGACAGATTAGAGACTGAAAAGGGGTTAAAAATAATTTCTGTGTAATACTACTGGACTCAAGCCCAAGGATTTCATTCTTAAGTAAGAAGTTTAAATATGATAGACAGGAATCTACATAATTACCTACTTGATTTCTTTCACTCAYGGTTCTTTTCTTCCACAACCCATTATCCTCATCCACTCTTCCTCTGAAAGGCAATGGGTTGTTGATCTGGTTTTTTTGCTAGCTGCACGTGAATTGCCAAAATTGATGTCACATATTGTAAGACACGAAAATTGTTGCTTATGGGAAATTCCAAGCCTTTGAGGACCAACATAAAGCAGCRGTGTGACTATATAGAGGTTAAGTCCTCAGAAACAACGTTAATTCTTGGTAAGTATAAGAATATTGTGTTGCTACAATTATCYGCAAGTAGATATTTTGCTGCCTTAAACACAACTCAAAAAAAAGCCCAAAAGTTTTTAAAGGCTTTWTAAATGTGTTTAAATTATTTTATTATCCATCTTTTTCATTTAATATAAATTATTTTACAGCAACAGGTGCTAAAGGATAACATAACAATATTCAGGAAAGTTGTTTGGGACAACAGGGAATACAGAGCTGAGAGAAGTTATAATCACATATGAGAGGTGCCAAAGGAGATCTTTTGCTAAAGGAATGAGTTAACTGAGTTATTCCCTTTCTTTAGATATTTTAGGCAGCATACTAATTCTGGAGTTTTGATTACTTTGCTTTGCTTTGCTAGCATGAATACATGTATATTTAGTAACACCACTTGTCTTTTCATGTTCCATTCTCTAAAGAATCTCACTCATGAAAATACAGATTGTACATTAAAAGTAACAAAACTGCCAGTACTTTTTGCCCATACTATGCAATTATTCTAAGAAAAGTAAGACTGGCTTATTTATTTTCTTTTCTTGCCCTTTTAAAATAGCCTAGAAATTCGCYGTAAAATAAATGGCAGTACCTYTGCAAAATAAAGCATGCAAACTTCYAGGCAGACCTCTTTGATGCCAGAAAAAGTTTTACTCATTGCCTTTGCTAGGATCAGTAATGCTACTGATGAGAGCTGCAGAGAGATGTTCTTTAGAGCATTTTAAGGAGTGTATTTATACATAAATTCTCTACCTATCAAGATTAAATATGCCCCATAGTTTGACTGCATCTCTTGCTGGCATTCAGGTGGCATGAGATTAATTTTTTGTAACTTTTCCATAATGCATGTATTAAACCTTCCATATTACAGACTTTCAGAAGTTTCCATATTTTTATAGTTTTTAAAATCAGATGTATCTCTTTGATCTGTGTATTTTAAATAAGTCTATTTCAGTGGAGAAAGGGAGATTTGCTTGATCAAAGGTGTAAGATATTGTAATCATTATTATGACATTTATTGTTATGACAGAAGATCCTGATACCTTAATGTAAAAATTGTGATCAATGAAAGTGTTAGTTAGTAGAACGTARAAGAAAAGCAAGAGATAGTGTAATACTTCAGGTCACATTCTAGAGAGACCTAGAGAAGATTGCTTCTGTAAAAGGAAGCACAAGAGAGAAAATAAATAATGATGACTGGAATATAGAAATATATATACTGCTTAAAACTTCCAATTGCACAAGTGAATAAATCTATCTCTTAAAAGATTGCTGAGAGTCCCCTCACATTTCTAAAACATAAACTGAAACTTATATTTCATTTAATCAAAGAAAAAGGGATGTAATTACAGACTTTCTTTTATTTTATTTTATTTGATACCCACCATTTAAATTTATCATGTAAAAAAATTGTATGCAGTCCTACCATTCAGCCAGGTTGAAGAGAACTACTGTCTCATCACAGGCCAGCTGGTGTGGTGTAAATCTCTATCAGCAGTGTGGAACCACAAATTTTTGCATTATCTGCAAATKCAGCTTCTCTAACTGGATTGATTCATAATCAGCTGTCTCTTGTTTGCCATACCCTCAACATCACTATTTGTTAATCTGAGTTCAAACTTCATCTCCCAATATTTCAAGCTTATCACTAAGCTATTTAAAGTAGTCGATGGAAGTTCTAAGACATTACACATCAGTATGTGCACTGAAGGAAACAAAAGTCTCTTATTTCCTCAAATGCGACAGAACTGACCATATCAATTACCATCCATGACAGTTCTGGCAAGCTCAGCATTAAGCACCCTTTATATTTCATTATGAATTATCACTCTAGGGAAGTTCTAATTGGACAGTAGTATGAAACAGGGTCTGGCTCTTTTCTGCCAAATTAKGAACAAAAAATAGCTAAAATCTAGAAAATATTGCTCTGTACATGTTTCTTCATGACACAGCTATGTCCTAATAAAATTTTTAGTTGAATAATTGTGATTTTCAATTTTCAGTAGTTTAATGGTGTAAATAGTATGATGCATAAAATGGACAGTAAATATGGCAATATGAACCTATAATTCCTTTTCCATTCTGCAAATAAGAAATGGCTGAAATGCATTCATTCTTTTTACATAATGAAACATAGGAATCAGAGATGGAAAGAGTTTGTCCCAATGTGTTTCCACCCAGTTTTGAAGGTGATACTATYCTCTACACAGAAACCCAGACAAGATTTATATCTTATTTAAGATTTGCTTAATCTCATATTGAAGGCTTAATTAGCATTTGTGTTGACCTTCTTCATGGAGAATGCGTTTATCTTTCATGAGCAGTATTAACACCATGAATCCTTACTTTGAATCTGAATTACTCATACATCAGCTAAAAATGTGATGCTGAACTGCTTAGTTGACTTACAATGAATGCTTATTTTGAATTTTATGCGTCCCTTGAATTTGAATTGAAACTCCTTTTTGTTGCAGAAGCTATTAGATCCAAAAAGCCCATATGACTCTTGTCACCAACCTACATCAGCCTACAGCTTCAATGTTCTCACTGAACTGTTTGTAAATGCTTGAAATGAGAAAGTGACAATTTGARAAACATTTACTTTTGAGATTGCTTCATCTTTGAATGCAGTTTAATGTTAAATATACAATTTCTTCCTCTATACAACTGAGTAGTAAAATAATTTTAAGTATTTTGCAGAAAAATGTGGCAATAATAAGTGTTTGCATAARGTTTTTGATTTATGCATATAAGTAAGATATTACATCAGAGTTTTTATGGTAACTACAATATGGCCCTAAGGGCTTTCTAAGCCATAGCATATGAAAAAATCTTGAAATTTCCTGTGAAAATTACCTAGCTATTTTCTTCTTGTGCTAAAACAGGAAAGATTAGAACATAGGTTCACCTAATGGGTTTCTGTAAGAACAGGATTAATATCACCTAATGGTAGTCAGCTAAAGAGTAGGTCTCTACCCTAAAGTACCAACTGGGGTCCTTCTGCAGTCAAAGAGAGAACAAACTATGGATATGTCTTGAGAATAAATAATCTTCTTTAGTAGGACARCCCAAAAGAGATAGTGTGAACTACCTTCTAGGATGCTTGTATTCATTTCTCTGACTGTAGAGGTATTTTAGATAATAACATGGATTAGAAGTTAAATTGTCAAGAAAGCAAAAGATGAGACCTCTTCAGACATAACAGTCTGTTGGTCAGTTCTGAATTTATTTTAGAGAACCTTTTTTAAAGTATTTAGTAAAGGTAGCCAAAATAACAAGTAAAATGGGTGTGTTGGACAAAAAGTATCTTTTTCATGTGTTCCTTGACCTTTGACCTACCAAAGCATGTGTTTTCAAACCAATAAAAAACCAGAGTTAATTAATATACTGTGCTATTACAGTACAGTAAATCAAAGAGTGCAGAGCT
Organism: Sporophila hypoxantha; assembly: GCA_002167245.1. NCBI lineage: Eukaryota > Metazoa > Chordata > Aves > Passeriformes > Thraupidae > Sporophila > Sporophila hypoxantha. The sequence continues at coordinate 2,377,578 of NDFG01000959.1, forward strand.
TAAAAAGATCCTGAAAAACACAAGCCTTTAGTGAATTSAATTTTCCAACATTTTTCATATCTGTAGGATTCATTAATATTATAATTTACTCTTTTTCATCTCTTTTTGGTTTTTTTCCCAAGCAACATGAAAATAGATTATACTAGTTCTAAAGGAGACATTATGGTTTGTTGTGTAGATACTCAATTACAGAGCTTTAAATACACGAATTATGTAAATGCCTATTTAGGGAGTATTTACAAAATACATTATTGACCTAGTAAGCCATAACAGCTCCAGTCTGACAGAGAAATACCTATTTAGATCCTGCTTAAAATGCAAATTATTGGCCCAATAGGGCATAACAGCTTCTTCAGAAGTGCTGCATTCTATCATAGAAATCCATGGTTGGGGACTTGCTGGTTAATGACTTTTGTGTGAAAGCTACCTTGGAAACTGTCCTTAAGTACACAAATTTCCCACATGATAGAACATAATGGCTATTTTTCAATAGCTTCTGGCGAAAGAATAGTATCAGGTTCTATTAGGTAGCTACTTAGTTGTCAGATCTAAAACAAAAATGTGCAGATGCTATACAAAGATATCCATTGGCTTCAGATTCTCCTCTAATTTTGTTTGAAACAATATCTGCTAATGCACAGCAGCTATTTTTCATAAACGACTATTCATCCCTCATGTGGATTTAGAGCACCAATTCTATAATGAAACAACTTTGGTGTTAAGAAATATTCTGTTTAAAAGTAAGACGTGGACCAATCCTCCAAAAGGGTAATTATAAATCCTCATTAAGCAGAGCACTTTGCACAGCCTTCAAGAGGAARTATGCACATGCATTACAGAAATTACTGAAAACACACAAATTTACATTACATTTAAAAGTTGTCCCTTAAATATTAGTAAAACTGGGCCAGGCTACATGGGATTTCTTCTATGTAGCAGCCAAATCCTTGTACCACAGAGTTTCAATGAAGTCAGGAAGTTTTGGAGAAAGCTCCAAAGCTTGACTAAGGAGATTGTCAGAAGTTTTTATTCCTAGAGAAGAGAAAAAAAAAGAAAGAAAAAAAAAAGCCAGTTATACACATTGGTTGAGTGTTGACAGTGTRCATTTAAAGGAGCAACCCCAAACTGAACAGGGATCTATTATTGGATGAACTTTCTGAACTACTGAAGGAGCTGAAAYACCTTCACAACTCTCAGTTTAGGGACTTGAAAACACTCAATAACAGATGTTGAGCAGGGATTTGTACTTATAAGGACYGATTCCAGTTTTTTACACTTCTTACATGTGCAAACTCTATTCTTTTTAACATTGAGAACATAATTCTTCTGGGTGTGCATCCATTATATTTATTAATTCTTTTGTATTGCTAAGCTGTTTTTTCTCTTTTAAGCTTAACAGTGGACAAATGGAAACACAGTTGCAGAAARAGGGCAAGAAAATGAGTAAGGATTATACAGTTTGATGTAAAAAACCCTCAAAAACGTATTTCTAAGGGATTTTTTCAGAATAAGACCATTAATCCCACAAAAAAAAGCTACAAAATCTTAGACAACTCACTTGATAATATAATTTTCRAACAATTTTAGGCTCTCTAATATGACTTCCTATTGCTTTTTTAGTTTAGTACCTTTATTCTAAAAGAGCTAAAAAATGTTTTCACTGTGTCATCATTATATAGCCACTTGCTAAAAATTTTATTAATGTATTACTCCTTGTATTTATAGCACTTTTCATTGCATATTTCCAGCTTAAATAGCATCAATGAACAATTTTGCTGTTCGCGTGGAAATGCATGTGGGATGTAAACAGAGATTCACGGATTTTAAATCACCACAGATTGTTGTTCTCGTATTAATAAAGAAGTGCACAGTTGATAGGAGAAAAAAATAGCAACACTTTGTAATTTGAGAAAACCAKGATATTTTTGAATTCTCCTTATTTCAAACTGAGGTGCTATAAGATAAATAATGCAGAAGCAACATATTTTTGTTTCAACCTTTGAAGAACAAATTACCTTCTCTTTACAGAAAGATGCTTATACACAGTTTTAAGTGGAAGTAAATTTTAAAATGTGTATAAATGTAATAGCTGAGGACATTTTATCTATTTTGACTCTGAGCACACCAAAAGTGAAGTGATACAAAGGGATCATATAATAATTAGAAAGCAGCTTTATAATTGCAAAAGTCCTACCCATGCAAATTTTGTGCTAACCAGGATAGATAACCTGCCTTTTAAATATATTTTGGGATTGGTCAGTGAGATAAGATAGAGTTTGCTTCTAAAAGTATATCCGTAGATTTTTTTCTGTACTGCTTCAAGATCTTCTTCAGGATCCTGCCTATTTGTTGAGGTGTTTTTTCAGAGCTCTGGAGAGACAGGAATGTGTCTCGTATCTACAAACCTYCTTAGAAAGGCAGTTGATTATGTAACCCCTGGCCAAGTACTTGAATTGGAAACTTTACTTCTAAGTGTGCCAATCATGTATGAGTCCATATAAGAGATTGAAAATGCCACCATTATGCTGGGAAGAAAACCAATCCTGTAAACCTCCAGGTGAGTGATGTAGACCACTAACCACTGCTCCAAAATATACTGTTTCCACAGCTTCTGACCTAAGTTAGATTTCTAACTCTGAATTCCTTGTCCCCTCGGATAGTGGCAAAAGCAAGTAACTCAAAGCACAGAACCAGTGGAGGCGTCATGCTGACTTGCCATTTAACAGACTGCAGAGAAGGACAGACACAGAAAGATGTGTGCAAAGAAAACGTAAGATGGAATTTTTTTAATTCAAGAACACAGTGAGAAAACAACAGGCACTTGTCGTATATTAAAAGAAGGATTCCCATACACATCTGGCAGGTCCAGCAAGTGATGGGTGCCCTGCTTGACTCCCTGCACACCCCACTCTCACAGTCAGACCAGGTTTCCTGACTGGCTGGGCCTGGGTTTCCCACAGCAGAGTCTCAGTCGACTTGATTCCTAAAGCCATTTATTCATGGCGCAGTAAGACAGAAACTGTCCAAGTTGGTGTCCCTGAGAAGGACCCCGAAAAAAGGAGCCCCTGGACTTTCATGSACACACAATCCAAGTGCACCACAGTCTTGGGTCTTTCATCTGAGTCCTCAGCTCCTGCCATRTCCCGYAGTGCCCAGTTCCCTTACAGGGCCACATGTCCCCAAGCCCATTGCTCTGCAAAGGGCCAGCACTTCACGGCCTCTTGTCTGGGCTCCCACCCAGGGCTCAACCTGCAACTCCCTCTGCAGGTGCACTGCCAGCTCCCTGCTCTGAAGGTATTCTTCAAAACCTCCAGATGGATAAAAACCCTGAGGAACATTGTCTGATTCCATAACTGACCCTACACTGRGCAGGAAATTGGACAAGAGAAGTCACCARGTCCCTTCTAACCTGAACTACCCAATGATTGTGTGCATGCAAATAACTGAACAAAATCGTATCATTTCTCCATTGCAGACTTGGATAGGATAAACCACTAACTATCTATCTCTAAGAAGTATTTCAGTCCCAAATAAGTGTACTTTGGCAAGTAATGGGCAGGGACTTTCATAAAGATTGAAAAAATCCTTTTTAATAGGGAATCGAGGATAAAAGCTTTCATACAGTTATTCTTCAGCCTAGATTGATAACTGGAAACAGATATYATAGTGGTTGTTCAATGAAGGAATGTGCTTCAGAACTCTATGTCTTACTAGTAGATGATTAGCAATTGTCTGTATTCTAGAACCATTATGTGTATACGTACAATAATAGCCATGCCAAAGCAGTTTGTGTTTTAGAATAGAATGTAGAACAGGACTGTACCCACTGAAGTAACCTGTGCTATCTGTGGAGTTGGCAATCAAACAACCCAGGTTCTTACAAATACTGCATTTTTTCAGTAAGTCAAGCTGACACCAGACTATACTTTTTTTATTCTTATTTTATGCATTGCATTTTCACGCTTCTTTTCATTTTTTCTCTGAGTTTTTTCTGAGGCATCAGATCAAATGGTGTTATTTCTCACTGCTAATTCCCTTTATTCCATTACTCTCATCACTCCAGGTTGTTTCTGTTCCCTTTCTGTTTCCTTTTTCATGCCAGCATGATTGTCTTGTCACCAGCTTAAAGGGAAAAAAATAACTTCTAAGATAATTTATCCACTCTTTTTCTTAGTGATTGTAAGATTAACCTCTGTGTTAATAGCCTAAATAAGATTCTCCGTCCATCAAAGCCATAGGGTGTGGTTATGTGAATTGCCACGTCTCCTCATGTGAAAACAAGGAACTTTGATCAGGACTCATATATCAGCCTCATAACTTTTAGCTTACAAGCAGGCTAAGAGAAAGCAAACAGGTTACAAAGCCTTCCACAAGCAGTTCTAAGGCTTCTTGTGTTTCTTCTGTTGACAGAGCACTCTGACATGTTGAGATTTTTTGTTAGGAACAGAGAAGACTTTTCAGCTCATATTTCTGTTCTCCCTGACATGAACCAGACACAGCTGACATCTAGTATATCTAACATTTAAAGAAATTTCATCAGACCTGGTACTCAGATAATATATCCTTGAATGACTGTAGCAACTACTTCCTACAAGGCCGAGAGTGAGGCTGAACTTGCTATGAGTCCTTCCAAAACTTGTTTAAAATTTGGGAAGCAAATGATACAAAAAAGTTTTATTGTATGTAGATTTTTTTAGCCATCACAGAGCACTCGAGACAAAACATAAAACATTAAATATTTATTCCTTATTTTATTCTAGACAAAGAGAGATGTACAAGCATTAAAAAAAATAAATAAACAAAAAACCCCAAAGCTGAAAGTTGAAGTGGGGTACCTATTCTTTAGTAGCTTCCCATCTAAAAGTCCCTTTTTCCTAAGGATTAAGTAAAACGTCAAGGCAGAACCTGTTCTGGAGCCAAAAAAAAAAAAAAATCAAACTGTTATACATGATCAGAAATAACTCTGTCTATAGATGTTTGCCTTTTTAGTGTGATCACAAWGTTTCCTAAATATATATTAAGACAAAGGAAATTCTGCTCTTTTTTAAGAAACAAAACAAAGAATCAACTAATCAAAAATCCTGAAAAAAATGCACCTGCCCAAAAGAGAGAGGAAGAAAAAAAGCAGAAAAGCAGAAAAGACATCCTTCATGATGATTGCAATCACATTGCCACATACTTTTCACAATGGCACATACTTAATTGCACTTTCTTTGCATSAAAAAGGGAATTCAAGCACACATTCAAGTACAGTTTTTCTTTTAAGAATCTAGTTTTGATACTTATTTTATATTCAATTAGCATAATATTTACATTTGAAAACTATGGCCTCAGATGCACTGAGAACCACAGTAATGAATGGATATTTTTACACAACATCCACAAATATAGGCAACAGTGTGAGTTTCCATTAAAAAAAAATATACAGAGATAGTATTTTTTCCTTTAGTTGTAACATTTCCTAAGAAATGTTATTTCTGTGCTGTCATTATTAATAATCTCCAAGCACAGRAGCTGGTGAACTTGGATGTGTCTCAAGATAAAGTGGTTTAGGGCCTTATWTAATGTTTCCATTAATATTAGTAGAGTCTTCCTGTGTTCAAAGGAACTTGATGAGACCCTGTGACTGAAAAAATTACACATCCTAGTATTAAGATGTCACAAAACCCCATGTGGGCACAGATCCTTGACTTATGAAAATGTGTCTGACAAAACCTTCATTTTAAAGAGTTCTCCTATGCAAGAAATTCTCTGATGTATAATTGCAACCAGACTGCACTATGAGAAACATCAACAAGCCAGAAAGTCACAGAAGAATTAATATCTCTTCTTACATACATTTATATGTGAACAACAAGTATTCAGACTTGAAGCACAAGATATCACAAACCACTCAAAGATTTTTAGGATAGGTTCAAACTCAAAAGCCAAGTTTGTGGAAAGATATAGCTCACAAGATATAGTGGACAAATAATATTGCTTAATGCATTTAATATAGCTACTTCTTTGGGCCAGAGTTGATAATCATATTTTACAAATTTTATAATTAACTAGAAATCTGTTAAGCCAGGAGAATAATTTTAGAAATAGTGAATGAAGTCTGGGAAAAAAAAAAAAAACAAACCTGGATTATTTTATTAAAATGTAATTCKTCCATGTATTTTTATAAAACATCAGGCATCAAGAAAAATCCTTTTGGATATCAAAAGGAAGTACTTATACACAGTGWCTAAAAGACTCAATTGAATGGGTCAAGTCTAGGCTAAAGTTATAAGATTAAAAGAACATAGTCAACTTAAATTTTATAATGGACTATTTTTCTCATAATCCTGTTTCTGATAGATAGTAATCTCCTTTTTAAGTAGTCTATTGGTATTTTTAAATTCTTAAATATGTTAAAAAGGGTCTTCCTCTTAACAGCTGATATTTACAGGACCTTTGTGACCATAAAATGGATAGGCTAGATGTTTTAACTGTATTCTTTGGAAAGATCTCAAAACACTTTAAGTCATACTCTAGGAAGTGATGAAATTAAAAGTGTTATATTCAAATGCTTTCAAATGAGCAGAGAAAAAACCAGAAACATTCTTAAAAAACCCCAAATATTTTCACTGTTATAAAATATTTGAAAACTATGGGTAAAAAAATATTTATAATCTGTAAAAATTGCAGCCCAAAACTCATTCTTCTTTGACAGTAAATTACTTTAATCTCTGTGTTTTAAGAACTATTCCCATGTCATGTTAAAAATTATAAAATTTCAAATGTAATTTTTTACCTCTTTTTTAAGAAATTTTCCTTCCTAGATTAATCACACTTGCATGTTTTTTGATCTGAAAACAAGATGCAAAAGTGATATCAACAATCACAGAAGATAGAAGGGCATCTGACTTTTATTTTTTCTGGCCTCYCTCCTTTTCAAAAATTCCCAGTGGTCCCATGGAACCCAAGCAGATGGRTCCTGAAGGAACTGGACAGTGTTGTTGTCAATCCAATCTCTATTTAATTTGAAAATTTGCGGCAATTGAGTGGTGTCCTCARAGACTGGAAAACAAAGTAAATATCACACTCATTTTTAAAATGCCAGAATAGACTCTCAGATTTGCTGACCAATCAGCCTCAAACCCATTCCAAGTAAGATCGTAGAATAATCYTCCTGAAAGTCATAGCAAAACTTATGGAAGGGATAGAGGTAATTAGAGACAGCCAAGACACCTTCACCAAAGCAAGTCTTCTGCATCTTCTTCTTAGGATCAATGSTACTTTTAGGACACATTTTCTTTTCAGGGGCTCAGTTTTCTAGCYAAAAGTCTGAGTGAAGAACAATGCCTGATCTGTCTCCTTTTCAGTGCTTCCATCTCACGTCTGCTTAAGTTACTGCTTTGGTTTAAGCCAGTCACTTTCACAGTTTACAACAAAGCATTTCTGGCTGCAGCTAGTGAGCAACAGGACTCTGCCTGAGAGGTCAAATGCTTGAGTTCAGACATCTGCCCTTCCCCACATCAGACAAATACACAGAATTATCTGCTAATTGTCTCCTTCACAAGTCAAGATACTTTTTCTCATACTAAAGCAATCTAAGAATTTTACAGAATACCTAAATATACATAAAAGATTTTATATTTACTTAGTATGATGCAAAAAATTATTTGTCAAAATTAATAGTTCTAGTCAAGTGATTTGTTTCAGCAGATTATAAGGAAAATTAGTTTAGCAGTAACAAAAGTAAAAGTCCTTTTGCATGATATAAAGATTTGTACCCTGCAAACATATAAAAGAAGTGTGAGGAAAGACCCAGTTAAATTCTGCACTAGAGTTATGAACAAATAAAAAGCTCAGTARCCCAGAAAACAATAAAGAAATATGATATCTAAGAAGTGTTCAATTCTCATCTGAATTGACCGTAGATATTGCAATTGGCTAATRTTGCACAAGAGCAGGGTATGCAGGAACACAAAGAGGAAGGGAATCAATTGGTCTTCAGGAATATGGATGCAACATCTGATATTTGGTACTTTATTAGAAGCATAGGCCTATTTGCACAGTACTTTTTTTCAAAAGCCTGTGGAACAGTAGCAATGGTATGTTGTCTGGCACAGCTTTAATACTGGTCCAGATTTTCTTTTGTCCTAGTTTACAGTTATTCACCAGCTATATACAACATGACCCTCCAAATAAGCTAGGTACAGGTACAATCTACTCTTTTAGAAGTTGTCTTAAAAATGTTATTTTTGTAGAAAATTAAATTCTGAAATTAAAAAAAAACAACAACTTACCTGGACCTGTTTTGTAACAGTAAGTTTTTGAAGACTTTAGGACATCTTCATAGAATCATTCAGGTTGGAAAGGACCTTTAAGTCCAATTATAAACCTAAAACTGCTAAGTCCACCATTAAACCATGTCCTTTAGCACCACATCTTTTCAATCACTTTTGACTATACTGTTGCTATTAACACAGGCATATAATTAGAAAATATAACTCAAATATAACTATTTCTTTAGTTTTTCATCATTTCTACATCTGGRTTACTATTGAAAATTTAGAAAAAATAAATCTTGATAGATAAAAAGGATGAGTTTTATAAAATGTGCATTTTATAAAATGCAGGTGGTTTTGTCAACTTTAAAATGGTCAAATTTACATTTGTGTAAATATAGAAGGTTATTGTTGTTCTTTCATTAAATAAGGAAACTACAGGGAATCTWGAGGTAAATAGGAAAGTAAGCATGAGTCACTGTAGAGATCTATAAATGCACATAATATTAAACCCGTATTGAAAGAGAATTTGGCAGGATACTACACTAAGACCTCAGCAATTCTAAGATCTACTATTTTATATATATTTTTACATATTGTTTTATTCAGTTTTTTTGCCTCTCTGTGGGTTTTTTTTCCCCATCTCCACTACTGTGTCTATTTAGACATTTAACAAAGCACTGAATTCTATAATTCTAAGTGACATGAATGACTTTTATGGTAGTTATGATCAGTGATGAAAAATCATATGTAAGAGCCTTTGTAATATAAAAATTACAAAGGATCATTCAGAATGATCCTTAAGAACACTAAATATTTAAAGCCTTCTTCTATGTCTCTCTGAAACTTTTCTACTTACTAAGCAAATAACTTTATCATCCAGGTCATAGGTTCAATTCCAGTCTCTTTATTTTGCCACTTGCAATGGCTGCAAAGGGGAAAAGGGTTCCTCCCAGCCACGCTSCAGAGTGCCTGTAAAATATCTTTTACAGGTAAATATAAGGTCCTAAGAAAGGAGACCAAAAGTTTTTGTGGCACAAAAGAATCTCAAAGTAAAAATTAAGAACAAGCATAGAAAAGCTGCCAATTTGACGCAATTCCACTTGTTGCTTTAAGAACAGAAAATATAAGTTAATTCGTTAGAGACATAAAGATGTAACTTTCAGAAGAATCTTGGCTGGCCTTGAAATTTTTTCCACAAAACGYAGCCTGATTTATTTCTGTTATGAAAATAATTGAGGTGAATCCAGCATGAAGTTTCATTAAGTTCATGCACACAGAGAGCCCACTCAGTTATACTCTTTATGTAATGACCCCAACCATCTGGGGTGTTACTCTAGGTCACTTTGGTAAATTCATGCATTTTATTTTTTTTTTACAGTCTGGAAATAGCACAGAGGGGAAGAAATGCTGTTTTCTGGTTTATGTGTGCATGACAAATAAGGTGGAGGCTTTGAAATACGGATGTTTTTGAAAGGATCAGTCCTTCCTGAGCCCTATCAATGTCAGCCTGCCTCCCTCACACAAGCAGTACAGCTCGYTTGTGCAGATGTCAGAGCTGCTTGAGTCTTGAAGGTGTATCTTTTAAAAAAGTGTATGTTAAATAAGATGAATCAAATAGTTGGCAAAATTTCAGACAGCTTTCAGGTAAACATTTCACACCTGAAAGAGGAGATGGTTGTTGTTTTATAAATTAATGGTATATAAACATCTTGTGCTCAATTCTGATTTCGCAGCAATTTTATGCCAAAGTAACTCCATCGATCACTAGTGATTTACACTCATATTACCCTACAAAGCCATCTAAAGTTTAGCTCAAACAAAAAAAAAAAAAATCTTTGCTTAGTTTTACATGTGCTTACTCGTTTGTCTCTCCTCTCACCAACATTCACATGTGCCAAGATTAACTTCTAGCTCAGACCCTGCAATTTTATGTAGTGGTACAGAACTTTGAAAGTTCCTCTGAAAGTTTTGTCTTTTGTGACACAATATACTGTGAAAAAAGAAATCTTCTGCTCCTTTTCTTCTCACCCATGTTTTCCTTCTGTTTTATAAATATCTGCTGATGTTTTACTCTCTCATAATTTTAATATTAAAAACACTGACAATTATTTCAACCATTTTAATAATCTTTCTGCAACATAGATGCCGTTTCGAAGGTATGCGAGTATATTCATTTTCAAGTAGTGTGTGTAGCATTAGTGGAGAATCCCACAAAAGTAATCCAATGGGATTCAAAATCTTCATGTAGAAGTTGGGGAGAAAACAGAGAAGGGTTCTTCCTACCCTAAACTTACATACCACAGCCCCGGTCTGTTTAGTGTAAATGCTGAATATTGCAGAATCCCTACACAGATGTTGAACACTTCTAAAAAGAGGCAATATTCTAGTAGTATACTACAGATATGTCACCTTAACATTGTCTTTCATATACTGGAATAGTTATGAGTGAGGGAGAAAATTGTGCTTTCAGAACGGGAGAGCAGGAGACATTTCTGTGCAAGCTTCTCTAAGTATTTGTAGAACCCCTGTTCGTGTTCTTGGGTTCACTGCTACTAGCAGTAGTTCTYGTGTGACTGAGTATTGCCCACGTGGGCATATATTTATGAATTTATATTTTATTCTACCCACTGTCCAAGCTGACCAAGTCTCACAAAAATTCTGCTCTGAGCTAACACACTAGTTTCTCACAGCTAGATGCTGTGCTGTGCTGTCTGGTCTGCTTGGCAAAGAAAATGCAGCTCAGAACAAAGAAAATCTCTATGCAACCATTATGGTATATCGTTGCAAGTTTATTTCTGATATACTTTATTTTAATTTTGGTTTTGTCCTGTTTATTTTCTTTCCTAAGCTGTGCTTCATGAAGGGCTTTTCTACATTCAGATATTCACTAAAGTAATTGCTTGAGCTGTAGCCTAAACAATGTCTTCAACTGTATCCAATCAGTACTATTAGCTTTGCAGTGCAATTCCCAATGTGAACACACTTTCTCAAGGACAAGTATCTTTATTTACAATTTAGCTTAATCTGCTTCTACAGTGGATTATGTGCAGTTCAAACTATACTCCTATGTCAATATTTTCTTGCATAGCTAAACCTCTGTAGGCAAAAAGTTTTAAATTTATAAAGCAAAATTGCCATACAAGGTTCTTCCTAGTCCTGCAGTGATACCTTTATTCTTCATGCTCACTTCAACCCCCATTTATGCTACATGTTCACAGACACTTTTGTCACAATCTATAGGCTCTGATTTCCAGAGATGGTTCACTTACCATGAGGAACTGGAAATAATAAACTTCTATTCACAACTATCTGGTCTYCTCACATTCAGAGTAAGTGTCCAGGTAAAAAATAAAGAAAGGAAGAACAGAGGAAACTGGCTGTAACTGCAATTGCTCTGTACCACCCCTGTCAGTAGCTGATCTATCTGTATGACCTGTTCATATCAAATAGCTGCCTAGTTTTGGAATAGAAATGGCAAATTCCCTCCACCCTGGAGTGGTTGTATGGAAATTCATATAAACCGCATTTTAAATAGAAGAAAAGGTGAGCCCATCACTTTGAAGGGTATTGTCAGGGCTTTGGGAGAGATACTAGCTCTTTCTGTCCCTGCCCAGCAACCTCTGAGAACTCCTCTGTCCCCTCCATGAGGAGCCCCGTTTCAGCTTGGGCTGTTCCCCCACACCAGTGATGCAGCAAGAGTGCCTGGGCTAAGTGCCACCTATGTCCCTCTGCCCTGCACAGGACTCTGACCCTGGCTGCAGCCAAGTCTCCAGCCCTGTCCAGGTCTCCTGCTGCTTGATGAACCCTGGTAGGTCACTTTCCATGCCTGGAGCTGTTGGTAAGATCCCATTACAGCCATGGCTCTGTCCATGACTGTGGTCAGACCTGAGGGACAGTGCCTGCCAGTGAGAGCACTGGATTCCTTGGGATCACCTTGGACTCCTGGCTCCCTGTCTTCTAGGAGCAGCCCATGCTTAATGTGTCCTGACAATGATTAAATGCATCATGATTGTAAAGTTCACCATCTCAAACAAAAGGCAGTGTGTAAAACAAGAACAAGCAACCAGAAATAAATAGAATTTAGCAGCAAGAAGTTAATCTTTTTCCTCAGTGYTAATGTCCTTACCTCAATCTTCCACATTGTATCAATGACACTAAAGATCTTGAACTTCAATTGCTGCAAATGTGCAAATCTCTGGAATGYAACCTTTTTCCTCCTAAAAATAAAAACAATCCGTAGAAGACTCGATAGTCTTCCTAGAAATCTCTCATGTATGACTAGCAAAATTTTGTGATARTATGACAACTCTAATGGAGAGAGTTCTGTTTGAACTCTCATGGATATCAGCAGAAGGATTTCTATCAGGGTGGTTGTTTTTTGCTAATAGCAATTTATTAAACTTGTATTTGCATCTCTGGGAATGAAATTTAGCTCTAATTTTTTAAAGTGCTTTACAGCTATTGCATACTTACTGCTGCAAAGACAGAATTTTCATGTGYTTTAAGCACACAGCTAATTTGGTAAGAATTGCAAATACTACTGATTCCTGAGTACTGAGTTTGCATGCACAAACCGATACTTAAATAGGACGAATTTAACAAAAATGTGTTTTCATCTGAATGTTAGAAGCACCAGTCTGCCTAAAGGCCTATTCTTCCTGAAATTTCCTTTTTTAATATTCTTCTGCTTTTGAACAGTGAAAGATATTATAACCTTTTGATTTAACAATAGCTATGTAATATTTGCCTCTATTTATCTCTTTTTTTTTGTCTGTAACAACTATGTCCCTTTTATTTTGGAAAATAAGAAGCACATTAATTTAGAAAATTAGTAGTTTAAAAATGGTAGTTGGTGAGAAAATGGTTACTTTTTTTTCCTATAGGTTTTAAAGGAGCTGACACCAGCGTTTTTCCCCAGAGAGGTTGCACTGCTGCATCCCTCCCACCATAGAAAAAGTTCTTATTTATATGGTGCATTAGAATAGAAAATCCTCTGCAACATTATCTATATTTAGGATGAGCACTCAGAAGAGCCAAATATGTGGTCTTTTTCAAGTTAACATAGATAACACAAAAAAAAAAGTTATTGAAGTAAACAAATATTTAAASTATTTATTAATTAATGTATTTTTATATGCACACAGCTTTCTTAAACAAATTATATTATAAATATATATTTATGTATATAATGTGATAATAGACATGCAAACTAGAAACAAAGAAATATATATGTATTTACATGCATATTAATACCCTTAGTATTAGCATAGTCTGCTGCCTATTAAGCTTCATGCTTTTAGGGCATCCATCAAGTGTGAAACTTCAAAGTTCCCTCAGTTTCCCATTCTCTGGCTTGTCTCTGCAAGTTACATATGGGCTATGTCCCTGTGGGACACAGGGACCTCTCTGTGGTTCCYTTGCTCCTTCAAGTTTGCATCTCTGTTACATTTAAGCCTCACCATCAGATTGCTGTACTTCACTCTGTGTATTTTTGTCCTTACCTCCCAGAACTCTGTCATCCCAGAGACTCAGCAAGCTTCCTTCTTTGTCACTTTTACCAGCCCTATCCTCACATTTCTTCTTTAAAAAAATAGATATTTCACTGGCAACCTTTTAAAGTAACTGTTACTATTAAAAGTATGTAGAGAATTGTGCAAATGTAGGAAGACCTATCTAAGTCTCAGAGATAGTAGTATGTCTATAATGGACCAGAGCCATGTTTTGAGCTACCAACTAAATGTATACAATGGGCAAAAAAGTGAAATCTGAACCATTTTCCTCACTGGAATTTCACACAGTGTTTTTAAATAATTTTTACACTTTCAAAATTATTTTGAGTTATCAAAATTGATGCATTTTCTCTTTCATATTATATGAACTMATTTTTATCATTCCTTGTCTTAGGTTGATGCTATCTTACAAGAAAATAAAAGGTTTTTCTTAGCATTTGTCCATACTAAGTAGAGCAAATTTCTGGCTGCAGACTCACYTAGTCACAAATTTCAGATCTAATTGATGCAACATAAGATTTTATTGAAACCTWAGCTAAATACATTTCCTTTTAAAAYAAAATTTTGTCTTTGACTTTTAATGGCTGAGAGTAACTTCTTTTGTACAAAAAAAAGAGCACTTAGAAAAAAAATCCATTGAAAAATTAATTGTTAATTAGTTGTTCACATGTTACATTATTGTGTCTCAAATTATAATGATTATTTTAATTGGTTTCCTCTGGTTGAAATATTCAGTACCTATCACTTCATAAAGACTCACAAGGTATGTAACAGACACTGACATACGAAATGCCTTAAAGGCATTTTGTTGATTTTATAGTCAGCATAAATGTCTCAAAAATAAATGAACTCATGAAAATAAGCTTGTCTACACAGRATGTATTCCAAAAGAAGAAACAAATTCCTTGCTGCAGTTTGGGAGATCTTTTCAGTGCTGTGGCATTCCTGATGGGTGCCACAGTGATGCTATGGCAGTGTGGGATGCAAATCACACCAAACAATGGACATTGATATCTCCATGGCATTCCTGTGCTTGTATTCATGCTGACCTGGAGGGCGTACCTTGCCCTCACTGTGTTGCCATTCATTCTGCTTTTTTCCCTCTCACAGCCATTTACCAAAGCTGCAGAAGCACCAAAATGTTTTGCTTTGAGTAATGCTTATAGAAGTATTTTGCCATCAATCCTTAATTGCAGTTTATTTTTCTCTTTGTTCTGCCCATGTTATTTTACAACAGAAAAAACGCTTTGGTGCTACCAGACTTCTTGTCATATTCAAGAAATTCTGCAGAGCAGAATAAAGTCAGAAGAGAAACACAGAAAGAATAAATGTTTAATAAATTACTATTATCCAAAAATATTACACCCCTAATTTTTGTCCAGCAAATTCTTCTTTTCTCTTTTTCTGTCTTTTCCTCTCTTTTCCTCAGGTTTAACATTTTTTATTGCAGAAGTTTCTCCCTTGAAATGTTTAGAGATCTCTCTTCATTTAGGCACTAATTTCTTAAACCGTAACTTTAGAAAAACCTGTATTATAAATATTCCTAATTCCTCCCATTTCCAGTACACTTKTCTCAAATAAGACTGACAGGCAGTTTTTCTTGTTTAAATCTTTCAAGAGACTRCATTTATTCCTCATCACATTTTGATATTTTGTAGAGGATGAACAAAACTTTCTGGAGCTTATATAATTTTCTCCTCAGAAAATAAGAATGCTTTTATTACCCTTCATCAATATACTTTTCAGCATTTGAAAAACTTAACATATTGCCATGTTGATTCAATCTGTGGCATTCTCTGGTGACAATTTACCTAGCACTACAGTATGATGTGTTTCCAGGGACTGACTCACTTGGAACAATTAATTCTGGAGATGATTCCTTAGTTTGAAAATTTTRCATTTGTTGATGATAACCTTCTCAWAATCAAAAATAATAATACAAATCCTACACACATWAGCAGAAATATTTGAACTACTAACTATTTCTTGCTGCAATTATTTTAAACYATCTGAATCTAAAAAGCTGTTTTATGTTTATGTTATTTTTATGTTTTTTTATTTTATCCTATGTTGTTTCCTTTTTATTCTATATTGGTATAGAATGCCTTAGAAATGCATAAGAGAATAGCAAAAACACTCCGTTTTTAAATCATCACTTGTTCAGTCAATATTTCTGGTTTTAATTCATACTATTTATTTTAATCTCTTCCAAAATATGAAGTAGAAAATGCTCTTGCCCAAAGTGCAACAAACTCTGCAGAATCAACTAAAACTGGTCATCCAATTTTAAAGTGATAAGGTTTTGAAGCTYCCTTTGAAATGTTTCTCGGATGCTGTCTGTGCCATACATGTTATTTTGAGATGTGGCTTTATCTGAAATTGGAATACAATGAGATTTCTGCATTTCTTTAGCTTTTAGACACCACATACAACCACTTTGTGCTAGGGGCAGAATCAAAACAAATGCCTATCAGACATTTTATTTTCTAATGTTTCAGTTCTTTTCTTAGAGATAATGTACAGAATTTTCCTCTGCATCCTTCTGTTGGGAAAGGTTGTGGTATTTCAAAAATAAAGGCTGAATCTACACAGACAGAGAAAGAAACAGAGCRGTGTTTACTGAAAACATGAAAGTGTTGCCTACTCTTGAAGAGAGGATGTCATTAGATGGACTTTTGATAGAAGTGTAGAAATTCTTATGATACAAGCAGATGCACATCCCTTCAAAGGAATTAAAACCTTGTGTGTTRGTCTGCTTAGTGTGTGTATTTTTCAAGGTTTTCTCTACTTATGAAAGTGGACAATCACACCTTCTATAACCAGCAAACTAAAATTTAGTTTTTTATTGTGGTGATGGGACAAAGAAGGGCTAAAAATGATTGTATGTATAAGTACATAAGTTCAACATAGAGAATCTAAACAGTTTTGTTCATTATTTCTCACGCATACAACAGTCTATATCTCACAAAATACAAATATTTCGTTTATGTTGGTAAACCAGATGTGTCTCCATGTGTAAGGATAAAGCTAGATCCACCTGTTTCATACAGGGAATCCAGTCTCCTATTACTGCAAGGAAAATGGTTTTGCCTGTAGACCATAGTATTTGTATTAAACCTATACTCTGGGGTTTTCAGGTTTGTCTTGCCCTGTCTTGGGCTGCAGAGGTTTTTCCTTGTTTTGGCTGTGATAACAACTSTCTAATCACAAACTTGTTATCACTTAACTTGCTTTTATGTCACTCTGTGACTACTATGTATATTTGAAGGTCTGATCAACCTCAGTAGTTATTGTAGAACAAATGCTATCCTTTTATGTCTAGTCTGGGAAGGTTAGTGTCCTACTTTCAAACTGTAAGGTAGCAACCAGGGAAGAAGAAAGTATTAAGAAAATGTGTAAATAAAAGCAGAAGCAGACAAAGAAGGAAGGGACCACCAGCACCAGCAAGAAGCTGTTCAAGAAGAGTTCAGGACTTGAACAACCCACACAGTTCCCTGAAAGAATGAGAACATCTCCAAGGAAAATGGGCAGAAACTTGAAATATGTTTGCGTGCCAGGGTTTAAAGYGTATTTTAAATTACATTTTTACTCATTATTTTAGAATGTGACACCAGTGTTGTAGCTGGACTAATAAAACCTATTTTTTTTCTGTAAAGACTTTAACTAGACAATGCTTTAGGTTGTGCATCTGCTTTAAATCATAATGAGTTTTTTGACTGTAATACAACTCCCTCATATAACACTTTTTCACAGTGTTTTCTTAAAACTGCTTAGATTTTYTTACACCATTGCACTTAGAGAATGGCTGTTCTGAAACTTCTCTTCTGATTTCCAGACTACTTTTCAGCCTTGTATGTCTTACAGCACCAATCTCAGTACAGCATTTGTCTGCCAAATTTTGGGTGTCTATGCAGACACCAGACACCACCACCAGACACCACTGTTCTTCTTCCAGAGTGCATACTCACTTTCCTAGATGCAAATTATTCAATTTTCTCCTTAACCCACAGCCCAATTTACTCATATTCTTATTTTCCTGTAACCTCTTCACTGTTATTCCCTTGTGTAGTTATAAAAATTACGTTATCCTCTCTCAAACCCCAGTCTGTTAGAGTATAGATATGAAGACTGAAGATTTATCACACTCATATACTCACCATCATTTAGGCTCACTTTTCTTCTTTACATCCTGCTAGCCTTTTGATACAGGTGGCTCCCATTGGAAATTATTCCTCTTCAACCTGAATAACTACAGTTTCAAATAATATTTTAATCACTCAATTGTGATTATATTATAAAACTGCCCAGGAAACTGTTTATATGTCCTTGCTGCAGTTGTAAATGGTTATTTTATTRCACTCTCAGAAAGCACCTTCCATTTTTAATGAGAGTTGTCTTGCGTAACATTATAATTCTTACAGAAAAATTAAGGAAAACTATTCCTTTAACTCCTTCTGTCTGTAGTTCTGTATTTTTTCATGTCAACTTTCCATTCATCACATTACTAATATTAGCYTGCTATTCATCAAATTCACTTTGTGCATTTTACAAGGTATGCAGAGAGAAAGCCTCTGCTGATTCCAATGAACAGAATAAATTTTAACATTCCATTAAATTTCATAGAACAGTACAAGACCAAAAAGTGCACACCCAATTTTGTTTTAGACATTGACAGTAGAAGAGGACACAGTGCACAAAGGAARCATGTTCTCATAATTCATTGTACAGCCTATCTCTGCTCTGAGAATAATTTGGATTTAAGAGCAATGAAATGGCTAATTSCTGTTTACACTGTAGCTTTTGACTTCTCCAATGAAACAAATTTTGTGGAGAGCAAAAGCACTGTTTATGACTTCTATTGCACTTTAAGAAATAAATGGTGCAGCTTTACTCCCAACTGGGATGCAATTGCTCACACGAGTAGTCCCATTGATCTCAAAGTGTGAGTTATTGCTTTGTAAGAGTAGTGAAAAARCCTCCCAACCTGTAAGCAGTGATTAATAGCAAGAAAGAGCTTTCAATTTAGACAGAAAACAGAATGAATAAATACTAAAAAAATTAGGCATTCCTATTTCATCAAGAGCTTAGAAAATAAAGGAAAGATTGACAAGTGATCTGACAAGCAAAAAATTATAGGTGAACAACTAAATTTCTTATTCTTATAGGTTTAAAAGACCCCAGAATATTATGTCATAGAAGTACTYTTAAAATGAGTTTAAAATCATAATACAGAAACTAAATTTWGGCAAAGTGCTTTAAAAATAATTTATTAATAGCAAATTGTGGCATAAGAACAGTATTATTACTTGAAATCAGTGTGGACTCTTTATGAAGACCAAAAAAAAACAACATAGGGGGCTATGTACTGTTCGTTGTATCATGTATGGGCTTCAAGTGTAATTGCTTTTCTTACTAKTTCAGCTCATCTGAACTGCTGTAACTCACCTGGACTCAACTACCTAGGATGGGAATTATTCGTGTTTCAGGATGTCATGGGATTTTGTGCCTAGACTGWAATGGATAAATGGCATTGAGATACTCTAGAGATGCTTTTGTAATATCTCAAGAAATTGTTTTCATTATTTCAGTGATGTGCCAGTGATTCAGAGAGTTTACACAGAGTAGCTGTGTGATATTTTTCATGTGTTTATGTTTTCTCTTTCTGGTTAATAGCAGCATTTCCAGCCTAATACACTTTCATCTGRTGTTGTCTTCCCCTATGTCTAACAAAAAAGTGACTTGCCTATGCAGTTTGTGTAGCTCATTTAGAATAAGCATGACCATGTAACCTTTTTTATTTAACTGACAATTTTAGTCTATGAAAATAATTTTATGATTTTTGCATTTGAATTTAATCTGCTTTTTTTATGTTTTAGAAAAATAAAATATTCCAGGAGAATATTGTATTAGCTGAGATGTAATCAGTCCTGCACCTTTGTACCATAATAAAAGGTTTTTTGAACTATTTTTTTTTTCTTTTTGAGCTTCATTCTACTGTTCCTTTTATAACATGCATAGCCACAGCCATGTTCCTCCTGAAGTGTCTCAGACTATCATTAGTTGGGCTAGAGCATAGATTTACAGCACATGAAGACTACCCATTTAAAATGTGGTAGCACATGTCACACATACCATGAGTGAGAATAAGGACTTCAATAGGCAGCTGAGAAAAGGCATCACAATATAAAAWTAGTCTTTGCCATGCCTTGCAGCCTTAAGAGCACAACACACTTAAGTCATATGCTCAGCAATAAAAGTTAACTTTCTCTCTGTTTCTCTTTCTATCACAGTCCTCCCACTTTTCCCTCAGGAAGAAGATTATTGCCTCTTGTGGGCTACCTGAACTAAAACCTTTCCACACCCAGCTGAAGCTGGGTTCTTCACAGTATGCCTGTCTATCCTGTCATAGGCAGATTTACTCTCCCCCTGTGTTTCCACAGTAGTACCATTCTTTAACTCTGGCTATTTGGTAARATGGCTTTTTAATGGTTTCTTCCATATAACCAAAAATGGTAATGATTCATCAGTTGTAACTAAGGTGTTTTCTTTTTAAATGGTTGGGATGAGGTCTTTGTTGTTCACTTTAATCTTGTTGCTTCCTTTTAGTATAATTCACAGAATACCACGATTGTTAAGGTTGGAAAAGACCACTGGAAGGAAGTTTTCTAGCCCCGCTTCTCTGGCCAAGCAGAGTTCCCTAGAGCATGTAACTCAGGACTGTGTCCAAATGGCTTTTGAATATCTCCACTGAGAGAGACTGTTGCATTAAGTTTATAGGAATTTAGCAGAAAAAAAAGCCACATGTATTCCAGCAGGTCCCCAGAGATCAGAGGAGCTGTGTGGCCTGGTTTAATAATTATACCCAATTCACCACTATAAATCTGGTCATGTTCAAAGGACCTTGTGCAAGCACAGATGCACAAATAATGCAATTTTTCAATCAGGTCTGATCACATTCAATAAGAACATGAACAGTTCAGATTCATGATGAATATGGTTTGWTGAAAAAATAGGAAAACAGGTTCAGGATTGCCCATGATAAATGCACTAACTACWGTGCTACACATGTGACAGGAAGTGTAGCAAGACATATCTAAGAGTAAGATATTTATACATATATATGTAGATAAATATTCACAGATGTTCTTCAAAACAGTTGGAGGTGTGAAGTTCCCTGAAGGCTTCAGGAGAAGTTGTTGGGAGAGGAGGAAAGACATAGTCCGTCAGTTGATTCCAAGCAGACATAAATGCTTTTCCTCTCCAACCCCTTCTGCCCCAAAGCTCTACTCTAATATATTAATTTTGKTCCATCCCAGTGGGATGAAACAACTGAATATTCTAGATGAGGTTTGGTGATTTTAGTCATAAATGAATTACAGGTCCCACATTCTCCTTTTTTGCATCCTGAGGAATGAATAGGTTAATATATCACTGGAGCTTAATGAGGGTCTTTGTTACTTTTGGWGAGAATTTATAGTTGATAAGATGTACAATAAACACTTTGGTCTTTCCTTAGGCACAGAAGCAGCAGTAAAGGCTGTCTGACCTTCACTGGAGAGTCTTGGTGTGCTTCCTTTTTTCCTTAAGAAACCAGCTTTTTAGCAAAGCTTTTTTAGCACAGTGCAGGGAGTGAGTCTAATGGCTGGTACAGGTATATAGGTGCTCTTCTGTGCCTCTTTGAAACAACATTGGGTTTTGAGGCTTCTGCTTCACCCCAGACACCATTCACTTGTCAGCCCTTGCTCAAGCAGGTACAAGATCAGCAACTCTGCTCTGCTCAGGTTTTTCTCAACCTGCCTCAACAATTCTTCACTATCTTAAAGCAACACTGTACAATTCTGATAATTTATGACAGAGAGTTCACAACCATTCTGGGCRATCTGTTCCAGTGCTCTGTCACATGTAAAGGGAAGTTCTTCATATTCAGGTGGAACTTCCTGTGCATCAGTTTCTGCCTGCATGAGCCTCTTCTACTGCTTGACACTACAAGAAGAGTCTGGCTCCATCCTCTTCACAGAGTCACAGAGGCACAGATTAGTTTAGGTTGGAAGGGACTTCTGGAGATCACCGAGTCTAACCCCTCTGCCAAGGCCTGGTCAGCTTAAGCAGAKTAGATAGGAGCCTATCCAAGTTAGTTTTGAATGTCTCCAGAGAGAGAGATTCCACAATATGCCTAGGTAGTCTGTTCCACTGTTCTTCCACCCTCAGTGTAAAGAAGTTCTTCCTGACGGTTGGGTGAAACTTGTATTTTAGTTTATGGACCTTGCTCCTTGTCCCATCACTGGGCACCACTGAAAAGAGTCTGCCACCCTCTGCTTGACAAACATCTTTGTGATATTTATATGTATTGATAAGGCCCCCTCTCATACATATTTATATGTATTGATAAGGCTACCCCCTCCCCCCTGCTCTTCTCTAGACTAAACGCACCCAGTTCCCTCAGTCTGGTGTGACACTTTTTCTTCAGATACTTCCAGAGATGGTCCCTTCCCAGCTGTCTCTTCTCGAGGCTGAACAGGCACAGTTCCCTCACTGGTTCCTCATAAAACAGATGTTCCAGTCCCTTGGTCATCTTCACAGCCCTCCATTGGACCAATTCCAGGAGCCTCATGTCTCTCCTGTGCCGCAGAGCCCACAACTGGACAGGTGACTCCAGATGTGGCCTCACCAGGGCTGAGCAGAGGAGCAGGATCACTTCCCTTGCTGTTCTTCCCAATGTACCCCAGGATACCTTTGACCTTCTTGGCCACAAGAAGGCTCAAGGACAACTTGTTGTCCACCAGAACCCCAGGTCTTTCTCTGCCAAGCACCTTTCCAGCACATGCCTTTGCCTAGCCTGTGTTGCGGTGCAAAATTATTCTACCCCAGGTTCAGGACCCTGCAAYTGCYTKTGTTTAAGTTCAGATAGTKGAGCTCTGCCCATCWCTCCTCCCAGCTTTGTGTCATCAACCARCTTGCTGAGGAGCAAACCATATAAACAATATGTTCAGTTCAGGAACTCAAGAAAATAATCAGGTACAGCAGGAATAACATACAAGGAGGGATGATGTAAGGAGAGGCTTATAGACAGTGAGAGGGGATGTRTGAAGTTTCAGCAAGCTGATCTGGAAAATTCTTTCTTGTCCTCATTGGAGCAGAGAYATTTTCATGACTTCTACATGAACTTGTGCAAATAGTGACATTCAAGTTGAGTGAACATATGCCTCTGGTCAGATGTATAGGAGTGTGAAATTCTTTAAGGTTTATCTGTTCTCAGCTTCATGCTGTTCCTTACAATACAATTGCTGCTCTGGGGGAATTCTCTGGAGACAGAGATATTTTTGGTTTGCTTGCTAACAACTGAGCAAATGCAGGACAAGAAATGTTCCTAGACCTTGCAGGATATGGCAGAGAGAAGACAGCACTGAAAGAAACATGGAAAGAAGCAGGATGTCAGGTAGAAGAGAGGGATTACTGAAAGTAGCAAGGATCAGTGGCACGTCTCAATTAACTGAAATGCAAGATTCCTTGGAAACAGGGGAACTGTTAATGTTTTGTGCTAAATTAAAAAGTTAAAAGCAGTAGCAAGGATTTGCCAGCAAGAACACAATAGGCCAGGAAGACTTATATAGAGTCAATTTTTTTTTTAATTTGTCCAACATAGCCACTCTCCATTTTCTCTTTGTAGGAAATGATGAGTCTTGATTTTTATTATATTTCTTTTTGGAAAGGTATCAGACCAGAATACATATGTGCACAAGCCTCAGAACTGGAACCAAATTGAGATTTATTACACAAATATTAATAGTTGGTTTAATTTTTTCCTTTTGTTTATTTCCAGATTTTCTATTAAGCAGTCTAATCAAATGCAACACAGTTCGTGTTCTAGCAACATGGATTTAAAACATGATTGAACAAAAAAAAGATCTATACAATTAAAATAAAGTCTGTAAAATAAAACTATCAAAAATATTTCAWAGAAGGACCACAAAACACTTTTCAGAGGGGATATTTCAATTTAGAAATTGTCTCTAAAGAGTCTGGCCATTCAAGACAATGTAGAAGTTTTCAACATTTCCTTGTTAACAAAAGTAATATTGTTACTATGGTAACAAAAATATACACACAAAAAGGTATYTTGGAACTATTCCTGATGAAATATGTACGTATAGCTATGTAATATCTCCTGAATCCAAGATAATTTCTTAATTTTTTTTGCATTCAAKCCTGCCATTTAGCATCCATTTCAAATGGTCATTTATTTCTAAAAGTTCTTCTCCAAAAAAATTCTCTGCACAGTGTTGTCTTCATGCTTAATTCCAAACAGTGCATGAGATAAAATAGAATAATTACATTTGCAACAAAAGAAAAAGTTTTCAAAACTTACATATTATTCACATATTCATTATGGTTACCATGCATATATTCAGTGATATGTTCTCAAAAAAGAGATARCATTTCTTCTGATTCCAAGCATTCCAGATTCCACCATGTTTTTGTTATTTTTCTGTTGTGAAGAGGAGGTGGAGTTTTTTCTTTTGTTTCTGGTTTGTTTTGGGTTCTTTTTCTTCTGTGTGTGTGAAACCAATGAACAAAGAACAAGTGTTACACCACCTACATTTTTATTCATGAACAGAGAGCATTGAAGCAGACATGTGGAACAACAAAAACTTTCTTCATTATTCTGGTGAAACTATTTGTGTCCCACAGGAACTYGTTGAGTTTTTGCCACCTAGTTCTAAGTTACTCCATTCAAATGACCTTTTACTCTCTGCTGAGTGACCTCTCATAAGTCATTAGTCTATTTTCTATTTAAACAGGYAAAAATCTCTGAGTTTAAGAATTCCTTAATTCTAATTATGTATCACAAACTACAGAGAGATTTAGTTTGTGCTGGGAAAAATCTGCCTAGATTCCTAGCTTTGGGCAAGTGACTCAATGGCATCCTATTTTTAATATATAGTTGACCAAAATATCTCAACTAAAGATTGCTCAGAGAAATATATCTCTGTTGAGAACACATCTCCTGGAATCTGGATATAATCTGTGTGAAACTGAAGCTAACCTTTCCACTTTGGTTTGTAATCTGTACTTATATACAGGCTTCTAGGTACTGCTTACTATTCTGCCTTTGTCTTCTGAGCCCAGACTATTTGGTGCCTTCACAGCAATTGTATGTGGTATTGCTGAGTGACACTTCCATCCACAGAGAAGGAGAAATAGCAGAAGGAAGTCAGGGAGGGAGTATCTCTGGAGATTGTGAGAGAAGTCAGAGAAATCATCTCTTCTCTGCCCATCTGTTCATCAGCTAGGGCTCAAGAGTATAGCTTTGTCACACTGCAGGCTTGCAGTGTTGGGATCCACAAGGCATTTGGAGAAAATGTAGATGAAGAGACGTTATTCTAAGAATAAATTTAAAGCAATGTGGAAGCAGTGAGGAATGATGGAACATTACTGAAGAAATATCAGCAGAAAAAAAAAAGCCTGCATTCATTATTCTGATAAAGATTTTTTAGAGAACAGTTTTTAAAGAAAAGGAGCATTCTTTTTAGAAATTCCGGTAATATTAGTCAAAGTTAGATATGCTTTCCACTGCTGGGTAATACACTACAGAAAAATAAGCAAAGTGATTATGAGAAGCAATTCAGGTGCCTGAAAAATACAGCCAATTGTAGAGGTACCAGATAATTGTACTTGAGAAACTTTAAACGTTCCTGCGGAGTGTGGGTAATAATTTGATTGAATTGTGCCATTACAAGTTCAGGGCCATGTTGAGTACTATTGAAATGAAAATCATGATTTTTCAGTTTTAAAACATTGTTATRAAGGACCTATCCATAGTTGCATATATTTTCTACTAATATATATAAAAGACAGAGGGGGAGAGAGAGACAGCAGATGATAAATAACTGTGATCTTGACACTAGGATTAGGCAAGCCACAACAGATTTCAAAGAAAAATGTCAGGACACGAAAATTTACTTTTTATACTTGAGAAGATCATGATGAAGGAGAAGCTAGAAGCTTCCTGTTTGCCTGATAGAGCTGACGTCAGCCATCTCCAAGACACATCTGCTGCTGGTCAAGACCAAGCCCATCAGTGACAATAGTAACGCCTSTGTGACAASACATTTAAGAAGARAAACAGGGTTRTTGTGCAAAAGCAAATGGTAGCCAGAGAAGAGWGTMAGAAAACTTGRAAMMA